>OZ026522.1:30005237-30605237 GCA_964019695.1 Loripinus fragilis
TCTTGGTATCATGGGCGAGCAGAGCCCGCAGTTTATCTGTGTTCCAGTGTATCTTCCTCTCGGTACCATGGGCGAGCCGTGCCCGCAGTTTATCTGTGTTCCAGTGTATCTTCCTCTTGGTATCATGGGCGAGCCGTGTCCGCGGTTTATCTGTGTTCCAGTGTAGCTTCCTCTTGGTACCATGGGCGAGCCGTGCCCGCGGTTCATCTGCGTTCCAGTGTAGCTTCCTCTTGGTACCATGGGCGAGCCGTGCCCGCTGTTTATCTGTGTTCCATTGTTTCTTCCGCTTGGTATCTTGGGCGAGCCGTGCCCGCAGTTTATCTGTGTTCCAGTGTAGCTACCTCTAGGTATCATGGGAGAGCCGTGCCAGCGGTTCATCTGTGTTCCAGTGTAGCTTCCTCTCGGTACCATGGGCGAGCCGTGCCCGCTGTTTATCTGTGTTCCATTGTTTCTTCCTCTTGGTACCATGGGCGAGCCGTGCCCACGTTTTATCTGTGTTCCAGTGTAGCTTCATCTTGGTACCATGGGCGAGCCATGCCCGCGGTTTATCTGTGTTTCAGTGTAGCTTCCTCTTGGTATCATGGGCGAGCCGTGCCCGCGGTTTATCTGTGTCCAGTGTAGCTTCCTCTTGGTACAATGGGTGAGCCATTCCCGCGGTTTATCTGTGTTCCAGTGTAGCTTCCTCTTGGTATTTTGGGCGAGCCGTGCCCGCGGTTTATCTGTGTCCAGTGTAGCTTCCTCTTTGTATCATGGGCGAGCCGTGCCCGCGGTTTATCTGTGTTCCAGTGTAGCTTCCTCTTGGTATCATGGGCGAGCCGTGCCCGCGGTTTATCTGTGTCCAGTGTAGCTTCCTCTTTGTATCATGGGCGAGCCGTGCCCGCGGTTTATCTGTGTTCCAGTGTAGCTTCCTCTTGGTATCTTGGGCGAGCCGTGCCCGCGGTTTATCTGTGTTCCAGTGTGGCTTCCTCTTGGTACCATGGACGAGCCGAGCTCGCGGTTTATCTGTGTTATAGTGTAGCATCCTCTTGGTACCACGGGCGAGCCGTGCCCGTGGTTTATCTGTGTTCCAGTGTAGCTTCCTCTTGGTACCATGGGCTGGTCTGTGCTTGGGTTCATTTACACTTATTTTTCCGAATACCTTACTTTGATTGTTTTACTTAACTTTGAATTCAATATCTTTGTACACAGCGGGCCGTAAACCTTAGCGTTCGTTGAAAAGATGGTGTGGCAGATTTTGCATGCTTCTTTGACGTTTGCTGTTTTTTTTTTCAAAATCATTTTTTGTTGTTGAAAAAATCGCTAAGGAATACCATCAGAATGTCAAACAGTTTGGATCAAAATCAGGTTGGACCTGATCTGTGTCCAAACTGTTTGCAAAAGTTATCAGCAGGCGACACTTGTAGGTATGTTTTTAACATATATCATATTACATAAGTGTGTGTATTTATTTTCTTCTTCCTCTTTCGTTTAAGGTGTCTGGCTACAATTAAGTTTTCAAGATGCTGATCTCCGGAAACTCACGATGATTAGGCCCCCAGGGGGGAGGGGGTCTGTGCTCCCTTGTTCCCTGAAAATAATGCATTGATCTCCCAAAATCCCTGAAGATAATTTCCTCAACTCCCTGAAAGTATCTAAAGCCTTTGCTCCCAAAATCCCTAAAATTTATTGTCTTTTCTTACTTTTTAGGGTGATATTTTTTAAATTTATTTTACTTTTTGACAGGGCTCCCTAAATCCCAAAAACTATAAGCTTGGCCCCAGATCACTTAAAATAATTACCAGTGCTCCCCAGCTCCCTGAAAATAAATAGCCATTCTATCAAGATTCCCCAAAACCCTGGGGGCGATGATGACCTCCGGAAACAGGAACTGTTCTTACTGATAGACACATCAGAAAAGGTTTGCTTGGTATCGTATGTGGAGGCAGTGATATCTTAGATGTGCATGTTTGTTAGGTAATTGTATTTTCCGGGACCAAACGGTTTAATTTTTCAAACCCAACCATGTTCAGGTAACCGTGTATCTAGCGCCCTCTACTGTCCTGAGTCTGGAGGTGGGGGGGGGGAGAGCTGACGAGATTAGCAATCCATTAGGAATATATAAGCCACCTCAATAGATTCCACAGTCCATGTTATTATCGCATACACTCTGCACAACCAGTGTGTTGGTCAGGCCATCAATTGCGATCCCTCTTGAGGCCATGCGAGCACTTGGTAGTGTCTAAGGGAGGTCCGACCAAAGTATAAGGTGTCTGAATAACTCGTGTCAGGCTACAGGTGCATGTCTGACTGCAGATCCAGGGGTCGCGAGTTCGATCCCGGCCTGGTCCCATACTTTCGTGGAGATTGATCATGAAATAATTCTACAGTCACTCTCCTCTCTTCCGCTGAATCATTCATGAAGGGCTGTTGTCAGTTACAAGTATGTACACGAACCCACTGGTTACTTGCCCAGGAAAAGGTGTGGTTAGGTGACCTGACCGCCCCGCTATGGCCATAGCTGTTGATAGGGACATAAAGCAAAAAACAAACAAACTCGGGTAAATTTACTTAAAGAATGTCATAAAGCGGATTCGATATCTTTTATCATATATCAATTGACCTTAAACATATGCATATACGGATACAGAACAACTCACATGTCAATTTATCTTAAATAAAGGAACACCTATAAACGGATACGTACAGAACAAATTGACGCACACACATACATACGCGCGAAATGGGTGAATCACAAATATACTTGAATTGGATGGCGACTTCAGGGGGCAATATACCCCATAATGCGGTTGTTGGTGGATTTGACAACGCCTCAAAAGAACCGCTTTACATTGGTATGTCTGTTTTTTTTGTTTACACAATAACGAATCACTATTGTAGCCTATAGATAAGTTAAAAGTGACGTAAAAGAGCGTACACTTGAAGGTTGTACCGTTATTAACGGTAAAAAATACATTAATACCTGACAAAGGTTTTCAAGATACGGAAATATTATACCAAGCCGTCATAGCTCAGTCGGTTGACAGGTAGGGATCACACGGAATTCCGCGGCTAGCCTTTGTCGCGGAAGTCCGCGACTTTGCAACGAGTACCTACTTTTCCGTTTTCCCAACTTATCTTAAGTGCTTGAAAACCAAAAGTTTCCTGGAATGTGTGCCGGTAACCAATCTTCTGATGACGTAAGATAAAGTTTACAGCCGGGTGATTTTGAAGCGAAGAGAAGGAAAACATGTGGTCAGAAGGAGCTGGAGACGCTGGTAAAGATGACAATATATTGCTGTTAAAATTCAATTTTTTCTAACAGGACAATAACGATTGCATAAAATACTGCCTTTAGCTTCAACTTAACTTCGAGTTGTTCAGGTTACTCGGCATTTATATGGAGTTACTCGGTATCAAAAACTTGCGATTTTCTTAGTTTTGAAACGAGAGTCACGGATATCCGTGACCTTGAAGTTTTCGATTGTAGGGGCTTCCCGTCACCTTGAACATTTTTGTAAAGGCTATGGATATCCGTGACTTTGATTTTTGGCAGGGAGCGGTTGTTGAGTTCAGGATGTGTACAGGTACATGATCTTACAACTTACAATAATTGAATACTCGAGCATAGGTTACATAGACAACTCGGATTTCTTATTCGGGTCTGCGTTTCAAATTATGCACATGCATAGAGACTTACAGTCGTGCTAAGACTAAAGGTAACACCAAGTGCACTCCGTGTTCACTACAGATTAACTTCATCTAGACTTCAAAGTTCACTACTAGTGAACGTCATAGTGCACTATAGTGCACTAGGTAGTGGACACCATGTGAACTAGACAAAACAATAGTCTTATCTGCATAAACAAGGCGCATTTTGCTATCTAGACATGTAGATGATTTTTGGACATGAATACCAAATTTTAATGAAAAAAAAATATATGGAATAGATTCTCCATCCATTCTTTCATTCATTCATCCACCCATTCAGCCAGTGTAGAAACAGATAGATCTACATGTACATGCACTTAATAACATTTTATTATTAGTTGGGAGTATATAAACTACACCCACTTTTTTAACTCTTTAGCGGCAATCACAAAATTGTTGTCTGCTTTTGTCGTCTGCTGAAACGTTTTAGAAGCATCTTGGTCAAACAGTGTAGACCCAGATAAGACTGCCCATATAATAGGCGGTCTTATCTGAGTACACACTGTTTGCTTCTACACTTATATTAATCAATGATGCAACAATTAAATGCAGCAGATGACTTAAGCAGACAACATTTTCAGATGCACTTTTGCAGGCGCTTTATGTTAAAAATGAAAAATTATTTTCTCGTGAGCACCTTTTTCTATTTCATTTTTTATTTTATTTTTTTTTTGCCTGCTTTTGTCGTCTGTTTAAGTGTTTAACATTGTAGACACGGATAAGAGTGCTCCTAAAATTGGCGGTCTGATTTGGGTACGTACTGTTTGCCTCTACACTTATATTGATCAATGATGTAGCAAATAAATGCAGCAGACGACTTAAGCAGACATCATTTTCAGATGCACTTTTGCAGGCGCTTTAAAATGAAAATATTAAGTTATTTCTCATGAGCACTGTGTGTCCATTTCATTTTTTTATATTCCATTTATTATTATTATTATTATTATTATTATTATTATTATTATTATTATTATTATTATTACTTTGTGAAAATTGTTTTGATGAAATAAGAAATGTATTACAAACTGCTAATTTTATAACCTGAATTATATTTAAAGGTGCATATTGGGTACTTTATTGATGACATTTGCCTTCCACCTGCTGATTTAACAGGTACTTGTCATGGCATTTCATTTTATGGCTTCACTGTCATTAATATTACACCTACTGTATCATCCAGTGCTAGGGGGCTTTAAAAAGGATTCTATCTCCTGTTTTCTTTTCAGTTGATTGGGACTCTAATGTTTTAGCAACACTTTGGTCATTTAGTTATAGCAATAGTTTGAGCAAATAGTGAGGTACAAAAATACAATTCGTTAAAAGTAAATCTAGTCCCATAATGGAACACACAGTCAAAAGACCTACCCCGTATTTGAGGGAGAGAATTATTACATTGCACACAATTGATTGGCCAATTATGGCTGGAGGCAGTCTTTTATCAGTAGCCACCTGGTATTGAAGAAGACAGTGAAAGGCAGATGCCTTCACAAACAGTTAATACCCAGATGAAATGCCGCATAAGGAGGCTCTTTATCAGGGTCTGCACTGACGGTTTGCTAAAAAACCAAAAAAAGGGAAATACATTCATCACGATGGTAATTTACAAAAGTTGACCTGTTACCCCTAAAACTCAAAATTGACCGTCCCATACTTATTGTATCAACATCACGGATCAGCAGGATTTGCATTACTTACTTGTAACTCATACAAATCACGTGCCTGTCATGTCACTCAATTTACAAGCGAATTGAGCGAGTGCGTAAATGTAAATGTTTTCGCTATCACAAAATATCCCCACCCCAGCGATAATTGGATTATCAAAGCCCTTTTTTGATTTGTCGTCTGCTGATTTTTTTTTTAAATCAACTTGTTCGAGATACGTTTTGTCGTGCCTGATCTGGGTCAAAGCTGTTTGTAAAAGTTATCAGCAGACGACACTAAGAGATAAAGAGTTAAACGATTGAGAGTTTATTGCAAGCACACCAATATTGTTGAAGAATAACATAGGTGAAACCCGGGGGTGAAACTATACGCGTTATGTCACGGCTGATCAGGGTACATACTAATTGTAATAAATTTAAGAAAATAAACGAAGTTGCTCAATTCTATTACAATATACAGTTTCAGTATCAAATTGTTTTTGAATGTCGTTTGATTTGCCACCAGTTAGCCGAAATAATAGTTTTACACACAGTGTATAGCCAGATCATACATGTATATATCACGGATCATAAATTACCGTGTATATATAAATAACTAGCAGCTCTTTTGATTCAACAAAATTTGTTTAATTTCCAATATATTTCTGGCCATGAACGTTTTTTATCTTAGCAAAAAGTGTAGACCCTAATGAAATTCATGTCCTAGGCTGTTGATGGGGTGTAAAACACAAACACTCACTCACTCCTGATGGAATGCGGCCTTTAATCTGGGTCTCCACTGTTTTCTAAATACATAATCCACAGAGGAAATGTATTGTGTTGGCTCTTTGCAAGCTGGGTAATTTTCATTTGATTTTGTTGTCTGCTGATATAGAACTAGTTTTCAAAATTATTTTCATGAAATTTATCAGAGTGTCAGTTTAAATCCAGACCAGGCCCTATGTTTTGTCGGGCCTGATCTAGGTCTAAACTGTTTGCAAGGGTTAGCAACAGACAATGAACAAAATACATTACTAGCAGGTAAAGGGTTAAAGTCAAGTGACCACACACAGATATAAAGGTGTGATAAATAACCAGGCAAGCGGTTATAATCTTATCTGTTATCTTTAATTGCTTAATATAAACAGTGTCATTAATTTATGACACACTTCTGCAAAAATAGCAAATTAAAATATAAGATAATGCGGAATCATAAGAATTTGAAGGTTCAAAACAGCTTGCACATATTCTTTCATCAGTGTCTTTTTTATAAATGTAAAAATATCCATTGCTATATGAGCCTTAGAGTCTCTTGGTGAAAAATGCCACCGCTGCTTGCTTAAAGTGTAGATGTAGATGAAGACCATGTCATTTACAAGGTCTTTAAAATGAATCTAAGTTTCAACAAAACATTCTTTTACTGTTTATGAATTGCCTTATTGTATGCAAAACAATCAAAAATTGTCAGCAATACTGATTGGGGTTCAAACTGCTTACCAAGGTTATCAGCAGACGACAAAAGTCGCAGTGAGCAAGGAATAATTTATATAGGTTAAATATGAAAGTACCTGTGTAATGTCCTCACAAAATCCTGAGATTTACGTGTGGGTCGGTCCGATTTTGTTGCATGTGATTGTCTTACGGTCATAACCTTTTCAAACAATTTAGACCCTGATCAGGTTCGACAAAATGCTGAGTCTGACAGGAGTCTGCAATGTTTGCAGGATTTAGATATTATTATTATTATTATTATTATTATTATTATTATTATTATTATTATTCATTTCAGTGAATAACTCAGCTTTGGCAGTGTCTAAACACAAAATTCTGTTATTTTTTTCTTGCTTAATTTTATCATTTTGTCTCAGTAAAAATATAAGACAGAAAATGCACTAAATTTCTTTCTCGATAAGAACATGAGAGCAAATCGCTTTGGGCCACAGATCTTTAAGTTTGAGCTTTTTCACACAGATGATCAAACTCCCGCTGTGCCAGGTAGAGCTGACCACATCGTAAAATTATCCCATAAGCCATCGGACAGTTAGCCAGGGTTCCAGTCTGATCATTTTTTATTTTTTTTTTTATTTTTCCGTTACTTGGTCAATCAATAACGGACAACCGATACCATTGATGTTGTATTTTTTTAGAATATTAGCATTAGAAAATATTGTCAAAATATTGACGACTGGACCCAGGCTATCGGACAGTATGCTTTGCAAATAGTATGTACCCAAATCAGGCCCAACAGAACATCGGGCGCGATTCGGATCCAATACTGACTCGATTAGAGACCTTGAATTTAGTAACGAAGAAAAAGTCGCATAAAGGTATACATTGTCGTCTGCTGGTACCATATGCCATTTTGCAAATAGTTTGTACCCAGATGAGACCCTGGTTTCACGCTGAGTCTATAGATTATGCAATAAAATCGCTTCCCATGTGGCAGTTACAGCGGGTATTATACCTACAGCCATTTTTTTTCTTGAGAAGTCGAAATATCGAAACTAAATATGCATGTAGTCTTACCAGAGCCTTCGCTACTCATACATAAAATGATGACATCATTAACCTAAGTATTTTAGAACCGATCATGAACATGGATAAAATGGATCTTTTATTTAGTCTCTCTCTGTGTTATAATAATCAGAGGATAAGGTGTCTTGCTAAGACACGGCGCGGTGCATTCAGTGAGCCTCGAGCTAGCAAAAATCAAGTCTAATACTTCTCCAATCGAGTTATAAAAATATATTTAAAATGTATTCTGTAAATTTTAAAGGTTACAGATTCTTAATGATTAAACATAAATGCCCTGAGTTCATGATGTTTTTTATTCACTTCATTCATTAAAATGCTAGATTAAAGTTCTACTACCCATTATGTATGTTACACTAAAACAATCTGGCTCATAGGTAAGACATGGAGTGCACATGGAGTGAACAAATTTAAACTACGTAGTTCACTCTAGTGAACTAGCTAGTGAACTAGTAGTGGACACCAAGCTTAAACCTTGTGCACTCCTTGTGCACAAGGGTGTTACCTTTAGTCTTAGCACAACTGTATCAACTTACAATGGTGATCAGACCCATACTTAAACAATCGTACCAATTGCATATGCGAGCAGCGAAGGAGCATACATGTATTATTAAAAAGCATTTCGTCTGAGCCTTCGCTTCTCGCATTTACATACACACAGCAAGAGCAAAGCCTGATGATGCAGGTTCAGACCGATATCTAGGCGTCTTTCTCCCCACCCTGAACCCGTAGATATAAGAATTGAGCCAGTGCATGAGATTTCCAACAATGTGGTATGTGCAACCAGCAAAGCCTCAGATCAGCCTGCGCATACGCACAGTCTGATCAGAGCCTATGCTTGTCGCTTGAATATTCTATGAGTGTTAAGCTGCTGACTGAACATCATTTGGAGTTTCTAAGCTTAAAAAAAGGCTGCACAGGCTTGTCTGAGTCTACCCTTATCAAAATGCCACATTGTTGGAAATCACGTGTCACGGCTAAATTAATACTTTTCTCGAATAAGTTCTAAACACAGTGCGAATGTGTGTTACAAGTATAGGCTTTCGCAATAAACTGCCGGTGAGCCTTCGGATGCTCCTGGACATAAAACCACACAAAACATAAACCCACTCGGCCAGAACTGGTTATAGCCAAGGAACACGACCACAACCATTAAACAACAACAACAACAACAACAAACAATCGGCGTGGTGTATTCGACTTATACCAAGGGGTCCCGAGTTTGATCCTCTTCTCCACGTGAGTGTTACAGTATCGGATGAGACTGTAAGCTGTGGCCCTGCGCTTCTGGTCATACTAAAGTTAAACACAACAATAAACACTCAGCTAAGTACCATACCGGTACAGCTACGGAGCAGCCATAAGAACTTCCATGTTGTAGTGATTAAGTCGCTCGCCTTGTACAAAACGGCAATGTACTGGCACAGACACGGAACAAACATACCAAAAGCTTGGTTTCCGAGGGGGGGGGGGGGGGTACTCTCATGTTTTCTTCATACTTAGGCCCGGCCCCAGCATCTACCGTTCACCCCAAAAATATCACGAATTTCAGGCACCCAAAATAATATTTGAAAAATAAAATAAATATCCCCCATGCTGTACATTGATCTTAAGTAAAGACCCTGATATGCATAGAAATGACCCCTAAATATAGTCCAATTTTGTGATGACTCCTCAAAATATCCAACAAATATTCATACCCAAAAATCATTTTTCTGAAAGTCACAAAAATAATGAAATTCAAAACTTCGGACGCAAAAAATGACCCGAGCCTACGTGTATATGAAAATATCAAAGAACCCCCTGGGGACGACTCTGTTTTTGAAATTTTCTACCCTTGGTTGATGGAATCTTGAACTGGAAATGTATTTTACAGTATGGGTTTAAAGGGAGCGCAGTGGCTCAGTCAGTAGAGTGCTTGACTCGAGACCGAGGGTTCGAGCCTCACCAGCGTCACTGCCTTGTGTCCTTAAGCAAGAACATTAATCCTAGCTTAGTACTGGTTCAACCCAGGAAGACCCGTCCCTTTATAACTGAAATATTGTTGATGGGATGTAAAGAATCAAATCAAACAAAAAACAAACAAAAGTATGGGTTTAAAAGCTGTACACATGTATATTTTTCTATATGATTGTCTGCACTAAGAAGACAATTTCCACTGCGTTGTCCACACTGATTACATTAGATGGCATAGCTGAAGTTAAACAACCCAGTTTATTAAGCAGTCTAAGGGAAAATGGGCATAGTCAAGCATGAAAACTTATGCTACTGCGAATATCAGAATAAGTTTAAGCTCAATGTATGATGTCTGTTAAACAGACATGCATGATCGAATGCCTTTTATATACTCGACAAATTAGACCATTTTTAATTCCCTCAACGCAACCGACTTCCAAATCACTGAACTGCTGTGTACCCTGGATTTTGGCTATAAAAAGTTGAAGACCTATAATATAAGAGATCAACATTTTATTGAGAACCTTAAAATCACATGACCTAGTTGGCCGTCGTGCTAACATAGCGTAAAAACCCTATAAAGATATTCTTCAGAACCGGATGGGACTTTGTATATTGTATTTGGGATATGGGTCCAAAAAATTGCTAAAAATAATGATGAATATAGCTTGGTTGAAATTGGCCTTCTTGTGATAATGTCAAATTTCTTTCCTAATACATTATATGAAATTTATCTTGATGTGTTTGTTATTGGTGAAGTGTAAAAGAAATCGATTATGACCAGGAAATACCACTATCACACACTGCAGACCAACCCATGGCACCGTGAGGAAGAGCCACAGAACATATAAAATGGCAAGACATGGATGAGACAATAAAAACAAAATCTTTCTCTTCAAGATGATTGGAACACGGGAAAGGACACACAGTAATGCATACCAAAACAAAGACAAACACAGAGGACCAAACACACACACAAACAGTGGGTAGTACATAAACAATTGATCAACAACAACATAACTATCTTGGACTTGTCCATAATGAATGGCACAGTAGACGGATGGCTGAGAATGGGTTTGCTTCCCCATCTTGGGAGTTTTGAAGACATATCCTGTCTTGTAGAGAATTAAAAGCCGAGTCTTTTAAGAAATGTTTGCACTCTATGCATTGGGGCGTTAGTCTGTAAGAGCCTGTAACATATGTTACTTTATCAAATTAAGAAAAGGTAAATTGTAAGTTTGGGCTAAAAATTAAAGACATTAAATATTTATTTTTAAAAGTCATTCATATAGTCTGCATACTGGATATCTTAACTACGTATGACAGGCATTTGAGCAAAATTGTGGCTTCCTAAGGTGTCATTTGCGTTACATGAATCAGATAACCCATTAAAATTTGCAAGTGTGGCTAACATCATTTACATTCACAATCTCTCTGTGTGTTTTCCAAAATGTTTTAACAATGTCAGGCTAGCTAATGCAATTAGCTAACAGAAAAAGTATTTTTCCCTATCTTAAATATTTTTTTTTGGAATTAGCAATTAAACAACCCTACCCAGTTTTAAGGTGAAAATTTGGTATTAAAACTAGAGTAAAATAGTTAATATATTTTCAGTTTATGATTATCTTTCATTGTTTGGAATTTATTTGCTTTTTGAAAAGACTCATAAATCTGCAGGTTTGTTGCAAAATTTCTAATATCAGAGGCTGTAACATATGTTACCTGATGTAATAAATGGGCAAGCTCATTGTCTTTACGTAAGATATGCCTAAAAATGTTTTAATCTCCTTGAGGAAATTTTGCAGACACATTCCTGCTAGAAGTACAACTCAAGCTGCATTGAATAAAGAATGTTTGTTCTCTATTAGTTTGGGCGTTAGTCTGAAACAACCTGTTACATGCGTTACTATATCAAATAAAGAAAATGTAATATGAAAGTTTGGGCTAAAATTGTGAAAATACTTGCATGTTTAGGGACTTTAGGCTGGTTCGTATGATAAAGACTTATAGATCTGCAAGCTGTCACCAAGTTTTAAAGATTAGAGAGCGTTACATATGATACATGGCATAACGAGTGAGCAAGTGTCTTTACTTAAGAGATACTATTTCTGAAAGAATGAATCTATTTTACCTGTTTCCCTATAAATCTGTTATCATTGGTGCCTGAACCTAAGAAATTATATTCAGTGCATGTTATCAAACCTATAGATATTTGTTACACGTGTTATAAATAAACTTACTTTCATATATTTCTTAATATGTAAAATGCTAAAAAATATAGGGACACAAACAGAGAAAACTGTTTCACATTTGAACAGGGCAGTTTATAAATATTCAAAATCAATCATCATCTGAGCCTACTTCATACACAACATCCATCATTGTGTCTGCTTCAGTGTCATCATTATCATCGTAATAAGTAAAATCATCAAACAGTATTTTGACTTTAAAGCTACGAGTAAGTAAGGGCCTGCTCCATCCCGATCCTCTTTGGAGTTGTGCAGACATATTACATCTTATATAACCATTCAAGGTGCATTGAATAAAAACTGTTTTCACTCTGTAAGTTGGGCCGTTAACCTCCAACAGCTTGTTACAATTGTTACTATATCAATTTGAGAATAAGAAAGAGCTACGTGCGTTAAAGGGCAAATTTGGCCTCCTCTGGAGCCAAAAACTGAAAGTTGTGTTTCATTAATTTCATGATATTGGTTTGTTAGAAGAATAACCAAAGTGTAATATCCAGGCTTTTATTTTACTTTTACCGTTGCTATGGTAACAAAAAAGGCGGACGAATTAGGCTAAAATAGAGAAATTGCCATTTTGTGCCAAATTTAAGGCCTTTGGAAACCGATTTTTTAAGAATTAGGTATCAGCACAAGCGAATACCAAACAAACCTTTAAATACATTGTGTGCTGTAATAATCCTCACCATCTGATAAAATATCTATTTGGTATTTGCTTGTGCTCTATATTAATTCCTCTGTTACATGTCTTATATTTGCTCCAAAATGGCCATTTTCCTATTTTCAGCCTATTTTTGCGGACCATTCTTGTTACCATAGCAACCGTACTTGTCGAATCAATACCAGACTTTTACACTTTGGCTATTGTTCTAATAAACTAATTAGAAGAAACTTGTGAAAAGCAACTTCTATTTTTTTTTCGTATCCATTTGAATGTTTGAGCTACAGAAAGAAGACATTCAAATCATCTAATAAATTGACATTTTTATAGTCTGCATACTGGATGTCTTTACTACATATGGAAGCTGCTTAGCATTAATACGACTAACTGTGGTGTTATGTGCGTTGCATGAACCTAATTATAATTTAAAAGACATAATTGTGGCTATCGTCATTTAGTTAAACAACTACTATATCTTGGTTTAAAACTGTTTTATTAGATTTTACAAACATATACTCAATTGATGAATAGGAAAAACCAAGTTTGCTTTTCTATTTTAAATATATTGTCTTATACACAGCCCTACTCCCGGTTTTACCGAGAAGCAAATTGTGTTATTACCGTTTCAGTAAAACACATGAAAGAAGGCAAGGATCTGGAATCGATACAATCAAGTACCACACCTGGCCCAGCATACCAATAAGAAAGTAACAATCTCACAATAAGACATCACACACGAGAGCCAAGAGGTCAGCCCTTTCCTTGTAGGTAACCACAAGGCATCAATAAACAGACGCGCACGAAAGCATAACAAACACATGACAGAAATAACATGAATGATCCACAAAAGAAGTACCACCTTGGAACGGTCAGTAAAAATATTTTACTCGAGGGCTTAAACCAGCGTGTGGATATTTTACATTTTCTTAGTCTGTCTTGCTCATATATCTGCAAGCTGTCATCAAGTTTCTAAGATCAGGACATTTAATGTGTACTTATAAGTCTTTGGTGCCAAAACACTAGAAATTATAATCCTTTCAGATTATCAAGCCCATGGACTATTGTTACAGATGCTATCAATGACGTTTTGGACACATTTCTTAATACTGTGTATATAATGCTAAATAAAGAGCCACAAATAGAAAAGATAGTTTTACACTTATACAAGCGAATACAATAAATGAAATGGTCCAAACTAATTCTCATCGATTTAACACTCATGTTAAACGTTTGTCGTTGTCCGGGTCTGTGGTAATAATTATTATCACCCGCCTCCTTGCAACTAGTAGAATCATCACACAATATTTCAATCATTTACTGTATTGCAATTTTACCACCAGTCCACTCAAAATTGATGATTCATTATCAACTTTCCAATGTTGCCATTCATGGCTTGGAACATTCGGAAACTGATATGAATTCCTAATAGTTGGCTCTTTTTGAATATGTGTTTCAAGTGACACTCTGCAAGTAGGAGAAAGACTAAAGCTTTACAAGGAGGAAAACTATGCCATTAAAAGCAATGAGTACCTGGAATGATGTACCTTGATATTTCTGAGAAAAAAGAATCATAAATGTAGCCTTTCCATACATGCAACAAACATATTTTCATCTAATAATGTCTCTGCACTTATTATCTTTCCCCAAGCATTCAAAAACTTATTTAAAGCCTTAGTACTTCTAAGGTGCTAAAAAGGAGGTAACTCTTTCCCTTCACAGCAGGTAAAGCAATGAAATGCAGGATGAAAAGGGCGTAAATTAGACCCTTTCACCTCAAGGATTCACTAAGTCTCTAAGATTAGAGCGCTTATTAAAGGATGTAACATATATAACTCGTCGTAATAAATGAGCAATGGCATTGTCGTGACATCCTTTTTGATAATACAGTCAAAGGCAAGTGTTTTCAATTTCAGTGTTTTCAATTGATCATCAAATGAGGCACCTTATCAACTTGTTAACTCTGTATAAATCTTCCATTAGGCAAAATATAGAACTACTGGCTTTTCATTCTACACATAGTCCACTTTCATTCTTTGAATGCAACAGCTGATGATATGGCTGCAAAAACTGAGAAATCAAAGGTTTTACATTCTTTTAAGGCTTGCTTCAATGTACTGACAACAAACAACAACCAGTAGCAAGCATAATTGATAGCAAAGTCCAACTTCATGTTCTTTCTAATATACCAGATGATTTTCAAGGTGTAACAGAAATTGTTTCTGACTGTCTGCCAAAACCATCAAGAGTCAACATTGTAACTAAAGAAAACGTATTAAGTTCTTTAGGCGCAGCAAAATACTTTTGATCTAACACCTGATGACTTAAGCACCAAAGGACTGGAAAGGTTCCATGGCAAATGATGCAAAGAAAAAGCAGCCAATCAAATTTCTGTTTGACCAATGTCAGAAATCTTAAAGTATTCTTAGAGGTACACGGTAGAGACATAGCTTTTGCAAAATAAGAGCAAGGTTATCTTTTGACTAGCACGGATGCAGAGGCAGTTGCAGTAAGATTGCTATTGCCACTTCACAGGAAGAGACATATACCAGAGTCATACTCCATTGTATGCATATATATGAAATGGCATTAAACCCATATTTAATCAGGTGTTTGATCCAGTGACACTGACATGCTGTTTCTGCTTTTGAAGAATGCTAAGGATTCAAGTTATAGCTGAGTCAATTTATTTGACAGGCCACACATACAAAGAAAATTAATTCCTTTGATGGCAAAAGATGAGTATTACACGAAATGCTTATAAGTGATGTTTGTCACAATTACCAATTTTAAACGATAATCTTAATTAATGTAACACATATAACACCATAGGAAGCTGTATATTTGTTAAAAAAACCTTCATGTGTATCAAAGGTATTCAGCATGCAAACTACACGAATAATTCAAACAAATAGATAGTTTTATGTCTTCTTTCTGTTTCTCAGACTTTCAATTCATTTATTCTAAAATTGATATGGTAACATACCTAACATACTGTTCCAGGTTAACCCCCTGGTTAATAGAGTGCAAACATCTCTTATTTGATTTAGCTTGAATTGTTCTTTAAGGTAAGTATATCTGCACAATTCCCAAAGGGGTGAAGTGGATAAGGATTGTACTCAGTTTGCAGTCCTAATACAATGCTATGATTCTACTGGTTGTGACGAAATGGGTGATTATTTTGCCATAGAAGCAGACACAATGATAGACATTGTGAGGTTGACTTGAATAAAGATTGTTTTTGAATATTTATATTTAATAGGAATATTAGTTAAATAGTGTCATTTAAATGTGAACTATCATTTTCTATTTTTATGTCTATATATTTTAGTATTATAGACATAAGGAAATATGTGATAAAAAAGATTATAAATACATGTAACATCTGTAACACAAGTCCATGGGCTTGTAATCAGCAATGACAATAATTACTAAGACTAAGGCACCAGAGGCTATAGATTAATAGGAAAACACGTGAAAAATAGTTTTTTTTTCTGAAATATCATCTCTTACTTCCAAGACAATTTCCTTGCTCATTCATTATGCCATGTAACATACGTTACATGCTTTGATAAGTACTCTGATCCTAATGTGAAACTTGCAAATCTAAGATTCTTTATTGCATTAGCATGACAGTCCCAAAAATGTAAGATATCCACCAGTGTCAAATATTTTCATATAATTTTCTTCAATAATAGATATCAAAATCGGATACTTAAAGTTTGGGGTAGAGTTGTTTAATAGCTCATATAAAACAACTTATTTGAGTGCACACCAACTTATTCTCCAATTCCTTCTTCCCCTCCACAGTACGCGCCTGGAACGACCTACCAAACGACATAAAGAATGCACCATCTGTAGGTTCGTTCAAATACAAAATCAATAAAAACCTGAGATCTCCTCCAAAATTCTATAATGCTGGAACACGCAAAGGTCAAATACTACAGGCAAGACTACGAATGGAGTGTAGTTCCCTAAACTCTGACTTGCACCGGAAAAACATTGTACCTAGCCCCTTCTGTCGGTGCGGTGTCTTTGAGAGTCGTAATCATTTCTTTTTTACTTGCCCGCTTTACTCGCTCGATAGACTCAGATATCTGCCAGACAATCTTGATGATTTTACTAGCAATGACCTTTTGTTTGGATGCGAAAATCAATCAGATGAATTTAACGAATCCCTTTTCCTAAAGGTACAGGAGTTTTTGATAAGGTCTGGTAGGTTTGGTTGATCCCAGTCTCTAAAGTGTTAACATTTTGATATGTCTACGTCCGGAGCCAGTCATTCTATAGCACTATGCTATACACTAAACACTAAACAGGAGTCTTTCTTCTCTCTCTCTCTCTCTCTCTCTCTCTCTCTCTCTCTCTCTCTCTCTCTCTCTCGTTATTATACTTGTGTGTTTAAACTTGTCCAAAACCAGCATATAAAATGCAGATTTCATAACATGTCTAGGAGATGATCTAAATAAGCCACCGGCTTACTGTCAGATCCTACTATCTTAACATTGTATTTATGTATATCATGCACTTTATCTGAATAAATATTGTTTAAACCAACTTATTTGAGATAGAAAAGCAAACATTTGTTTCTTTCTATTAGTCGAATGAGTATTTTAGCTAACTAAGATTAAAACACTTGAAGAAATGCACAAATCGATTATAAAATTAAATGATGTTAGTCACGATTTCAATTTTCAAAGAAAAATTTAATCTATATAACGCATATAGCACCATTTGAAGCTGTTATTTTTTTAAAATGCTGCTTTTATGTAGCTTAGGCATCCAGCTTGCAAACTACACAAGAAATTAGAATTAATAGATAACTTAATGCATTCTTTCTGTAGCTCAAACTTTCATTTTGCTTATTTCCTTAGTTTGTTACAGTAACATATGTAACAGGCTGTCAGAGACTAACGCCCTGGCGCACAGAGTGCAAACATCTTGTAAAAGATGCGGATTGATATTTTCTTCAAGATAGGATTTAGCTTGAAGTCTAATGATACTGATTTTGAAATAGTAAATTTCCCATTTCTTGATGGAGATGTTCCTCGCTCACCTTCCTATGGTGTATATATTTCGCAACTTATTCGTTTTGCGAGAGTGTGTTCTAATATTGATGATTTCAACAACAGAACCCTATTTATGACTGCTAAGTTAATAAAACAAGATATCATAAAATTCGAAAAGCATTTTCTAAACTCTGCCACAGACACTCAGAGTTAATGGTTAAATACAAAATTGGGTTAAAAGCTCTTCTGCAACAGGGCATATCAGTACCTATATTTTATGGGGATTTAGTTTATAAATTCAAAATAATTGTTAGAAACCCTAATTTTCGTGATCAATTCAAAAAGATAATCAAACGTTATAAAAAAAGATGGATATAACTTGGATATCATGCGACAGTCTGCATGCCTGGTTGCAAACCCAATCACGGGTTTAAGCCGTGGCTTCCTCTTCAATTGCACGCTGGTGGGTCAGGTCTCAGACTCAATGACGTCTCTGACGTAAAGCTTTAATCGGTGGGTTGGTGCCTGATGCTTGGCTGTAGCTGGGCCCACCGTGGCTCAGCTTGAGGTTTTCTTTAGCTCTCACTATCTGAGAGTCGTGAGCCCTTTTCTCTATTTCGTCATAGTGCGTTAATTTGAGTGCTTGTCTCTTCGATGATGCACTGTATTAGTTAAGTATCCTCCATGCGAGTTTAACATTTTTGTGCTTCAACAACAGCAGAATCTAGGGCGACGATTTTGTGCCAGTAAAATGCATTTAAGCCCCCCCCCCTCCCCCAGTGGCTTTGGCTGATGTCCGTTCTAAGGCGGTGGTTCTGTTGTAGTTGATCCATTGTTGATTATTACTGCCATTGTGAGATTCTGTAATTGTTCTATGTTTTGTTGTGCGTTACTTTGTGTGCATTCCAGTTTTGCAATCATCTCGATGGGGAAGAGAAAGCTGGTTGCTTTGCTTTGTTCGTCTTCCTGGTGTCTCGAGTTTGTTGTGTGGCTCTTTCTCATGATGCCACGAGTTTAACTGCAGTTTGTGATTGTTGTATTTCCTAATGATACTCACTTACTGTTTTTGTTTTAGAACGGATTTCAGCCTAAGCTATGGGGGACTTAAATGCACTTAATAGCCGCCAATTCTTCACCCTAGATTTTTTTGTTGTTAAAATGCAAAACTGTTTAGCTCGCATTTAGGCTTCCCAACTAATGCAATATATCACCACAGAGAAACTAAGATTGTTTTTCTACGAAAAAAATGTCTCCCCCTTTTAGGACTCAAAAAATCACAAAAATGTGTTACAAGAGGAATAATTTGAAAATATACATGTAAGAGTTATGGTTCTTGTGAATTGCACATCATCTGAATGCACATTGCAAATGTATGAAGTTTCATTGAAACACCTCTAACGGTTATCAAGTTATAGAGCGGACATGAAACAGCATTACAAAAGATCAAAGGGAAATTACTCCAAAAATATCTAAAACAGAGTTACGGTTCTTGTGCATGACACATTGTCTTATTGTACTCTAGAAATGTATGAAGTTTCAATCAAATAGCTTTAACAGTGTTCAACTTACAGAGCGGACAAAAATTGCAATTAGTTATGTTATAAGGGGAATAATTTGAAGAATAAACATGCAAGAGTTATGGTTTTGTGCATGACACGTTGTCTGAATGTGCTTTACAAATATATGACGTTTCGTTGAAATATCTCCAACCAACAGTTACCAAGTTATAGAGGGGACATGAAATAGCATTGCAAATGATCAAAGGGAAATAACTCCAAAACACCCAAAGCAGAGTTATCGTTCTTGTACATGACGCATTGTCTCATTGTGCTCTAGAAGTGTATGAAGTTTCAACCAAATAGTTTTAACAGTGTTCAACTTACAGAGTGGACAAAATGCCCTTATTTATGTTACAAGGGGAATAATTTGATAAATAAACGTGCAAGAGTTATGATTCTTGTGCATGACACGTCGTCTGAATGTGCTTAGCAAATGTATGAAATGTCGTTGAAATATCTTTAACGGTAATCAAGTTATAGAGCGGACAGGGTTTTGACACGGACAGACAGACAGACAGACGCAAAGGGAAAAACAATATATCACCAGACCCATCCAGGGGGGCAGAATAACACATTAAAATGAAACAAAGAAAAGGGCGCATTTCTCACAGATGTAAGAGCTAAAGCAAACCTCAAGGTGGGCTAAGGTTGACGACGATACAACAAATATCATGCGTGCACAAACTTAAAATGGTAGATATTTACAAAGGATGTCATGAAATTCCGTGACCCTTATAAAGTACAAACAATAACTGCTCCCCAATGAGATATATACTTAACGCCAGTAAAAACGCAACTTTTACAGTACAACCTTACTCGAGATTTAATGCTATTTTATCTTTCTAATAAAATAAAAGCATAAACCGTTGGTTGCGATATCAAGCCAATACTCTATTGGTGCAGATAAAGGGGTCCAGATAAGCCAGGCTGTATTTTTTGATAAAGGGACACAACCCGAACTTCGACACAAAAACTGCAAAATCACCTTATTAATATGGATATCAGATCTTCATTTCGAATGGCTCTTTTGGATTCAAACTTTCGGAAAATTTCAACATTGCTCTAATTTCTATGCTAACGCAACAGATTTGTTTGGTCTTGAAGTTTTGACCTTCAAAAATGTTCTCAAAGTTTCAGCATGAAAACCGGAAGTTAACGAAATTGCGACACTTTCGACAGTAAATATTGCGATAAATGATAAGCATAGGTTATGACCTTACAACTTACGTATGCCAATTTTTAAATGATTCAGTTTAATTGAAGCTTTAGCGATTTCTCAAATTTTGGGGAAATTTCACGAAAAATGAAAATTTAAACATAAATTTTAGGTCATTCCAGCAAAGTGAATTTTGTGTTGTAAACCGTTTTTCTTTTTGTTTGAGTGAAACGCAGTACTTGCATGCTGAAATTAAATAAAATTTCAAGATTTAATATGGCTACCAAAAAATTTGATGAATTTGTCATTTTTCACCGAATTTTTTGGCAGAAGTGTGCAATTGCGCTCAAGTTTTGGTAAAACGTTCTTCTACGTTAGGGACGCTTGTTAGTACCAAGACATAGTGTATAAAACTGATATTTACAGGAAAAACAACACTTGTACCAGTTGCGTTTTTAATGGCTTCAAGTATATTTAGCGTTTTTTAAAGTCACGGAAAACCGCTACCTTCCAAAAAATTTAATGTCACGGAAATCCGCGACAAAGGCTAGCCGCGGAATTCCGTGTGATCCCTACCTGGTTGAGCCGAGCTATATCTATTAACGAGAGATTTAAAACGGGGGAGGGTTCGAATCCCACACGATTGATTTTTTTTTTCATGAAGGAGATATTTTTAAATATCATTATTGCTTAAACAAGACTTGTTTATATTTTAAATGTTTTTACTATAGTATTCTTTGAGTGTTTTTTGTGTGTGTTTTTTGTGAGTTTTTTTTCTAGATTTTTTACATTCTTCACATATTCATTTCATTACAAAACAATACAAAACAATACAAAACAATACAAAAGAGGTCAGCACAAACATTCTTCGTCTGCTAATTCTGTGTCGGAATAGTCTGAGCACTCTGTTGCGGTGTCTGTGTCTTCGTCACTGGAGGTCACTGAATAACTATCTTCTCCATCTCCCCTTCCACTGCAATGTCAGCATCCCAGTACTTCCTCTCTACTTCCTCCACGTGCCTGCAACTGGACGGTAACTGCTGCAATGGTATCATGAGTCAGCTGTATAACATCCGTCATCTTAAAACTGACATTACTCACCTTATAGCACATTTGAGAAGCAGACTTTGGGTATATCGCCTTTTCGTAACACCCATTTTAGACAACTGACCTTTTCGTAGGTGAAATGATTATCAATGTTTCTATGATTAATAGAAAACCAACTGCTGCAAATCTCAAATTTGTAAGTGGGTGGTAAACGACAAGCCTTTTTGTAAAACAGCTGTTTCTAAAAAATGTGTAAGGAGAGTAGACTTACATGCATTACAAAACATGTCATCAGGTCATCGCCTTCTTTCCGCTTTTCGTTTTCTGTCATATCCGATAAAAATAATAAAGGTCATCATTCACAAACATAAAATATCAAAAAGCAAAGATAAAAAAAAATATGCCGTGATTGGGGTTCGAACCTTCAATTGCAAAACTTCGGGACAGAGGTCTACGATCTTACCACCGCGCCAGCCCAACTGTGACAAATATTAATGATAAAAGAATATAATGTACAAAGTTAGCGAAACAGTTTTACCTATTTACATCAATGGACAATGTCCAATTATCAAAACATGCTCTGACGTCACTTTGAACTTATCTATAGTAAGGACAGTATATATGTTACCGGCGATGTTTTGTCTTAAAATAAGAATAATCCCGATGTGATGATATCCTCGAATAATACCGTTTGTTTTTGTTTGATTTGATTCTTTACGTCCCATCAACAATCTTTCAGTTATATAGGGACGGGTCTTCCTGGGTTGAACCAGTACTAAGCTAGGATAAATGTGTCTTGCTCAAGGACCACAACGCAGTGACGCCGGTGAGGCTCGAACCCGCGGCCCTTCGGTCTCGAGTCAAGCACTCTACCACTGAGCCACTGCGCTCCCGTCAAGACGACATAGAATAAAGATACGCAACAGATGTTGCGCAGTTATATGATGTTTTGATTAGATGACATATATTTGGTATTTACTGTAAAAAAGTAAATTATCTTTTTAGAAGATTTACGGTTAACAATAATATAAAAGAGGACAAAGGAGTATTTATGAAAGAATACTGGGATCAATCGAAAATTCAATTTAATTAGCGTCAAAGTGCGTGACAAGTGACACCATAAGTAACGTCATAAATGTTTGATGACATTTGGTAAAATAGGTTGCATTTTGCACTTTCAGCATCTCCCGCTTCATCTTCAGTGAGTGAGGCAATGCATGTAACATAGGTTAGGTTACATGCAGGGGCCTTTCCCTTGACCATGTCCCAAAGACAACAGGCACGCGCCTAGAGGAACAGCAGAAGAGACCGTCAGTATGCAGATGACTTTGATGAAGCCCAGCCGCTCTGTTATGCTGCTCACAATCGGCGGGAGCCCGTAAAACGGGAGAAAGATCATAAGAACAATGTCTTATACTAAAAGAACTTAAGATATCTGGGCGAAAGTATAAAGTAACGTATATTACTATACTGAACAAAAGTGAAAACGCTACACCTGAATTGTTTGCCATCTATATACAAAATTATGCAAACCAAAAATGCAAATGAAAGCGTATCTTAATCTTCAAATAGTGGGTAATGCTATTACAGTAAAAGTTTTACGGACGATGTCACGAGGAAACACATGAAAGTCATATAAATGTGACAGGGGTCCAATTTTTTAGGTTACAAATTTGAACAGAAATCTCACACAGTTTAGGCCTTTAGAAATCCACTACCTACGAGACCCGAGTGCAAAAAAATGGTAGTCTAGACATGTTACAACCAGAAATGTAAAGGACTTATCTAAAGTGTTTTGATCGTTTAGAAAAGCAATCTTAAAAAGCGGGTTTTCCATCAAATTGCCAAGTTTGAAATTTTAACACTGAAATTTCCATAGGAAAATAAATTTGTTGTTGCATCTTAGTATGAGGATATTACTAGTCGAGAAATGATAGAAACAATGGGCTGAGGGATCTACCTGATTTGGCACAAGAAAATCGAAAATCGTGATAAATCGAAGATTACCAAACATTTAATATTCCCTATTTGTTTTTGTCGAAGGGAGAAAATTTTCATTTTTTTACAAATTTGATAAATTCGAAATTGATTTCTGAGCTTGTTTCAAGTGATAAATCAGTTTTCTTGTGTTTTTATGCAACACAAGTATGATCAAGTATGACCAATTTTGATGAGCATAACAATTTTAATTTGCGAAATGATGAAAAATTATTTGTAAAAGGCCTTTGATTCTAACCTAAACAGATATAAAGTGTATTATTCTAAATTAGGAACTGTACCCCTGAGTCCATTATGAAAAAGTTTGAAAACTTGGCTAGATAACATACAATATCTCGTTTTCTGCTGTAGCTTGGCAAACTTGGTGTCAAAATATTCTAACCGGGTATTCTATTTATTCTGCATCATTATTTAGACAACTGATCATACCTGGACGTCACTATGATCAATAACGTTACCAGTAGGGTAAAGGCAGGTAACGTAGGACATCAGGTAAATTCGGACACACATTTGCAAACGGTGGAAATCCGGATGAGACGGCCCATGAGCCGTCTCATCAGGATTTTCACTGTTTGCTTAGTTCATATTTTTCTTTATTTCAATAATTAAAATATGTAACAGACAAGGTCGTTGTCCGAATTTAGCTGATGCCCGAAGTAACCCGACTTAACCCTCGTCGAAAGAGAGATAGAACATTGGCTCACCATTAGCCAGCAAGCTGAACACCATTCGAATGGCATTTCGCTGGTGGGATGATAGTAGCTAGAGATTGTACGCTGGCTGGGAAAGCGTCTGATAGTACTGAAATACACGTACATCTGAAATATTACCATATCTCTTTTCATCACTATGCCCTTGTTGCTTATCAAAACAATTGGCTTCGTTACAGGGCGTGCTCAATACGGAGGTGGATTCGTTCCAGGAAAGGTTGTAAGATCACACAATTGTCTATATATACCATATGGAGGCCAGGAAATAAGCATTTCGAATTATGACATACTTGTTTCGGATAAGCCAAACGTTTTGTCATGGCGGAAACCTGAGTCTGGAGGTAAGTTCACTATTTCATATATATGTACTTTAGGCCATGACCTACTAAAGGCTTTGCTCCCCTAGAGGGGATTTCGTAAACTATGATTTTCTTAAAGCAAAACATCTAACGACCTTTTGCAACATGTTGGCCATCTGGCAGTGGGGGCGTTTGGGTGCTACAGCGTGTTAAATACGCTATCCCTTATTTTTTGAAAAACAAAACTATGAAATTAAAGCTGTTAAAGTGGTACTTTAACTATTCAAATTGGCTACAATGTCATGTAATATGTTAGGATAGTTAATTTGCTGCAGATGCTGATGTTTGTTAGGGTGTTCTAGGCTAATTATGGTGTCATTTACGTTACATTTTCAACTACACCCTAAAGTCATTGGTGTTTTGATATATAGTGTCGTTTTATAATTTTTTCAGTAAATATTTTAAATAAAAATAACAAATCTCTAAAGACCATTAACTGACCATTTCAAAACTACAAACAGCTTGCTTTATTCACAAAAACTCCAGGAGTTATAAGTTGTTGAATATGACAGCCACTAAGAAAACGTTGTGTAAGGTAAGAACCTTTTTATTTAAAAAAACAAAGCATGTAGGCTTTCAAACATCATATATGAGCATTATATTATTTAACTAGAGTGAAAGGGGATATTAAACTTTGTTTTTGGTGTAATGGATCATTTTTGGTTTGTTTGGCAATATGTAACGTATGTTACGAACTTAAATGCTTTCTATGTATTGCTTTATTCCCTAAATGATACATCATAGGGTATCTTATTTCATTTCATAGCTGATTTTTGTGTTAAATAGACATAAAGATACTTGTTTGTTTACAATATAACTTATCAGTTCTTATTAAGAAACTATGTCAAATTGTCAAAGCATATTTTCTTTTATGAAATAGTATATGTTAAAACTTTTTTTTTAAAAAAAAGGCCAATTTGGCCAAAGTTATAGGGTTTGAAACTCATTAACAAAGACAACTATTGTCTTAAATACCAAATGGATAATAATAAATCCCAGGCTCTGTCAAAATTGTTAAAGTAACGTATATGACTATACTGAACAAAAGTGAAAACGCTACACCTGAATTGTTTGCCATCTATATACAAAATTATGCAAACTAAAAATGCAAATGAAAGTGTATCTTAATTTTCATATACTGGGTAATGCATAACAGTAAAAGTTGTACGGACGATGTCACGAGGAAACACATGAAAGCCATTTAAATGTGACAGGGGTCCAATTTTTCAGGTTGCAAATTTGAACAGAAATCTCACACAGTTTAAGCCTTTAGAAATCCACTACCTACGAGATCTGACTGCAAGAAATGGTAGTCTAGACATGTTACAACCAGAAATATAAAGGACTTATCTAAAGTGTTTTGATCGTTTAGAAAAGCAATCTTAAAAAGCGGGTTTTCCATCAAATTGCCAAGTTTGAAATTTTAACACTGAAATCTCCATAGGAAAATAAATGTGTTGTTGCATCTTAGTATGAGGATATTACTAGTCGTGAAATGGTAGAAACAATGTTCTGAGAGGTCTACCTGATTTGGCAAAAGAAAGTTTTCGAAAATCGTGATAAATCGAAGATTACCAAACATTTAATATTCCCTATTTGTTTTTGTCAAAGGGAGATCATTTTCGATTTTTTACAAAGTTGATAAATTCGAAATTGGTTTCTGAGCTTGTTTCAAGTGAGAAATCAGTTTTATTGTGTTTTTTTTGCACCGCAAGTATGACCAATTTTGATAAGCATAACAATTTTAATTTGCGCATGCGCAATAGCAAAATTCAGTGAATAAAGCTTTAAACACTTAAAGGAGCATAACTCAGACATCCAACGAGACAAATTGGTGGAGTTTCGACGAATCGTTTGCTGGATGTCTGGGAATCATTATCAAGCTTAAGTAAATACATTTTGTCCAATACTTCTCACAAAATATAAATAATTGTTTTCGCGTTTTTACTTTTGTTCAGTATATATAAGATACTATATCATAAGGTACTATGTAGGTTAAAACGCTGTGAAAGACAGTATTAAATTGAGTCTGAAATGTTTATATATGGTGGCTTTAGATTTTTGTATTACTTATCGTTTAATCCAGTCACTTATTTAACAGCAACCAAAATATTTTAGCGTACCAAGTTAGCTGCTGCTCATATTATACAAACATAATTAGTAACACAATTCGAGCTGGTATTCCCTATATATTTTGGCTCAGCTACAGTAACAAAATCTTTATTTTACTAAATCTTGTATGGTAGGTTGTAGCATGCAAAACATTTATGCTATTACATACATTTCTTTCTTTCTTTCTCCATATACTCTGTCGATCAGAATCTGATCATTATCGGAGGTGAGTGAATTTTGATTTTTTGGGGAAAAAACAAACAACAACAGCCTTCTGACTGAGTTATTTGAATGAGTGCCCTGAACTCCAACTGTGGTCTCAGCTGCGACCACATTTGGAGCCAGACTATTCCAATGGGGAATAGTCCTTGGGAAAAAACAATACTTCAGGGCATCACTATAAGTCTGGGGCCTTCAATACTGTGAGTTGTGTGATGACCTGGTGGATCTTGTTATCTTATTCAATTTAAAACGATTGTAAAACGATAAATAAAGGTTGGATATTACTTGGATGTCATGCGACAGTCTGCATGCCTTGTTTTAAACCCAATCACGGTTTCTAGCAATGGTATCCTCTTTAATTGCACGACGGTGGGTCAGGCCTCAGACTCTATGACGGCTCTGACGTAAAGCTTCAATCGGTGGGTTGGTGCCTGATGCTTATCTGTAGCTGGACCCACCGTGGCTCAACTTGAGGTTTTCTTTAGCTCTAACTATCTATGAGTCATGAGCCCTTTTCTTTGTTTCATCATGGTGTGCTAATTTCATTAGAGTGTTTCTCCATGATGATACATTGCATTAGCTAGAAGGCCTCCATGCGAGCTGAACATTTCTTGTACTTCAACAACAGAAGAATCTAGGGCGAATATTTGGTACCAGTAAAATGCATTTAAGTCACCCGGTGGCTTAGGCTGCTGTCCGTTCTAAGGCGGTGGTTCTGTTGCTGTTGACTTTTTTGTTTATTGTTACTCCCATTGTGGGAGTCTAACTGTTCTATGTTTTGTTGCACGTTACTTTAAGTCCATTCTAGTATTTCAATCATCTTGATGGGGAAGAGAGAGCTGATTGCTTTGCTTAACTTGTCTTCTTGGTGTCTCGGGGGGTGGTTGCGTGGCTCTTCCTCGCGGTGCCGTGGGGTTGTCTGCAGTTTGTGATTGTGGTATTTCCTGGAGGCTGCCATCCTCTGTACCTTCTCCTCTTGATGAATCTGAGTTTAACAATATGGGCTCCAAATAGGTGCTGCATACTCCAGTTTAGGGCGTACCAAAGTTTTGTATGCAACCTCCTTAGTACTCCTAGGTGCGAAAGCCATGTTCCTGCGAAGGAAACCAAAGTCTTAGTTGCTTTGGACGAAATATATGTTGACCACAATCCATGTTCTCTGTGATTGTATTACCAAAATATTTTGTGGACTAAAATCTCACTGCCTGCCATGCCATGTTTATCTACTTTCAATGCAGTGGTATGCTCTTTCCGGTTTCGATAATAGACGGTGGTATAATAAAAATCAGGATGGTCCATTGTATATATTATGGGGTCACATGTTATATTTTCCAAACTATAGTGTATTCATTTCTCTTAAGATCTGTTTTGTCTTGAAACAATGCAGACCCTGGTGAAATGCCACCTTAAGGGTGTATACGAGATTTCATCTGGGTCTTCACGGTTTGCATAGTACTCGTTTAGGGGCTTCTGGTGGACAAATGGTTAAGGGGTTTCAGGTCATTATTTCCCTTTAATTGTTCTTTATTGTGACAAGCATTCGGATGCTGATTTGCGACATCTCGTCAGGATCTGAAATGTTTGTTACTGTCTTATATATGGAGCGCCTCTTATTTATGGAGCGCCGTGCTAAATGTGTTACCTTATTGTAGGTGGATTGCCAGACTGTGCAGTACAAGGTGGCCACGAGCACTCCGGCGAACCTTACTACATTGCACGTGCATTTTGCCCTGATGATGGACAGTGTGTTGGGAAATTTCATCCGTCACATCAGTGTTGCTACATTCCATGGGGAGGAAAGGAAATCGCATCGCAGAATTACGAAATTCTAACATTTCCTTAACATTCACATCGGGGCCGGAGAGTTTTACAGATGGGTGGCCTATGGAAACATACATGTTCCTTTTTGAATACCGTTTACCTAAAACAAAAAAGTATCTATACCCATTTATGTTTAAAAATGATTCAACCAAACGATATATTCTCTAAACAGAATATATTTGCAACATAAAGTCAACAGGCTTGACAGAGTAAATAACCTCTGGATCTTTTGTCAACATATACTCTCTGTAGAATTCGAGACTGTAACAGGCTAAATGCTGATGTAAGAAATGCTGGTACGTTAGATACTTTCAAATATAAACCAATCCTGTAATACCAATACATTATTGCTCGGGAATGAAGAAATACTTAATAGTGCATACAAGAGTTCGAACAGGCTGTTAATAGCACACTTGAAATGACTTATTCTTCAAAAATATTGCTGGATCTCCACTCTGTGCTAGCGATTCTGGTGAGTTTGAGAATGCTCACCATTCCTTCTTTGTTTTTCAATTATACTGTGACTGTAGGACAGAACTTCGTCAAACAATAATGTAGTACTGTAACATGACACTGGATATACTTTTGTGGGGTGATGAAAGACTTTCAACAAACAGCAACTCAGTCATTTCCAAAGCTGTGCAGAAGAATATACAGAAAAAGCAGTCTGAATAGATTAATTGGGAATTAAAAATAAAAACAATATAAGTGGTTTGATACCAAAGTTAACATTGACTATATCCACAACCTCGTCGTTTCATAATCCCCCCCTCTCTCCCTCTCTTTCTCTCTCTCTCTCCCTCTCTCTCTCTCTCTTTTATAATTATGGTTTCGCTTCTACTGTCTTCTACTATAATGGCGCTTTATTGACTTTTCAAAGTATTTTTTTAGAGCTTTCAAGTAACAAAATGACTTTGTGGAATAATAACGAACAAGCATGGTTTTATGATACACTAATATCTGCTAGTCCTCTGGGCAGTCGTTAAAATCATCGCCTTTCAGGCTTATGTTTCAACGCCACCTATACAGCTGCTTTCCAAACATTTTATAGATAGCGATTTTTGTCATAATTATTTACATACCCTTTACTTGTTTGAGTGTTTGTAATAAACTTGTGCTTTGCTTGAGATATGATTTATTTCTGCTCCTGTATGCGCGACATATCTAGTTATAGTGAGTAAAAACATGGCTAGTTTTTGCAGATGTTTTGTTTCATGTTTTGACTTTTAAAAAATTGATTATATTTTAAGCAAATCAAAGATGCTTATCAAAACTCTATTTATAATCATGGGATAATAAGGAGAACAGAAAGAAAACTGTGGTGGTAATCTATAAAGTCATGTATACAGAGCGTTGTGAAAATACTTTAAGAATTGAAGCTATCGAGTGTATCAACAATGAATGGTGTATGTGCACTAGCAGGTTGCACAAATTTCATTATTTTTAATAATTACTTTAAAAGATATTTTAAGTGCATTTTTGGGTGTTCAAATTTGATGCTACATAGTAAGAGCCCAATTGTTAGGAGAAAGACCAAAATGAAAGTACAGTACTGCTAGCCAATTAAATGGACTAAGAGGGTTTTAAATTGCATCAAAATTGGGAAAATGTCATCTTTTCAGATGAATCCACACTCTAAACCTATTTCTTTTGCCAACTTATTCCCATCTGGCATCTGAAACACGAACAAATTTATCCACATTACATTGATGGATGGGTAAAAATCCGCTGGAGTCGTATTGAGGGGACTATCTCATAAGTTTTAAAGAGGTCTCTCAACTTAATTTTGGTAATAAAACAGTCACCAGTAAGGCATATCAGGATAATATCAAAAGCGATATAAAACTCCAATATGAATGTACTATACCCCAAGCATTCAACAAGATAACGCACCTTGCAATAGCTCTTTAAAATATTCACGCATTCTCCAATGACCAGGGTGGCGATATTTTTGAGTTGCCACCTTACAGTGTAGATCTGACCTCATAGATACTGACTTTAGCATTGTTAAGTGTCACGTAAGTGGGATGTCAAATATAAAAGACAGACATTTTTAAAAATTACTATCAAATTTGGTGCACCTTGAATTCAGGTGACCTAGAAGTCATGCATTCAGCTGTGCCAAAAAGAATCCAAGCTGTCATTACAACTAATGGTGGTGTTACTAAGTGTAAGCTGACATGCCAGATTTTCGCTGGAAATGAAAGCAGTTTCAAGATAAAATGCTTTGTTGTTACAGTGCTATACATGTGCTTTAATAAAGCATAGAACAAATAATGATTTGCACCTTTTAATGCATTGCAAAATCAAATCGTAAGTACATAGGGTATGTAAATTATTATGACAAAAATCGCTATCTAGAGAAAATTTGGAAAGCAGCTGTATATGTATATAGGTATTAGAAGTTCCATCGACAGCAGTGGTTAAATCAACTTGATAGTCCAGTTTCCGGTTCTTGTTTCATTAAATACGGCTTGACTGTCCAGTATATAGGTATTCGTTTCCAGCTTTAGTCACTGTCACGACATCACCATTACAAGTGTCTTTCTTCAACAGTTCGACGAATGTGTCCACTACTCTGTCAACACTGAAATGTCAATGACAGAGCAAACATGGTTTTTATTACATTGACATCCATCAGGTTCCATGGCCTATAGTTTTCAATATCGTCGCGGAACATGACGAAAGTTATGCATTGAAAAATAATGTGTGATCGTAATTATTGCATATATTCAGAGAAATATTCACCAACATTTGCAGAAAATATGAAATTATATATTTTATCTCGGTTTCACAACTAGCACATGGTAGCACTTTCCAGAGTCAAGCCATATTTGTGATGACTCGTGACAAGTTATAGTGTCCACAAGTGCACACAGGCAGACAACAGCAACTTTGGCAGAATTTATGTTTTGCGTTCATAGGACAAATTTCATACTCGAACTTGGGTTGAGGGCAATTTTGGCGGACATCATTGTTGGCGTTCATTGGACAACTGTCAGAAAAATCAAACTTGGGCGAGACATTGATGAAAGAAATACATATAAGATATTTAGTAGAAACATTTTGATAAATGACAACTCAATGTCAAATCTACTCTCATAATATGGTAGGTGATTTATCAAATAAATTTTACTGGTATCAAATCTTTGCCCTAGATTCTGTTGCTGTTCCAACAGAATATTGTTAAGATTACATGGAGGCTTCCTAACTATTGCAATGTATCACCACAGAGAAGCAATCTAATCAAATTATCACAAGAAAAAGCTCATGACTCACACATATAGTTATATACATTTTTTTTCATAACGTTTGATCATCTTTTTGAATTGATCACTAAAATAAGATTTTCCAACATAATTCGTAAACTATACACCATAAAATACCGGCTCTGATATGCCCTGTTGTAGAAGAGTTTTTAAACCAATATTGTATTTAACAATCAACTCTGAATTTCTGTGGCAAAATTTAGATAATGTTTTACAAATTTTAAGACACATGTATCTATAACCTTGTTTTGATAACTTTGCAGTCAAAACTAGGTTTCTGGTCGCCTATATAACATATCAATCTACCTTATTATACCAATTTCGTCAAGCCTCATCTGAACTTCAGGTAACTACTTATTAACAAAGTAAGTAAGAAGGCAAATATCCGTTATCGATACAATCAAGTACCACACCCAACCCAGGGCACCACATCGGAAAGTGACAAAAACACAAAAATACATCACACACAAGAGAGCCAAGAGACCAGCCCTTTCCGAGCAGGTGACCTTAAGGCTACAATGAACAGACAAGAAAGCATGACAAACAAGAAACATAGATAACAAAAAGGAACCATAAAAGAAGCACCGCCTTGGAACGGTCAGTAAAAATATTTTACTGGATGGCTTAAACTAGATTATGTTACCAACCTCACCCTAAAATCACCGCTTCTACAACACTGTAAATTTCCTTATAATGTGACGGTGCACAGTAACATGTATACAAATGTAGAACGTTTGTGTAACGTATTGGATGCAATATGTAAATGATTAACTCTGTCGTTTGTGATGTGAATAAAGGAATAAATAAACAAATAACAAAAAAGATCCACAAAATAAGCACCACTTTGGAACAGTCAGGAAAAAAATACTGGAGGACTGAAACATGCTTCACGTAACCAATTTTATTAACCCTTAAAGCGCCAAGAAAAAATACATCTGAAAATGTCGTCGGCTGAAGTCGTCTGCTGCAAATAATTGCCTAGCTTTACTGGCGAATTAAGTATAGAAGCAAACAGCGTGGATCCAGAACAGACTGCTAGGAGCAGTCTGGTCTGGGTCCACACTGATTGCCATAGAGGCTTCTTAAACATTTCAGCAGACGAGAAAAGCAGACGACTGTTGTTGCGATTGGCCCGTTAAGGGTAAAGCTGCCTCTCGATTACTGGCAACTTCCTCAGTATTTCAAGTTTATCAAATCATTTCTGTTATAATGGTTACTACCTTATTACGAAATTTTATCTTATGACTTTCATAACACATTTATCTACCTTATTATACCAATTTTATCAAACGTTCTTTATAATACAGTAATCTACCTCATCATACCAATTTTATCACGCGACCTTTAAAACAGAGTAAGCTACCTAATTACACCCATTTTATTAAGCGACCATTATAAAACAGTAGTATACCTCATTATAACAATTTTATCAAGCGACCTTTAACACAGAGTAATCTACCTCATTATACCAATTTTATCAAGCGAGTTTATAACACAGTAATCTACCACATTGCACAAATTTTATCAAGCGACCATTATAAAACAGTAATCTAACACATTATACCAATTTTGTCAAGCGACTTTTTATGACACATTAATCTACTTCATTATAACAATTTTATCAAGCGACCATTATATAACAGCCATCTGCCTCTTATTAAGCGACCTTTATAACACAGTAATCTACCTTATTATACCAATTTTATCAAGCGTTCTTTATAATACAGTAATCTGGCTCAAAATACCAATTTTATCAAGCGACCTTTAAAACAGAGTAATCTACCTCATTACACCAATTTTATCGAGTGACCTTCATAACACAGTTATTTACATCAGTACACCAATTTTATCAAGCGACCTTTAAAACAGAGTAATCTACCTCATTACACCAATTTTATCAAGCGACCTTTATAAAACAGTAATCTGCCTCTGATCAAGCGACCTTTATAACACAGTAATCTACCACATTATACCAATTTTATCAGGCAAGTTTATAACATATTAATCTACAACATTATACAAATTTTGTCAAGCGACTTTTATAACACAGTAATCTACTTCATTGTAACAATTTTATCAACGGACCTTTATAACACTGTAATCTGCCTCATTATACCAATTTTATCAAGCGAGTTTATAACACAGTAATCTACCACACATTATACCAATATTATCAAGCAAGTTTATAACATATTAATCTACAACATTATACAAATTTTATCAAGCGACTTTTATAACACATTAATCTACTTCATTATAATAGTTTTATCGATGGACCTTTAACTAAGTAATCTACCTCTTGTCAAGTGACCTTTATAACAAAGTAATCTACCTCTTATCAAGTGACCTTTATAACAAAGTAATCTACCTCTTATCAAGCGACATTTATAACAAAGTAATCTACCTCTTATCAAGCGACCTTTATAACAAAGTAATCTACCTCTTCTCAAGTGACCTTTATAACAAAGTAATCTACCTCTTGTCAAGTGACCTTTATAACAAAGTAATCTACCTCTTATCAAGCGACCTTTATAACAAAGTAATCTACCTCTTATCAAGCGACCTTTATAACAAAGTAATCTACCTCTTATCAAGCGACATTTATAACAAAGTAATCTACCTCTTGTCAAGTGATCTTTATAACAAAGTAATCTACCTCTTATCAAGTGACCTTTATAACAAATTAATCTACCTCTTATCAAGTGACCTTTATAACAAAGTAATCTACCTCTTATCAAGTGACCTTTATAACAAAGTAATCTACCTCTTATCAAGTGACCTTTATAACAAAGTAATCTACCTCTTATCAAGCGACCTTTATAACAAAGTAATCTACCTCTTGTCAAGTGACCCTTATAACAAAGTAATCTACCTCTTGTCAAGTGACCTTTATAACAAAGTAATCTACCTCTTATCAAGTGACCTTTATAACAAAATAATCTACCTCTTATCAAGTGACCTTTATAACAAAGTAATCTACCTCTTATCAAGTGACCTTATAACAAAGTAATCTACCTCTTATCAAGCGACCTTTATAACAAAGTAATCTACCTCTTGTCAAGCGACCTTTATAACAAAGTAATCTACCTCTTATCAAGCGACCTTTATAACAAAGTAATCTACCTCTTGTCAAGCGACCTTTATAACAAAGTAATCTACCTCTTATCAAGTGACCTTTATAACAAAGTAATCTACCTCTTATCAAGTGACCTTTATAACACAGTAATTTACATCAGTACACCAATTCTATCAAGCGACTTTTATAACACAGAAAACTACCTCATTATACCAATTTTATCAAGCCTTTTCTGTAAAGCGTCGTGGCTTTCATTCCAAAACAACACAGGTGGATTACCATCATGAACGAGTTGACTAGTCATTGCTGTTTCACACAGTTGTGGACAGATGCATGCAAAACTCAGACCCATCTCTTCATTTCTAGGGTTTTCCTGAAACAGAATATTAAGACAACATGCAACAAGAATTATTTTTTGAAAGCCCAAACATGAACATCTATTGAAATGAAAGCCTACAGTGGGGTATGAGGTTGGACGTGTGCAACAAATGGTGTAGAAATCACGATAGGGATATATACTGTTTGATATAGTAAGTGATGTATGGGTCAGATGGGGTTATTGAGATGGGTAAGGGTTGATAAGTGTCTTTGGAGACAGGATTGGATGTAGTGGTACGATGGTTTAGTGCTGGTAATGGGCTGGGGTGAGTAGCGGTTGTGTATATGAAGAATAAATATAAGAGAAGATAGGATGGATATGTTCTTGAGGTAATGATAGAGTGGGTTGTAGTTTGGGTTTTATGTAGATTGTGTGTGCTTAGATTGAATGGAGGTAGGTGTGATGGATTTAATGGTAGGTTGGGGTTTGTGTGATATAATGTTCGAGCTAAGATTGATAGCTGTGAGAAATCGATAAATGGTTCCAGAGGTAGTGTTGGTGCGTGTTAATTTAATAATTAGCTTATATCAGAAGGAGTGAGCCAGTAGGGATGTTATGGTTATGTTAGGAATGAGGTGTATTTAGTTTAAAGAATAGGTGGAGATGGGTTTTGAAAGTTTGTTGGTATGGCGGTAATGTTTGGGTGAATTGATGGTGTTTGGACTGAAAAAATGTTTGAGCTGAGTTTGGATGGAAATGCATAAAAGTAAAAAGGTGTTGTGTATTGGGCAGGCAATGTAAGAGAAGATTGGTTGGGTAGGTTATATATTTTTGGTAATAAGAGTGTGTGAGCTAAGATCGACCGAAGATGGTTTTGAGTAGGTGGTTTTGACCCTAAGTGATGTTTAGGCTTATGTTTGTTTGCTATGTGTGTCAGTGACAGATACATGTGGCATGCAATGTGTATAATGTGCTTTGATCAACTCAATAAAGGTTTGCAGCATTGCTTTACTCTTTAATTGCATGCTGGCGGGTTGGAGCTCAGACACTTTGATGGTTCAGACTTGAAGACTTATTCATATATGAGAGGGTTGGGGTCTGAGGCTGTTTCTGTTGTTGGGCCCACCGGGGTTTAATTGTTGGATTTCCTTGCAGTTTAATGTACTGTTGAGTCCTTACCTTTGTTTATCTCTTTTTCATATCTTGATTTATATGTACTTGATTTATATGTACTTGGAGATGATTCATGGATAAGATATACTCTTTCATGTGAACCACATATCTATGTGTCTTGATCCACATCAGGATTAAGGGTGAGGTTGGTAACGTGAAACTAGTTTATGCCCACCAGTAATTTTCTTACTGATCGTTCCAAAGCGGTACTTCTTTTATGGAACGTTTTAATTTATATTTATCTTTGCCATATTGTTTTGTCTGTGTCTTTCAGCCCTGTGGTCACCTGATGAGAAATGGTTGACCTCTTGGCTCTCCTGTATGTGGCGTTTTTTTGTCACTCTTCCATGTGGTGTCCTGGGTCAGAGTTGGTACTTGATTATATTATTTCCTGATCTTTGCCTTCTTCGTTACTTTATGTGGTAGTCATGACATGAGTGAATACAACAATTCAATAGCGTGAACAGTTACAGCACGTTATTATCAAATATTTTGCCCAGCTCTTGACCCTTTTATCCCATACATACTGCACATTAGAACAGTCAAACAACAATGTATTACACGGCTATTCACGAGTTTCGGTTAACCTACTGCACATGTAGATAGTGCTGCCCCCTGTAACAACGTTTAGCTCAGATCATAAACAAATCTTAATGCATATCATGTTTGATCTTTGCATTGATTTTGCAAGACATATTAAAGCTCTAATCCAGTGGCATTTAAAATTTACAAATTATGGAGATTTGTTTGTTTGTTTGTTTGTTTTTGTTGCTTTACGTCCCATGTCAACAGCTATGGTCATTGCGGGACGGTCAGTTCTCTTAACCACACTTTTTTCTGGGCAGGCTTGAGCAAGCGGTTAACCAGTAATTTGTGCACATTCTTTCGCTTGTAACTGACAACAACACTTCTTGAATAAATCAGCGGAAGGGAGGAGAATGACCGTAGAAATTATTTCATGATCAATCTCCACGAAAGTATGGTACCGGGCCGGGATCGAACTGGCGACCCCTGGATCTGCAGTCAGACACGCATCTGTAGCCAGACACGTTACCGACTGCGCTACGGGGCCCGGCCCAAATTATGGAGAGAAACTCTATATAGAACATTAAAATTAACTTGTAAGAATAAAATTTTTACTTACTGCCCAACTCCTGGTATAACCTACAACTCCAAATTTTGAAGCTGCATATGCAGGTAAAAAGAATCCTGGGGTTATACCTGTCAGAAGAATAAAGAATGATAACATATCAGAATGATTACAAGACAATATAGCCAATTTTATACAGAGTTTTCCCGACATGTTCTGATTTGCTCCGAGTCTCCCCGAATCATGAATAATCTGGCCAATCATCGAACATCCCCACAACGTGACTTATATTTAAATAAGCATTGCAGATACCCAATGTTGACAGTGAAAACGTGTGAGTTTATATAATTTGCTTATATCAGAAATTTCAATCGTCAGATTGGCTTGATAGCTCTATACCACGCCGCCAATTATGTTTTTGTTAATATATTGAGTCATCTTTAAATGGTGAAATGTTTACATGAACACCGACACCGGTTGGGTGATGTTCTAAATATTGACCTCAGACAGTAAACAAATAGATGCTGTTTGAAAAAGTCATAAAATTGGTTTTCAAGGTAAGAAAAAAACATACACAACGGCGCTAAGTGTTCCATACAAAACAGAATTTCCATTTGTATTTTGATGCTGGCCTCCAGCACATGGCTACCGGCATCGTGGTAACGGGAGTTATATTGATTGGATGACGTAGTCATGTGGTATAAGTCCATGTGACTTGAGTTCCAAAAGAAATCCAGAAACATACGGAAGACCTGTGAAATCAGCTATACTTCGCCTCAATCATACTTGGCTCTTAACATTAAGATATAATTGGGCTCCATCAAGCGAAAGTTTCTCTGGGTTCATGACCTTGCCATTAAGGTCACTGACCAGACATTGGATGTACAGACCGGAACTTAAAACCTTTTTCAATAAAAAATAAATCATCAAGTAGCCGCTGAATTCTAGTTTTCAAAAATGTATTATTTGATAACATTTTATCAACGCATTGTGGAGTTATAATGCCATGCTAAGAACTTTCCAAATGACCTTCGTATATTCAAATGGAAGTTGATAGTTCATTATATAGCTATAGATTAAAGTGGAAGCTGGTGGATAAATGCACAGCTCTATATACTCAACTAGTAGCTGTTAGTTCGTTATAAAGCTGCAGATTCAATTAAAAGCTGGTGAATCAATGCACAGTTGTATACTCAACTGGCAGCTGATAGTTCAATATAAAAGTAAGTAAGGGTGCAAAGATCAGGAATCGATACAATCAAGTACCACACCTGACACAGGATACCAATGGGAAAGTGACAAACTCACGGCAGACACCACAAACGAGAGCCAAGAGGTCAGCCCTTTCCCAGCAGATGACCACAAAGCACATATAAACAGACGCGCACAAAGACATAGCAAACACAAGACAGAACAAAAACATAAAAGATCCACAAAAGAAGTACCGCCTTCGAACGGTCAGTAAAATATTTTACTGGAGGGCTTAAACCGGTTTAACGGCGGTTTAACATTTTCAACTAGCAGCTGATAGTTCATTATATAGCTATTGATTCAATTGGAAGCTGATGGATAAATGCACAGCTGTATCATCACCTAGTGGCTGTTAGCTCATCATAAAGCTGTAGATTCAATTGGAAGCGGGTGGATCAATGATGATGTATACTCAATTGGTAGATGATAGTTCAATATATAGCTGTAGTTTCAAATGGAAGCTGATTGTTCATTATTTAGCCATATATTCAATTGACAGCTGATGGATCAATGCACAGCTGTATAGTCATCTGGTAGCTGATAGCCTCATTATCTAGCTGTCTATGATTATTTACGACCCCATCAATAATTTTCAGTTATATCTGGATGGTTCTTCACGGGATAAACCAGTACTAAGCAGCGGATGAAGGGTCTTGATCAAGGACACAACACAGTGACCCCGCCGACGGTGAGGCTTGAACCAGCAACCCTTCGATCCCCAGTTAAACATTCTACCAACTGAATCACTGCTCTCTGCTATATTCAATCGGAAAATGGTGGATCAACGTATACCTATATATTCAACTGGTAGCTGATAGGTCAATATAATATGAGCCGTGACATGTGATTTCCAACAATGTGGCATTTTGACAAGTGTAGACTCAGACGAGCCTGTGCAGCCTCCTTTTAAACTTAGAAACTCCAAATGATATTCAGTCAGTAGCTCAACAGTCATAGAATATTCAAGTGACTAGCAAAGTCTCTGATCAGAATGCGTGTATGCGCAGGCTGATCTGAGGCTTTGCTGGTCGCACATACCACATTGTTGGAAATCTCATGTCGCGGCTCATATAGCTCATGGACGGATCAAGATGGAGTCAGGGCGTTGGACCACCCTTGGAAAAATAGAAGTTTTATAGGTTTCTATAGGAATAAACATTTGGGCACCCCTTGAAAATCTTGGACCCCCTGGTAAACATTTGTTTCCCTGAAAATAAGCAATTGGACCCACTTAGTAAAAGTAAGATGATGACTAAAACAACGTTGTCAGAAGTGTTTGGACAGTTGGCTTGAACCCCATCCCCTTGACGAATATTTCTGGATCGGCCCTTGTAGCTTTAGAGTTAATTTGAAGCTGGTGAATTGATGTACAGCTATATATTTAGCTGGTAACCGATATGTCATTATTAGCTTGCCTGAGCCAAAAATTGTCCTTTGGTGACAGGCACACAACCAAAATTATTTTGACTACTTGAAAAACTAGGCCACCAGGGGGCGTGGCCTGTTTTGCCTATGTTAATATAGAGAAAACGTTAAGAAGTAGAGACTGTAAGGGAGACAACACTTGTATTTGTGGTTGACTGAGATAGTTCTTATCTTTCTTGAATAGTTAATGAAATAATTAGAGATCCCGATCCTGATGATAAACATTTATTTTTCATAGAATTTAGTGTTAATTCCCCATTATCATATGAGTATGGTCAAATTATGACCCTTGGGCCAAAATGGCTCCATCTTTGGGGGTAATATCTTTTACATAGGCTTATATGAAAAACATCTTCTTGTCTGAAACAACTAGGCATAGAGCCTTGATATTAGGTATGTATTGAACCTTTCCCAAGTTTGTTCAAATTATGCCTTTAGGGGTAAAAGTGGCCGACCCCGAAGGTCACATATTTTACTTATATAAAGAAAAGTTGAGGTCCTACATGCTGTTTATTTTGTCAACATAATTAATGGAAACTCTTTCTTGTAAAGTCTTCTTGAAACTGCTGTTCTGTCAAAATTCATAGTTGAACTTTGAGGGAACTATGCCTTCATATACCTTTATATACAGACACTCTCAGGTGAGCGACCCAGGACCAAAGGGCCCTCTTCACATAGCTTTAGATTTAATTTGAAGCTAGTTAATCAATGCACAGCAGTATATTCAACAACTGGTAGCTGCTAGTTCAATATATACTATGCACAATAAGTTTAGCAATTTCGTATGTTTCGCATCTTTTTTTGCTCATCTTTGTGCAGTGCCTATCAATTTCAATTACAATGACGAGAACAGGATTTAAGGCAAATGAATCCACGAAATTTCAGACGCCATCCTTTAAATAGGCATTTGGGGAGAGCAAGAATTGCAGAAGGGGTCAGTAAGCAAAAATCACATCCAATGTAAGTAATGCTAAATGATAAACATGTGATTTTTATACCCCGCCACACGTTAGTGGCGAGGTATTATGTTATACCCTTCGGTGTCTGTCCGTCCGTCCGTCCGTCCGTCCGTCCGTCCGTCCGTCCGTCCGTCCGTCCGTCCGTCCGTGCTCACCATTTCCGATCGATAACTTGAGTATTTATTCACGGAATTTTTTCAAATTTTGCATACATATTGTTATCGGCGATGAGTGGTGTGGGATTGTTAATGGGCAAAATCCGTCCATTTTTAACGGAGTTACTGCCCTTTTTCGTATTGGAAAAATGGTTTCTGGCCTGTTATTCCTTTACTGTTCATGATATCTGAATGAAACTTCACAGATATGTTGCACATCAAAGGTTACATATTGTGACTAAGGACCGTCACTCTGACCTTCCCAGTTTGTGAGTTATCCGCCCTTGATAGGTCTGAAAAAAGGTTTTTGACCTATTGTTCCTTTACTATATGGAATATCTGAATATAACTTCACAGATATGTTTCACATCAAAGGTAACATATTGTGACTAAGAACCCTCACTCTTACCTTTCCCGTTTGTGAGTTATCCGCCCTTGATTGAATTAAAAAATGTTTTTTACCCGTAGTTCCTTTACTATGTGGAATATTTAAATGAAACTTTACAGATATGTTTCACATCAAAGGTTACATACTGTGACAAAGAACCATCACTCTTACCTTTCCAGTTCATGAATTATCTGCCCTTGATTGACCTGAAAAATGGTTTTTGACCTGTAGTTCATTTACTATATGGAATATCTGAATGAAACTTCACAGATATGTTGATCATCAAAGGTTACATATTGTGACTAAGGATCTTCACTCTTACCTTTCCAGTTCATGAGTTATCTACTCTTGATTGATCTGAAAAATGGTTTTTGACCTGTAGTTCATTTACTATATGGAATATCTGAATGAAACTTCACAGGTATGTTGAACATCAAAGGTTACATATTTTTAGTAAGGACCGTCACCCTTACCTTTCCAGTTCATGAGTTATCCGCCCTTGATTAATCTGAAAAATGGTTTTTGACCTGTAGTTCATTTACTATATGGAGTATCTGAATGAATCTTCACAGATATGTTGACCATCAAAGGTTACATATTGTGACTAAGGACGTCATATCACTGTCTATCTCAGTTCTGTTGCTATTTAGGCATTATATATCTCACAAAATAACTTTTGGTGCCCCCAGCAGTGGCGGGGTATTACGCAGTGCTTGCGGTGCTTTTATTTGTTTGGTGGTCTTTCATTTTCCTCATGCATCATATGCCTATATTAATATTGGTTATGTGACATATGTGATAGAGATTTCATGCTGAAAATCATCAGCTGTCATCAATGACGTCAAAACGTAGTCATCATGTGATTAAACTTCTAATGTTAATTGGCATTTCAATTCAACAGAGAATCAGTTTACAAAGATATCATAAACTAACAATGTAACTTATCTTATGGTTGATTAAGACCTTAAGTTACTGAAAAATGGTTCGACGCATTTGCGAGATAACGGTGACGTTAGGTTTTATCTTTCGGCTCGTGCACTGTAGTAGTGAAATTGTTTTATTCAACAGTATTTGTCTGAATGTGTTGGAAGGCATCAAGCAGTTTTACGTATCAATGTGGTTCAAGAAAACCCGACTAGAAACACCGTTTACAGGCGATAACGTAAAAGCATTAGTAAAAACGTCAAAATGTGAAAACTTGGTCCTTTATTTTTCTGAGAAAGTTCAGAAAATTGCAGCATTTGCTATGCTTTTTTGCTTTTCAGTGACCAAACAATTGTTTGAAAATGGTTTCGGCTTCCCTCAATGATCAGAAATACCCACGTTACCCGCTAGTCTTAAAATTTAACGTCACTTGAGCACGGCCTCTGCGCTTGGTAATTCTGTATTTTTTTAAATGGAAAATCTTGTTAGATGATCGGCGCTTGTATCTTCATAACAGCAAATGAACTTTGAGATCTGACGTGGATGGGCTCACCCATACAAAACAATTGCTAAATTTATTGTGCATAGTATATAGCTGTAGATTTAATTGGAAGCTTGTGGATTAACTTACAGCTGTATACTCAACTGGTAGCTAATAGCTGATAGATTCAATAACTGTAGACTCAATTGGAAGATGATGGATTAATGTACAACTGTATATTTAATTGGTAGCTGATAGTTTAACATATAGCTGTATATTTAATTGGTAGCTGATAGTTTAACATATAGCTGTATATTTAATTGGTAGCTGATAGTTTAACATATAGCTGTAGATTTAATTGGAAGCTGGTTGATTAATGTTCCTTTTCATATTGCTCTGATAGTTGGTAATTCAGGAGATACAAGATACAGCAATGGTACTGAATACAACACTGGAATCAGTCTGATCTTTAATAGATGCTTACACTTTTTCACATTGTACAAAATTAATTCACCCACTTTTTACATCTATTCATCTTCAATTTAAAACTTACCGAAAAAACATATGATTGTGTTAGATATCCTCTTTGGAGGTAATGACAGACAGACAGACAGAAATACAGATAGATAGATAGATAGATAGATAGATAGATAGATAGATAGATAGATAGATAGATAGATAGATAGATAGATAGATAGATAGATAGATAGATAGATAGATAGATAGATAGATAGATAGATAGATAGATAGATAGATAGATAGATAGATAGATAGATAGATAGATAGATAGATAGATAGCGAGATAGAGAGAGAGGGAGATAGGGAGATAGAGAGATAGATAGATTGTCTTCATGTTCTTGAAGCAAATCAGACGGCAATAAACTAGTGATACCTGATACAGAAGCAATATTTATAACCACTCCTCCTTTTCCCCCATGATCTTTCCTCATAATCTCGACTGCCAGCAAAGTCCCTCTTATTGTACCCATCTACAACAGACGCAATAAGAACTCTTATATACATGACCTGGTCCATATTAATGTGGTTTGGATAAATTGGACGACCTTATAAAAGTGTATCATTTCATATTGAAAGTTAAATTATATTTTGAAATAGTGTTTGCAAGCAATTTGGTAATACTAAATACTTTGTTTCATCATGGTGTGTTAATTTGATTAGAGTGTTTCTCCATGATGATAGATTGCATTAGTTAGATGGACTCCATGCGAGCTGAACATTTCTTGTACTTCAACAACAACAGAATCTAGGGCGAAGATTTGGTACCAGTAAAATGCATTTAAGCCCCCAGTGGCTTAGGCTGCTGTCCGTTCTAAGGCCGTGGTTCTGTTGTTGTTGACTTTTTGTTTATTGTTACTCCCATTGTGGTAGTCTGTAATTGTTCTATGTTTTGTTGTTCGTTACTTTATGTCCATTCTATTATTGCAATCACCTTGATGGGGAAGAGAGAGCTGGTTGCTTTGCTTGATTTGTCTTCCTGGTGTCTCGTGATGCTTGAGCGGCTCTTCCTCGCGGTGCCACGGGGTTGTCTACGGTTTGTGATTGTGGTATTTCCTGATCAAACTCACTTACTATTTTTGGTCAATCCTATTATACTGTATAGCCCATTTTCCTCGCTTCATTTAAAATGGCTATTTTCTGAAATAACATGATACACCCTGTATTGACAATTTAGTGTATGACAGTTGTATATCGTGAATACAATTATCATTTCCGTAAAGTAGTATCATATATTTCATTTAAGGATATTTTTATTGTATAGAAGAAAGGAGGCATCAAAGATCCGTAGTTATCCTTTATTCACATATCCTTAGCTATAATAAGGCAGATTATTGGAAAGAAAGGTGACAAAAAGTATTTTATCGCATTATGCTGCAGTTTATTGCATGTTCATAAAAGTATGGTTTTTCAACAGAAACATTAGGTAAGCCATCAAGCATGGAAAAACTATTGCAATTAAAAGTTCAATGGCGTAGCCAGAACGCTGAAAAAAGTTACACACATAAAAAGGAGACTACTGGATCAAGCATTGGTTCTCTTCAATTGCGTCCCTTTTCAAACTTGGAACTTCTCTTAAAGGAAAGAAGGACCTCTGACATTTTGATAGGGTATCTACCAATTTTTCAGATGCTTCTCAAAACTTCCCTAGGAATAAGATATCACTGTTATCCTTTTGAATAGGACGCTAGATGTATTAGGAACGGATTAAGGTTATAATAAGACAGGCAGATCCCTACAATAAAACAGGAGACGCTATTAAAGGGGGTGGGGTTGCAAAATTTGACTTCACCAAAACATTTAAAAATCAATTATTTTTTTGTGTAAGGGTTTTATATCATCACTACTTGATTACAAATCACAGTGAAAGTATTTTAAAGTGCCAAATTATAAGCATTTTAATGATTATTATTTTTTTCTATCTGATTTGTTAAGAAATATTTTGAAGTGCAGCTGTAGTCCATATTCAACCTTGATGACAATGTATTTACCTGGTGCAATTTTATGCAGCAATGTACTATGACCATTCATCCATGCGTAAAGTACACCTAGTCAATGGCCATGTAGTTTTTGTGCATTGGATAGATACAGTATATGTGCAAAATAATCTACCAACTGAATTTATGGGAAAAAAAAACAATTTTCATAATCTAAAATAAAATATGCTAAAACATTGTAATTTTTTATGACCAAAGTTTTATGAAAAGGAAGCTTACTTGTACTAATTATTTCATTATCAATGAAAAAAAAAGATTTTCAAGAAAGCACACCAATAATCCAAATGCTAATATTTAGGCCAGCCCAGACGTCACATTTTGGGCTGTGGGATATCATTCCCCCCTGAGTCCCAGTTAGCTTTTCACATATATTATGTAAAATATGAGAACAAACTTACGTGCAAAAGGATTAGTTGGGACTCAGGGGGGAATGGTGTTTTAAAGATATTTTTCTATTTCCTATATGTATAATACAAAAAGTGACCATTTTAGCCCCAAAATAAAGCCGTACTTTCATGGAAATAGGAAATCAAAAACGAAATCGAAAAATATGGACCAACAGCGCACTTATATATGAATATGAAAGCATTTGATCGATTTTAATTTTTATCAAAATTATAGGCAGCAATACACTGTGGTTCCCATTACCACCGTCAGAGGCCCTTAACTCCCAGAGGGAGCGAATTCTTTTCTTAAAGAGCAGTTCCTTATGGTATGGAAAATCACTTTTACCACATTAGGTGCCCTCCCTTGAATGTTACTATTTTATTACGCACGTTGCGTAACTGCGTAATGGGAGCTACGACATTGTCATATAAGTAAGAAAACACTCGCTGCTTTGATTCTTGAAAATATCTGCCCTTGGTTGAATGCCATGCCAGAGGCCATAATTTAGTTAGACTTTTGCTATTTGTATATATGTCCCAACAAAATTTCAGTTTGAAGTAAATTTTGCTTATATCATCTTTACACTTGCCAGGTTTATCTCCACGCATGTTTACACTTACCAGGTTTATCTCCACAGTTTTCTCCCACATAGATTCATTAAGGATTCCAGCATTATTCACAAACACGTTGATATGATCAAACTTGGTCTTCACTTGGCTTACAAGGTCTAGAAATAAATTACAAAGTAAAAGAGAAGGCAAAGATCAGTAATCGATACAATCAAGTACCACACCTAACACAGGACACCATATGGGAAAGTGACAAAACACAAGAAAACATCACATACAAGAGAGCCATGAGGTCAGCCCCTCCCCCAACAGCCTATTATATTTGAATTGATTGATTTATTAATTACAAGAAATATCTTTAAAAAATATATACGACCAAGTGACAGAATACAATCTTGATATGAGTAATGTGAGAATTTTTAAAGAAATTGAGGAGAAAAAAATGGGGAATGTTTATCCTTTGTTATGTCTTCGGTCAGCTCACCTCAGTAAAGCGTTTGGCTTAAGGAACCTATGGTATTCCAAAATATATGTACGGTGATGCATCTAGGGTACATGATTGCTGGAATCTCGCTGAAACTCAAGTCAGAACAAAAAAAATGCCCTGTACCCAAATACTGCATATTAAAATAGCTAGTGTCATACATGCCTTTAAATAGCTAGTATCATACATGCTTGGTGCAAAAAAAAAAACTGAAACAGTAGTAGAATTTAGTTTACCATAACCTACTAATAGAGATATCCGGGATAAGTGGTATACGTATGCAACCTAAACAGCACTGCATTGAAACCAGTATGCGATGCTTTTTATCTAGTTTATGAAAATCACTGTATCCATTGTTCTGGCCTGTTAGTTTTGATAAACTCAATAAGGAAACAAAATAATCGTATTTTGGGACTAGTCGTAATTAGGCAATGAGAATAACAACAAATATAATTATTTTCCCAATTATTTAATAAATTAATTAAAACTGATTTGCACATTGTATATGTGCATATGATTTAAGACACAAAAAGCAACATTCAATGACAATGACATTATCAGTTACCACTCATATTAATTACATTGTTGCACGTTGACCTGATAAACTTTGTCTATCTCACTGCATGTATCTATATCAGGTCAACATGACATTGCATGTTTTGAATGACATCGTCGATTACATTAAATCGACATGAAAATCGATAATTATGTCATATTTGCTTGTTTGAAGAGTAAACCAACTTGTGAACTGATAAAATGATAACCAGGTTCCCGTATTTTGATATCAAAGTAAGTAAGTGTGCAATGATCAGGAATCGATACAATCAAGTACCACACCTGACCCAGGATACCAATTGGAAAGTGACAAACTGACAGTTAGACACCACAAACGAGAGCCAAGAGTTCAGCCCTTTCCCAGCAGGTAACCACAAGGCACAAATAAACAGACACGCACAAAGGCATAACAAACGCAAGACAGAAAAAACATAAAAGATCCACAAAAGAAGTACCACCTTGTAACAGTCAAAATTTAATAACCCAAAGTCATCCAGAATGAATAAGTTAAACACAAAGTATTCCAGGTTGGAATTCCAGCATAAAAAGGTTTAGACTTTTAAATGGTGAAATTATTTCCAAGATGCTCTTATGAAAATTTATTCTTATGTATACTCTTTAAGAAAGCTCCGGAATAATCAGGAAAGATCTATGATATCATATGCTATATATATTTATTCTGGAAATTTCCACAAACTTCTCAATGATTCTACTTACTTCCAAAACTTGCTCAAAGCTTCTATATGGCATAAAAAAGGAAAGTTCTAGGGAATTCCAGACTTTTCCGGAAACTTCTACGACAATACATTTTAATTTCTAGATGATTAGTCATCCTTCTAGATCTTATGATCAAATAAACACCTTGTTTACAACAACATGTTTACTATCAATATCTCCAATATCTGGGTCAACAGAACCTTAGTAAGCAACACATTAAACAGATAACCATCATACATGTTACAAATGTATTTATGCGAGTTTGGTCAATTGGACATTTCAAAGTGTGGTATAGATTTTTGAAAAGTAATGCATGTACACAGTGCGCTTTATAAGGTAGAATACATAATGCAATCTAAAATTCCATGGTCATTTACATTTGGACTAAAATGAAATAAACTGTCATCATTTAACCCTCTGTATACTGGAAGCCCCTTGGCAAACAGTGAAGACCCTGATGAAATGCAGCTTAATGCTGCATTTCATTAGGGTCATTAGGGTCTGCACTGTTTGCTCAGATTAAAACAACATTCAGGGACAGAAAAATACCATAATTTAGAAATTCAACCTGAGACCCCTTAAAATACATGGGCAGTCTCATTCTTAATGTATTCATATTTATGGGAAACTCCATTAGAATACAAAGGGTTAATAGCTTGCTTAACCTTTTTGTTTGCAGAGGTATGAAAGTGATGAAACCTTTGAATTCGTTATCCTTGGTAACGTCGCATTTAACAAACAGCACTGCGTCAGGTCCGTATATTTCTTGGAATGACTTCTCAGTAGCTTCACCTTCAGTAGCATTGACATCAGCAAAACAAACCTACAAAAGTCATAGAGCAGAATATTATACTGTTGGGATCAGACATGTTTTTCATGCAAAAATACCGGGTCCCCATTTCCGGATGGGCTTGGTAAGTATTGATCCAATGAAACAAGCTTCTTGCATTTTACCCGATTCCTAAAAACCCCATTCCACTGAACGGCGATTCCGCTACGCTCATTGCGATCAAGGATTTTCTCTAAAATTATTCTTAATCGCCGCAGAAGCGTAGACAGCCACACGATTTGGGGACTTGACGCTTCCAGTACGTTTCGACTACGCTTCCGTTACGCTGCTGCTACGATCTCACTACGATAATAAAGATATGGCTACGCTTAGTCTACGCTGATGGCGATGTAGCTGCGACCTTGCTGCGACCTTGGCGATGGAGCTACGCTTTCGTTGCGCTTTTGTATCCTTTCTATATAGAATCTGAACTTCCGATACGCTTCTACTACGACCAACGCGCTTCTACTGCGCTTCTTCTGCGCTCTTGCCGTTTCTGCTACGATTCATGTCATTTTGACCAAAATTTCGAATCGTAGCGGAATCGCCGTCTAGTGGAATGGGTGGGGGGTTAATCTACTTTCAAATATTGAAGCCATTGACTATTCAGATAAAATAGGTCGGTTTTGGTTTGAATATAAATGGGATAATTGTAAGAAATAAGATCTAACTGAACATTAAATAGGATAGTAACGGTTAAAGAAGAATCAATTTTTTAAAGTTTTATTTTCTATTCTGTAATTTAATGAATATATTGATTGTAATTAATAATTGAGCAATCACTTTTCTTCAATATACTGGTCAAACTAGAATTGTCAGAGAATCTGACTATAGCCTCGCTGCAGTGTTTTGCATGCAGTAAAAGGCCAGAGTTTCTCAGGATATCAAATGTTAACGTAATTCTGACATCAATCAAGGGCCATAACCCTCTTAAAATTCGCAAAAATGACAGCTTACAATCCAAACGTAGATCTTGTCAATTAGATAGATATAAAGTTTGGTCGAAATCTGTCCATTCGTTCTCAAGATATTGAGCTGAAACGAAATTCGGGAGTAAATCAAGGCCATAACTCTGGTACAAGTGAGCTAAAATGATGTGTAACAATCCCAACGTAGATCTTGTCAATATGATTTCATATATAAAATTTGGTAAAATTCTGTCCATTTGTTCTCAAGATATTGAACGGTAATGAAATTTTTACGTAAATCAAGGGCCATAATTCTAGTACAAATGAGCGAAAATTGATGTATAACAATCCCAGCGTTGGTCTTGTCAATTTGAATGCATATATAAAATTTGGTGAAATTCTGTCCATTTGTTCTCAATATATTGAATGGAAACGAAATTTTGGCGTAAATCAATGGGCAATGGTACAAATGTGCAAAATATGATGTGTAACAATCCCAACGTAGATCTTGTCAATATGAATGCATATATTAAATTTGGTGAAATTCTGTCCATTTGTTCTCAGAATATTGAATGGAAGCGAAATTTGGCGTAAATCAATGGCCAATGGTACAAATATGCAAAAGATGATGTGTAACAATCCCAACGTCGATCTTGTCAATATGAATGCATATATTAAATTTGGTGAAATTCTGTCCGTTTGTTCTCAGAATATTGAATGGAAACAAAATTTTGGCGTAAATCAATGGGAAATGGTACAAATGTGCAAAAAATGATGTGTAACAATCTCAATGCAGATCTTGTCAATATGAATGCACATATAAAATTTGGTGCAATTCTGCCCATTTGTTCTCAAGATATTGAACGGAAATGAAATTTTGGCGTAAATCAAGGACCATTATTCTGGTATAAATACGCAAAAATGATGCGTAGATCTTGTCAATATGAATGCACATGTTATATTTGGTGAAATTCTGTATATTTGTTCTCAAGATATTGAACGGAAACTAAATTTTTGCGTTAATCAAGGGCCATAACCCTGGTACAAATGTGCGAAAAACAACATGCATCAACTCCAAGCTAGCTCTTGTCAATATGAATGCATAAAATTTTGTGAAAAACAGTCAATTTGATCATATAATATTGAGCGGAAACGAAAATTTGGCCTAAATCAAGGGCCATAACTCTAGTACAGATATCCTAAAAATGGTGGGTAACAATCCCAACCTAGATCATGTCAATATCAATGTACATACAAAATTTTGTTAAATTCTATAAAAAATAGTAAGTGAGTATGATCAGCAAATACCACAATCACAAACCGCAGACAACCCCATGGCACCGCGAGCGCTCGACCATCACGAGACACCAGGAAGACAAATCAAGCAAAGCAACCAGCTCTCTCTTCCCCATCAAGATGATTGCAATACTAGAATGGACATAAAGTAACGAACAACAAAACATAGAACAATTACAGACTCCCGCAATGGGAGTAACAATAAACAAAAAGTCAACAACAACAGAACCACCGCCTTAGAACGGACAGCAGCCTAAGCCACGGAGGGGGGGGGGGGGGGGGCTTAAATGCATTTTACTGGTACCAAATCTTCGCCCTAGATTCTGCTGTTATAAACTGTTCTCAAGATATTGAGCGGAAACCCAATAATGACGGACGGAATGAAGGAATTACAGAATGACAGGCAATCCACATCCAACACAGCTCCACTTTTTCAAAGCGGGGCTATAAATATGGTTTTGTCCATATGAAACCCACTTATATAATAATGGTATACGCTTTTCAAAATTTAATGCAGAACATAGATGTATTTCCCTTTTAACCCCACACTACGCCCACCCCGTTTGATGTGGGTCTCACATGATTAAAAATCCTACAATAGCACATGGGTCCTATGAGGGTAAATAAGAAAGTTAGAATGATAACTACATGGGTAAATAAGAAAGTTAGAATGATAACTACATGGGTAAATAAGAAAGTAGAATGATAACTCAGACATCAATATCACAAGATGATACCCATATGTTTCTTATACATCAATGTCAGTGTCTGTGTTACCAGTTCAACATTCTTCTTACCCATGTAGGCCCCACATAGGTCCATGTATTATTGTGAGGATTTGAATAGTATCTTTAAATTCCATATTGGCAGAAACATTATATAGCGGTTCAATAATGGCTCCACATCGATTACATACGAGGGGCGTTCAATATGTAATGAAAACAGCCCAGTAAATCCAAAAGTTTAATATTTACCCACTTCATAATTACTTTCATTAAAAGGTCTGTCTCTTGGCTAAATAAATGTAAAATTGTAGTTGTCCAGCTCCTTGTCTTATTTACAGTACCTCACATTGTACAGTGTAAACATGGCCTATAACATCAAAAATCAATGATCCAATGGGAGTCTGTATGTATCAGTATTTGTTTACGTCCACGGCGTGGAAGTTTATCTGCACAGTGTGTAGTATTGTTTACACAAGCCACTTACAAGATAGGGGTCTGAGGTACACTGCGATATGAAATAAAACAATGCTTTCAAAAGCAGATAATTACATGATCGAGGGATGTTTTCAGTATGTTTCTTCGTGTGGTAAATATCCATATATTGGTGATTTATACCTGCAAAATTTTTTGATATTGCTTCATATTCTATGAAATACTTAGGCTGCCATTTTGGTTAAAATCCTTCTTGATGCTACATTTTCTGACATTCCATTGACAGAATCGTTTTTGTGTGAAGAATAAATAGTGAAAATTTACACGAAAATCATTTGTAACATTTTTTCTGGTCGCTTTGATGTTCATTAGCAAGTAGTACAGCCGATTTTGAAACTTCCATATTTAATCTCACTCATAAAGTACCCCCAAGTACGTCATTTGAAATAAGAAAATCACTTTAAAGAATGCTATCTCTGGCTTATACTGAAATGGATCAGACAAAATACCGCGTTTCATCGATGTTTGCATTTGGATGCATTATTTGGACATTGTTACACGTAATCTGGCTGGCTAATTTCAGACAATAAAACTATGGGAAACGAAAATGGTATACCACTAAGATGAGATTCCCCTAGATATTGGTTTTAGTTCCACTGGTCTGCTGCCTATGCACTGTGAGTATTGAAACTTCGATACAATCAAAATTGTCCTTTCCATGGTACAAATCCACATTTCCGATTTTCAAGAACAGTGCGTATTTTAGTGTTACGCCCATTGCTTTAAACGACGTCAACGTAAGAGGGGGTAACGCAATAAAACCGTTTGCACGAGAAATCGGTACGTATCGTTATAGCAGAAAAAGGGGAAATGAGTCAGAAAACTATGGATATGTGATTCATGCATGTTAAATGTTTGTTTTAGAAAATACAACATGCCTTTCTACCTTTGTTAAAATCAGTCTTTACAATTTGGAGGAAAATATATGCAGTCTATATTAGTGTGCTTTTTAAAAAGCCTGTAACTTATTAAATTTGGTAAGATGAAATAATGTTTCATGCACCATTATAACGGCGACGCTTTGATCTTTCGTTTGGCATATGGCATAAAATCCTAACGCATTTGTGGATGGAGTTATGAATGGGTTTTCATTTGATATTGAACCCCCCTCGTATTCCTATATGGAGGCAATATGGGACCTGTTTGAACAATTTGCCAAGATTTTGCCCATATGGGCCCCATTTTGTTTCCAACTCGCGTCTGTTGCAAATAATACGTGATTCTTTTTGAATAAAATGAAGGCATATATACTGACGTCAACTAAAACGCCTCACTCATTATCACTGATTTCTCAGCGATGATAGACAAAAATGAACAGCCACGTTCTGTTTCTTTATGTAGAGGTTGGGCGATTTTGGAAAATGACTTTAACATGATATGCAGGTGACGCGTTATTCCGACGACGTCATACAGGCTCAACGTACACTTAACGGCACTATGCATCGATCGCTTTTGATTTCAATTTGAATTTGGACCCAGTTTGTGCCGTTAATGTTTTGCTAAACAATGAACAAATTTTGGATCATTTTTAAAAACAGTTGTGCTTGCGAGTAATAACTTAATGAAATTATGACGTCATATTAGAGACAAAATGTAAAGTCCGTTTACGAAACTTGCCAACACTCTCGTTTGCTTTAAGAAATGGAAAAATGTTAAGGGGGTACGTTAGGTAATGTACACAAAATATGTCTACATTAAGCTGTAACGCCAAATGGTAAGTCGTTGGTCTACGTTAACGTCATCCAAAACGGCCGTCTGAAACATGTGCCAGATTGCGTTTTCTCAGCAATCGTCGCTGGTTAAAGACTGAAGACTTTTGCAAATGATTCGTTACAATATTTTCACCCACTTTGCAAAGGCATGCCATTTAAGTTTTACTGAAATGCATGGCAAAAGACGGGTTGGGTAAGTTGTTTCGTTCAGCAGACGCAAACAATTATTGTCTGAGCATTATGAACGCATTTTTGGGCAATAGAGACTGTTTTACAATGGTAAAACACGTTCTTCTTGTCAACGGATTGTGTCTAGAAACAAAGCAAATGTGGCTAAAATCTTGTGTCGCACGAAACGGGTGACCACTGTCTCAGACTGAGGTCGTTTTCCTAGCCTCAAACATTCTTTCAGCAATTATGATTTCATGAGATACGCTTGACTGATGCACTAAAGTTTTTAACTTTAATCTGATCAATCTAAGAGATATTCATGTTTACTTTTAGATGAGGCGTTTTTTCTTGACGTCAGTATATAAACTTCATAAACTGTTGCTGAGTTCGAAAAAAAATACTGACGTATGGAAATCTCACTGAAAATCGTTTGCTTTGAATAGGTGTATTAGTCTGACATACCTTGCCCCCGCCTTTTAACACCGCTTCACTAAATGCTTTTCCGAATCCTCGAGCACCTCCGGTTATTATGGCAACAACGTCTCGCAAATGCATTTTGTCGATCACTTGCTAGTGGCATCTAGGAACTAACTAATCCACAATATGTTTTATATATATATATATATATGTCTTGGTACATGCCATATCTGAACAAGGTACATGTAGGTCATTAACATAATTTGCAATATCAACTGCATGAACACGATCTTTACAAATTGGCATGTGCATATATTCAAATGTATTTGGATTGTTTAGTACTGGTTCAACCCAGGAAGACAGGAAAACGTCCCGACGTGACTGAAAATTGTTGACTGGGACATAAAAAAATTAAAAACAAACAAAAAAATAACGAGCTTCGATTTTCTTTACATATTCATACATTCTCAATGATACTTTTAGTAATTATGTTGTTATTTCATTGTTTGTTGTTGCTCTCGTTATGTATAGTGTTCTCATTAAAATGAGGAAACCACACATAATGAGAGCAATTTCAATGAGAAAATCACACATAATAAAAGCAGCTTAATTAAGAAAACCACACATAATGAGAGCAATTTCAATGAGAAAACCACACATAATGAGAGCAATTTCAATGAAAAAAAAAACATTATGAGAACATTTCAATGAGAAAACCAAACATAATGAGAGCAATTTCAATGAGAAAACCACACATAATGAGAGCAATTCCAATGAGAAAATCACACATAATGAGAGCAATTTCAATAAGAAAACCACACATAATGAGAGCAATTCCAATGAGAAAATCACACATAATGAGAGCAATTTCAATGAGAAAACCACACATAATGAGAGCAATTTCAATGAGAAACCCACACAAAATGAGAGCAATTTCAATAAAAAAAAATCCCACATATAATGAGACCAATTTCAATAAAAAAAAACACATAATGAGAGCAATTTTAATAAGAAAACCACACATAATGACAAGAATTTCAATGAGAAAATCATACATAATGAGAGCAATTCAGTGAGAAAATCACTCATAACGAGAGCAAACGTTACTAAGAAAACCACACATAATGAGAGCAATTTCAATAAGAAAACCACACATAATAGAGCAATTTCAATGAGTAAACCACACATAATGAGAGCAATTTCAATGAGAAAACCACACATAATGAGAGCAATTCCAATGAGAAAATCACACATACTGAGAGCAATTCCAATGAGAAAACCACACATACTGAGAGCAATTTCAATGAGAAAACCACACATAATGAGAGCAATTCCAATGAGAAAATCACACATAATGAGAGCAATTTCAATAAGAAAACCACACATAATGAGAGCAATTTCAATGAGAAAATCACACATAATGAGAGCAATTCCAATGAGAAAATCACACATAATGAGAGCAATTCCAATGAGAAAACCACACATATTGAGAGCAATTCCAATAAGAAAACCACACATACTGAGAGCAATTCCAATGAGAAAACCACACATACTGAGAGCAATTTCAATGAGAAAACCACACATAATGAGAGCATTTCCAATAAGAAAACCACACATAATGAGAGCAATTCCAATGAGAATACCACACATAATGAGAGCAATTCCAATAAGAAAACCACACATAATGAGAGCAATTCCAATGAGAAAATCACACATAATGAGAGCAATTTCAATAAGAAAACCAAACATAATGAGAGCAATTTCAATGAGAAAACCACACATTATGAGAGCAATTTCAATAAGAAAACCACACATAATGAGAGCAATTTCAATAAGAAAACCACACATAATGAGAGCAATTTCAATGAGAAAACCACACATAATGAGAGCAATATCAATGAGAAAACCACACATTATGAGAGCAATTTCAATAAGAAAACCACACCTTATGAGAGCAATTTCAATAAGAAAACCACACATAATGAGAGCAATTTCAATGAGAAAACCACACATAATGAGAGCAATTTCAATGAGAAAACCACACATACTGAGAGCAATTCCAATAAGAAAACAACACATAATGAGAGCAATTTCAATGAGAAAACCAAACATATTGAGAGCAATTTCAATGAGAAAACCACACATAATGAGAGCAATTCCAATAAGAAAACCACACATAATGAGAGCAATTTCAATGAGAAAACCACACATATTGAGAGCAATTATAATGAGAAAACCACACATAATGAGAGCAATTTCAATAAGAAAACCACACATAATGAGAGCAATTTCAATAAGAAAACCACACATAATGAGAGCAATTTCAATGAGAAAACCACACATAATGAGAGCAATTTCAATAAGAAAACCACACATAATGAGAGCAATTTCAATAAGAAAACCACACATAATGAGAACAATTTCAGTGAGAAAACCATACATAATGAGATCAGTTTCAATAAAAAAAAACACATAATGAGAACAATTTATAAAAAAAAACACACACACACACATAATGAGAGCAATTTCAATAAGAAATCCACACATATTGAGAGCAATTTCAATAAAAAAAAAACCCACACATATTGAGAGCAATTTCAATGAGAAAACCACACATGATGAGATTAATTTCTAGTAAGAAAAACACACATAATGAGAGCAATTTCTATGAGGAAACCACTAATAATGAGAGCAAAACCAAATGATCGTGAATTTGTGCTATAAGGGAATATATTAGCATTGTTTTTGATGTTGCATTCATAGACTGATTGATATTCCGTTTAACTTCCCGGGACTTCAGTGCATTGTTTGTATTCAGTTGTTGTTAATTGAAGGATATACCAATACTTTTAGATCCTTACATGCTCCAGAAAAAATAATAGACTATTCGTTCTTCAGTCCTGGATGCTATGAATATGATAAATATGTCAGAGTGCACATTTTTACAGGTATTAGGAACACCCATGAGCTATAAATTCTGATACACACTGGAAAAATGATCGCGCTTTGTAGTGATTATCCAGTTCATTTTATTTGTAGAGTGTCAGTCATATATATTTTTTTCTAAAAAATAAGGATAATCATAGATGACAAATGCCCAGCAGGCACACGATATTGATTGGATATTGATCAATCAATTTTCAAGGGTAACTCAATATTTATTCAACATTGTCATTTCAAGGTTGAAATACCAAGGATGATTCAATACTGATTAAATAATAAGCGATTCGATTTGAAAAGCTAAATGTGTATACTGAATCAATATTACAAATCCCATTTGAGAGCTGAGTTTTTTTGGAAAGGTAAAACAATACGGATTCAATAATTATTCAATGTGATTCTTTCAATGTTGATTCAGCAACCTTGATTCAATACTGACTCAGAATAGCAAATCAATATGTATTTAATATTGCCAATGTTTACGGTGGCTGTATTCTCTATAAATAGAGTAATGAATCACCAGTGTTGATTAAATCATGGTTCAGAATTAATACATCGATATAGAATTACATAGACATTTTTAATATTCGAACCCTAATGTATTTACGAGTGATGTCCCTTAGGGGCGTTTATATTTTCGTTAGACTTTTGATAATATATTTCTTGTAAATGGTGTATCAAATATGAAAACTGTGTATTGAGCGCGGTATAGTGACATTTCTATCGGGTAAATAAGGTATTTGGACACACAGGAATGCTGTAAGTGATTTCATTCTCTGTCTCGCTTAACCTTGAACCACGAATATACATTACACGTTTTACTGGACCGTAAACATCACTTACTGAACCTACGCTCGAAAGAAAAAAATACGTAAGCTCAACTTTGTCAAAGCTAGACTCACTATACATACTTATAACTGGGCGTCTCTACTGTGCTGTGGCGCTTGCGTATTGGCTGTTTCACTATGCCTGAAAGTGCAAGATCAAACTAAGAACTCTGAAACAAGTACCAATGAACCTCTTTATTCGTTTAATATTATTTTACCTGCTCGTTGCGGAGGGAATAGAATCTAATCCTGTCTTCCCGTGGTAATAGTTCTCCGAGAGGCGGCCCGAGAGGTCGTGGATGCAGTGGCTGTGGAAGTGGTCGTGGAAGTCAACAAGATCCTATCGATGATGCTTTTGCGGATACATCTGTACGCGACCCCGCTGGTCTGAGCAACAGAGTAGACCCACCCTATACCTTACGTCTAGCATCCAGATCACAAAATCAAGTGTCAATTAGTTCTCAACCGTCAGTGAGCTCTTGGCTTAAAGGCTCCCAAACTCAGATTCAAACGGGCGAATCGAATGAAACCGATCTCACAAAAACAAATGCGCAGAGCGATATGGATTTAGCCAGCGAGACGTCAGAAAAACGGACAGAATCTGATGATAATTTCAGCGAAATTAATACCACTTGAATACTGTTAGAGATATGTAAAGATGTCAAGAAGATGAACAAAAAATTCCACCACTTGGAAACACAGGTTCATCAACTAAAACGTGACAGCAAAATTTTAAAAGATCAAAACCGCGCACCCAACGAAACAGGTCAACGAATTAAAATCTTCTGTATCGCAATTAGAATCTCAAAATAAAGAACAGGAGATAAAAACAGAGCGCTTAGAAGCGCAGTTCCGACGTGACAAGCTACGGTTTAAGGGTTCAATGATGAAAGTGATAATATATGTGATGAATCTTGAGAAGAATCGGAAACCAGAGTGCGAAATTACATCGATGAACACCTTAAAATTGATGAAGCTTCCATCCAAATCGAAAGAGCACATCGTATTCGGGGTAAAAAATCTCAACGACCCATTATAGTGAAGTTCGCTGAATGTGCAAGGTTAGAAAAATTCGAAGGTGACCACAGTATCTTGATTTTTTGCAGAAAATACGATATAGTCAAATTGAATGAAACGCGGTAACGGCAAAACGAAGCATTTGACCCTTTTGGATGGCTACACAAATTTTGACTGTATGCGTGCTCCCAGAGGCACAGCACAGTGTGGATCAGGGGGAGTAACTGTTTTTGTGAAATATTTTTTAGTAAATAATTGGTTTTATTGTCCCCCACCTTTTCGAAGAAAAGCGGAGGGACTCAGTTTTTGTCTCTCCGTCTTTCTGTCCTTCCTTCCCTCCGCCCCCCTATAGAAGTTGGTACCTTGTTGGCGCAACTCCTCATTCTTTTGAAACTTCACTGGTGTTTTGGTCACGGTCTGAAGATATGCATGCGGTTGGATATAATCTTCAGATTATTTTTGTCACTTTTTTCGCAAGTTGAACCTATCCATTTTTCAGGCATTACCGATAACAATGTGAATGGACGTAACAGGGGATACCTTGTGGGCGCAACTCCTCCTATAACTTCATACCAATTTTTTCGAAACTTGACTGGTATTTTGGTCATGGTTTGAAGATATGCGTGTGGCTTGGATATAGTCCTCAGTAGCAGGCAATATAAACAACACAACTTAACTACTAGCTAATGCCATAAACATGTATGCAAAATTTACGTTTAACGTTGTGATTATACCTGGCCAATAGCCAGGCTTATACTAGCTTCGAGATTCAGGTGATTCCTGATCTTTGCACCCTTACATACTTTTATGTCCAAATCACTGAATTCTATTGGTACTTGGGGCAACATAAATGGTTAATTTTTGAAAAAGACTGCTTCCCAAAAGTCATAAGTGGGTAAAACGTAAATTTTTGCATACATGTTTATGGCATTAGCTTGTAATTAAGTTGTGCTATTTATATTGCCTGCTACTGCAGATATTTTGACAGAACAGAACAAGAATCCAAGCTGGAGATTAACGATTGAATTAACACTGACACACCTACCGTATATAGAGTGAATCCTTGAATTTAATCCTCAACTCAATGTTGGTTCAATATTGACTGTCAAAGTTGAGTCTAGGTTGAATTCCAAAGTATTACGTCTGACACCCTCACAAGCATTATCGGCAAGCGTACTTTGTATACTCCAGGTTTCAGGATGAAGGCCTACAAGTAGCCATATCTAAATAACCGCAGTATTCTTTAACCTGCGCAAGGGGTGACTTTCCCTGCATAGGGGACATTCCGTTAATGTCCTGATCCGAAGGACTGCACACTTACTTAGTGTCATCATATGAAAGTAAGTAAGAAACCTAATTTAAGAAGAAGGCTTGATTCAATATAGACAAACCTAGAAAAAATCAAGTCTTGATTTTATCCTCTCATCAAGGTTAATTCAATATTGACTTGCAAAGTTGAATGAAATTTGAAAAACAAACCATGATTCAAGGTTGGAGAATAAAGTCGAATTTAACAAACACATTCTTTGATAGAGTCTATTTCCATTTTCTGGTATCATCTCAAGCTAAAATCAATATTGGTCCTCAATCTTGAATCAATATAAATTCAACATAAATGCCCGCTGGGTGGGTTATTTTGGTTGCATATACGTACTGCACCGACTGAAGAAACAGCTCCTATCGCAAGAGGCTGCACCATCCCCCAAGTACACATGCGAGTATAAGTATAAGGTGGCGCGTATTTAGCTCTTACTAAAATCAAAGATGCCAGGTGAGTGGAATTGTTGCATTCATGACATGCTACATTTTGCAGACTCACTAGTTTTCAGTATGAGCTGTTGCTTCTTATCAAATTTTATCCTAGCTTGGAAGTTATCTCGCTTGGAAATGGTGAGTTGGTTGCTTAGCTTACTTTGATCTTAGGGAATTTTGCAGACATATTTTATCTTGTAGAGAATTGTAAGCCGAGTCTTTTAAGACATTTTTGCACTCTGTGCGTTGGGGCGTTAGTCTGTAAGAGCCTGTTACATACGTTACTTTATCAAATTAAGAAAAAGTAAATTGAAAGTTTGGGCTACAAATTAAAGACATTTAAATATTTATTTTTAAAAATCATTCATATAGTCTGCATACTGGATATCTTAACTACATATGACAGCAATTTGAACAAAATTGCGGCTTCCTAGGGTGTCATATGCGTTACATAAATCAGATAACCCATTAAAATTTGCAAGTGTGGCTAGTATCATTTACATTCACAATCTCTCTGTGTGTTTTGCAAAATGTTTGTAACCATGTCTGACTAGCTTATGCAATTGGCTAACAGAAAAATTGAAGTTTGTTTCCCTAGCTTAAATAATTTTTCTAGAATAAGCAATTAAACAACCCTACCCCTACCCAGTTTTAAGGTGAAATGTTTGGTATTAAAACTAAAGTAAAAATAGTTAAAATATTTGCAGTTGATGAATATGTTTCATTGTTTGGTATTAATTTGCTTATAAAAAAGACTCATAAATCTGCAAGTTTGATGCAAAAATGTTTAAAATCAGAGGCTGTAACATATGTTACCTGATGTAATAAATGGGCAAGCTCATTGTCTTTAAGTAAGATATGCCTAAAAATGTTTTAATCTCCTCGAGGGAATTTTGCAGACATATTCCTTCTTATAGCACAACTCAAGCTGCATCGAATAAGGGATGTTTGCACTCTCTATGTTGGGGAGTTAGTCTGAAACAGCATGTTACATGCGTTACGATATCAAATAAAGGAAATGTAGTTTGAAAGTTTGAGCTAAAATTGTGAAAAAACTCACAGCTGCTGGATATCTTACATTGTTTAGGATTTTTAAGCTGGCTCGTATGATAAAGACTTATAGATCTGCTAGTTGTCACCAAGTTTTGAAGATCAGAGAGCATTACATATGTTAGCGTGATAAGTTAAATCATCAAACAGTATTTTGACATCAAGCTGAGTAAGGGCCTGCTCCATCCAAATCCCCTTTGGAATTCTGCAGACATATTACATCTTATGTAACCATTCAAGGTGCATTTAATAAGAAATGTTTGCACTCTGTAAGTCAGGGTGTTAGCCTGTAACAGCTTGTTACATATGTTACTACATCAATTTGAGAATAAGAAATTTGAATGTTTGAGCTACAGAAAGAAGACATTAAAATTATCTAATAAATTGACATTCTTATAGTCTGCATACTGGATGTCTTTACTACATATGGAAGCTGTTTAACATTAATACCGCTAACTGTGGTGTTATGTGCGTTACATGAACCTAATTATAATTTAAAAGCTATAGTTGTGGCTATCGTCATTTAGTTAAACAACTACTATGACTTGGTTTCAAACAGTTTTATTAGATTTTACAAACAAATACTCAATTGCTGAATAGGAAAAAACGAGTTTGCTTTTCTATCTTAAATATATTGTCTTATAGGAGCTAATACACAGCCCTACTCCCAGTTTTACAGAGAAGCAAATTTTGTTATTACCATTTAAGTAAAACACATGAAAGCGATTGAGGCGTGTGGATATTTTACATTTTCTTAGTCTGTCTTGCTCATATATTTGCAAGATGTTATTTAGTTTAAGATCAGTACACTTAATGTGTACTTATAATATAAGACTTTGGTGCCAAAACACTAGAAATTATATTCATTTCTGATTATCAAGCCCATGGACTGTTGTTACAGATGTTATCAATGACCTTTTGGACACATTTCCTAATACTGTGCATATACTGCTAAATATAGAGCCACAAATAGAAAAGATAGTTTTACATTTGTACAAGACAATACAATAAATGAAATGGTCCAACTAATTCTCATCGGTTTAACACTCATGTTAAACGTTTGTGGTTGTCTGCTTCTCTGGTAATCATTATTACCTCACGCCTCCTTGCAACTAGTAGAATCATAACACACTATTTTAATCATTTACTGTTATACAATTTTACCACCAGTCTACTCAAAATTGATGAGCCATTATCAACTTTCCAATTTTGCCATTCATGGCTTGGAAGATTCCGGAACTGATATGAATTCCTAATAGTTGGAGTATGTGTTTCAAGTGATACTCTGCAAGTAGGAGAAAGACTAAAGCTTTACAAGGAAGAAAATTATGCCATTAAAAGCAAAGAGTACCTGGACTGATGTACCTTGATATTTCTGTGATAAAGAATCATATCTTAGCTGGTTAACTTTTATAAATGTAGCCTTTCCATACTTGCAACAAACATATTTTAATCTAATAATGTCTCTGCACTTATTATCTTTCCCCAAGCATTCAAAAACTTATTTGAAGGCTTAGTACTTCTGAAGTGCTGAAACCGAGGTAACTCTTTCCCTTCAGATAAACAAACTAGATGTTTTACAGCAGGTAAAGCATTGAAATGCAGGATGAACAGAGCGCAAATTAGACCCTTTCAATTCAACGATTCACTAAGTTTCTAAGATAAGAGCGCTTATCAAAGGATATAACATATATAACTCATCATAATAAATGAGTAGAACTACTGGTTACCCATAGTCCACTTTCCTTCTTTTAAATGCAACAGCTAATGATATGGCTGCAAAATCTGAGAAATCATAGGTTTTACATTATTTCAAGGCTTGCTTCAATGTACTGACAACAAAAAAACAACCATCTGCAAACATAATTGATGGGAACGTCCAACTTCATGTTCTTTCTCTTATACCAGATAACTTTCAAGGTGTAACAGAAATTGTTTCAGACGGTCTGCCAAAACCATCAAGAGTCAACATCGTAACTAAAGAAAACTTATAAAGTTCTTTGGGCGCAGCAAGATACTATTGAATTAAGACCTGAGATCTTAAGCACCAAAGGACTGGATAGGTTCCATGGCAAATGGTGCTAAAAAGCAGCCTATCATTTTTCTGTTTGACCAATGTCAGAAATCTTAAAGTATTCTTAGAGGTACACGGTAGAGACATAGCTTTTGCAAAATCAGAGCAAAGTTATCATTTGACTAGGCTAAGCATGGATGCAGAGGCAGCTGCAGTAAGATTGCTCTTGCCACTTCACAGGAAGAGACATATACCAGAGTCTTACTCCATTGTATGCATATATGTGAAATGGCATTAAACCCATATTTAATCAGGTGTTTGATTCCATGACACTGACATGTTGTTTCTGCTTTTGAAGAATGCTAGGGATTCAATTTATAGCTGAGTCAATTAGTTTGACACTGGCACTGGCCACACATACAAAGAAAATTAAGTCTTTTGATGGCAAAAGAGGAGGATCACACGAAAAGCTTATAAGTGATGTTTGTCACAATTACCAATTTTAAAAAGTAATCTTAATTAACGTAACACATATAACACCATAGGAAGCTGTATATTTGTTAAAAACACTTTCTCATGTGTCAAAGGTATTCAGCATGCAAACTACATGAATAATTTAAATAGATAGATAGTTTTTTTGTCTTCTTTCTGCTTCTCAGACTTTCAATTCATTTATTCTTAAATTGATATGGTAACATATGTATCATACCATTACAGGCTAACACCCTAGTTAATAGAATGCAAACATCTCTTATTTGATGCAGCTTGAAATGTTCTTTAAGGTAGGATATGTCTAAACAATTCCCAAAGGGGTGTCAAGAGGAACAGGATTGTACTCAGTTTGCAGTCCTAATACTATGCCATGATTCTACTGGTTGTGATGAAATGGGTGATTATTTTGCCATAGAAGCAGACACAATGATAGACATTGTGAGGGTGACTTGAATAAAGATTGTTTTTGAATAATTATATTTAATAGGAATTTTTATTAAATTGTGTCATTTATATGAGAACTATTATTTTCTATCTATATGTCTATATATTTTAATAGTATAGGCATTAGGAAATATGTGATAAAAAAGATTATATATAACATCGGTAACACAATTCCATGGGCTTTTTATCAGCAATGACTGTAATGACTAAGACTAAGGCACCAGAGGCTAGAGATTAATAGAAAAATGTGAAAAATAGTATTTTTTCTGAAATATCATCTCTTACTTCCAAGACAATTTCCTTGCTCATTCATTATGCCATGTAACATACGTTACATACTTAAATAAGTGCTCTGATCCTGATGTCAAACTTGCAAATGTATGATTCTTTATTGCATTAGCAAGACAGTGCCAAAAATGTAAGATATCCACGAGCGTCAAATATTTTCATATATTTTTCTTCAATAATAGATACCAAAATTGGATACTTAAAATTGGGGGTAGGGTTGTTTAATAGCTCATATAAAACAATGTATTTGAGATAGAAAAGCAAACTTTGTTTTTTCTATTAGTCAAATGAGTATTTTAGTAAATTAAGATAAAAAATATTTGTAAAAATGCACAAATCGTCTGTAAAATTAAAGATGTTAGTCACGATTTCAACTTTCAAAGGGAAATTTAATCTATGTAAAGCATATAACACCATTGAAGGCTGTAATTTGTTTAAAATGCTGCTTTATGTAGCTTAGGCATCCAGCATGCAAACTACCTAAGATATTTGAATAATTAGATGGTTTAATGTCTTCTTTCTGTAGCTCAAACTTTCATTTTGATTTTTCCTTAGTTTGTTACAGTAACATATGTAACAGGCTGTCAGAGACTAACGCCCCGGAGCACAGAGTGCAAACATCTCTTAAAAGATGCGGCTTGAAATTTTCTTCAAGATAGGATATGTCTGCAAAATTCCCTAGGGGGGGGGGGAGCAGGACCTTTTTTAGCTCGAAGTCTATCTAGTTTAGTACTACATGTACTTGGAGTCGCGTTAAAAGTGGATATACCTCGAGGACCTATATTAGGCCATTTCATCTTTCTTATCAATATAGACGATATTATAGAAGAATTCAACCAATTACAAGCAAAATTATTCATATCTCAGCTGCTATTTATCCTAGATTTCATACTCACTTACTTTCTAAATTTGTCCCCAAATGAAAGTCCAGAAAAAGTTCAATTAAAATTGTAGTTTGATAACCTATACAAAATCAACTTGATTCTGACCTTTATGCATGAATAAATTATTACGGTATAAACACTGAATATATAGCTTTTCGTGATGGATCGTGTGCAATCGGTATGCTTCGAGCATTTACGGAAATAACCTCTCGGTACAAATTGCGATGAGATCCGTTGATAATTCAATGAAGTTGTACTTCCACGGTTGTCGTGTGGTTAGTCAGAATATGTAATTTATGGTTTTGAATCCTGGTCGACCCAACTTTTTTTTTATTTCATTGTTCTTTGTTTTCATGGCAAAGAAATGCACATAAACGCAAAACATGTAAGTTCACTGTTTCTTTGAAAATGTAATGACTGGCAACTTCTTGATGCTTGGAGTTAGAATTTAGTTTGCGAAACAGGTCTACATCCGTGCTATTGGCTCCAAAGCAAAATAAATCAGTTATAGTATATTGTGTTAAAAAGCACCACGTGCATTTCCGTATTAGTTATACGATGAACGCCGAAGATATATTTAGAAACTCAATCGGCTGTGAAATTATGTAAATGATAAAGGCCAGGATCAGGTTAATATTTTCAAGGTATATGCATTTTTTTAATTTGGTTTAAACATATTTTATTCATTCTCTTTTATGCAATAAGCATAGCACTAATAATATAACAAAGCAGTTGAATGAAAGGGATTTTTTTAATTTGTTATTAATGAGTATTTTTGAAGATACAACCTTATTGATTCGTTTTCAATTTTTCTTCAGTTTTCTAGAGTTTCATCAATATTCATGAATATGGTTGTTAAATGCTTGTATATCTGACCAATAGAATAAAATACTATGTCACAGCTGTATGCAAAAGGATTAGTTCGGGTCCGGTAGGGAGAGCACTTCAGTAAAACTTTTTCTATTGTCTATGTGTTAAATAGCAAAAACAGAGTTTTCAACCCATATTTTTTAATTGGTTCTTGTCCTATGAGAAAAACACTTTTGCGGATAATTTGGGGGTATAACCTACTATCCTTTTCATGGAAAAATATCGTTTTCTTTGAAATTTTTCTCTGTACATTTTTATGAGTACTCGTTCATTAAGACTGTCCGAGGTCCTTTATGCATTTTCTGATATTTTCGAAAATCATCAGCTACACATACTAAAATCATTGTATGTGTTTTATTTAATGTGGCCATGTTAGACCAAACCCATTTTCTAACGATAATCTTTTCAAGACTGGTGTCCACTTCAAGTTTAAACTTGAAACTTTGAAGGCCATTTAAATGACATATGTAAAAGATTTTTTTAGTAAAACAGTGACGCCTATTAATAATAAATAATCACTAAAAATTTCAATGCCCTGCCACAGATAAGCGTACAGAGCAATGCAGTTTGTATGCAAATTGCATTGTTAAAGCTAAAATGCTTTGACTAAGCTGTGAAAGTGGCTCTCTTCATGTTAACGTTGAAGAGAAATTTACACAAAACTTTAGATTCTTTTTCACCTTATACCACAGCTATTATTAACAGCTTCAAACTAATTAAGATATACATGGATAAAGTATCTGAGCAATATTTTATATCACACTAAACAGTGTGACTTTTTGGAAATGAGGATACCTTTTTCTCGGACTTTGTGCATTTTGAAATGAAATAATTTGCAGTTTCGACAAAGTCTTGGATTTTTTCATTGTATTATAATTTTGTAAGAGCGATTTTTATTTTCTGAGCAGGCGCAAAAAATGTAAGGTGGCCAAATTACATCGTTTCAGTGTATAATGCTTTTCTGCAAGTATCACTTTGTTGCTCTCGTATTTTTATATACTGTACCAATAAAATACAGTTTAACTAACTATGATTGTGTCATTCCCTTATCAGAAAGCAATTAGCCAGTGCGAACGTTGCTTAATCAGTAAATCATATGGTCTGCAAAGTTAAGCAATATTTTATTATTATGCAAATGTGATAGTAAACAATTTAAGTACAGCGGTTCATACATTATGCATTTATTAGTAGATAGGGTCCTGATAGGACGGCACAAACCGCCAGGATTGAAGCTGTTTGGTATTTTGAAAACTTCTAAAATTGTATACTCAGCTGTCCCAAAAGGTTGGAATATTACATAATCAAAAGGTCAACGTCAAGAAATAATTATTCGCGGTTGAACAAGTTAGCTTTTTATGTTTTACAGCTTGATAAAGATAAGAAAGCATGTTCCCAATAGGTCAACGTCAAGAAATAATTATTCGCGGTTGAACAAGTTAGCTTTTTATGTTTCACAGCTTGAGAAAGATAAGAAAGCATATTACGTTTGGTTTGTTAGTCCGTTCTTCTTTCCTCTCACACATGTTTATGTCCTCATAATCTTTGAACCGTGTTTGCTATGGTTAAAATATCATAGACCTATTTCACATAAAAAGAGGCTGGCCAAATTTTTTTAATTGTTTGAGTAATTACCCAGTTTTAGCTATGGCCCTTTGATTAAAAAATAAAGCAATCTTGTATTTCTATATTTGATGTAGTGTCTTGTTGTTTGGTATACTGATTTTGACCGAGGAGTTTTATAATTTGGTTAATTCTTGATAGGATTCAATACATAAATAAAGAGTAATGTCACCTTTAAAACTTTGTAATCTTTCTATTGTTATACCAACTTTACCTAGGCTCATGATTTTTCGTATTCAAATAGTATTAGAGTTTGAATAATTGAATGGGGGTAACATATATTATTGTAAATTTTGATTTAATTAATTACAAAGTTATTGCTCCTGAGTAACTCATACCTTGTTAGGAGGATATCTTCTAAACAATAACAGCTCCAGTCTTGATTGTTTCCCTGTGATGATACATTGTACAAATAAGGAAGAAAATGTTTTTTTGTTGTAACAGCAACAGAATCTAGGGCGATAATTTGGCCAGTAAAATAAATTTAAACCATCTATGCAGTAATCTCGGCTGTATGTGTTTCTGTTGTTTGATCACTGTTTGTTGTTGCTCCCATTGTGTGTTGGATCGGGTTTTTGTGCTTGGTTCTTGCTTTGTTATATAGTTCTTAGTGTACTTTCTAGTTTGGAAATTAACTCCCTGAGGAAGAGAGAGATGGTTACTTTACTTTAAATAATATCTTGCTAGCTTGTGGTTGTCTGCATTTGTCTATTTACTGTTTATCAGTTACTTCTCATACTATCTGCATTGGTGCACGTTGACCTGAATAACACTGCCTATCTCCCAGCATGTGCCTTTATCGGGTCATCAAGACGTTGCACTTTTTGAATGACGTCGTCGACACAGAAAGCGATATATAAATCATAATCGCCAGCTTGAGGAGCAAATAGCTATCCATACAGACATATCTGGGTGTAAAGTATTTTGTCTGAACAGCTATCCAGGGAGGCATAGTGGATGTAGAGTATTTGTCTGAACAGCTATCCAGACAGACATACGGGATGTAAAGAATTTTGTCTGCACAGCTATCCAGACAGACATACTGAACGTAAAGTACTTTGTTTGAACAGCTATCAAGACAGACATACTGGATGTAAAGTATTTGTCTGAACAGCTATCCAGACAGACATACTGAACGTAAAGTACTTTGTTTGAACAGCTATCAAGACAGACATACTGCATGTAAAGTCATTTGTCTGAACAGCTATCAAGAGAAGCATACTGGATGTAAAGTAATTTGTCTGCACAGCTATCCAGGTGTGTAGTCTTTTTGTCAGGGAGGCATGCTGGTTGTATAGTCTCTTGTCTTAATAGCTATCTAGAGAGGCGTTTCTGGGTGTATAGTCTTTTTGTCCGTGCAGCCATCTAGAGAGACATGTGAATGTTTAACCTTTTGTCTGTACAGCTACCAAAGAAGGCATGCTGGATGTATAGTCTATTGTCTTAATAGCTATCTAGAGAGGCGTTTCTGGGTGTATAGTCTTTTTGTCCGTGCAGCCATCTAGAGAGACATGTTAATGTTTAACCTTTTGTCTGAACAGCTACACAGGGAGGCATGCTGGATGTATAGTCTCTTGTCTTGATAGCTATCTAGAGAGGCATTTCTGTGTGTATAGTCTTATTTGTCTGTGCAGCCATCTAGAGAGACATGTGCTTGTTTAAACTTTGTCTGTACAGCTACCAAAGGAGGCTTGCTGGATGTATAGTTTCTTGTCTACATAGCTATCTAGAGAGGCGTTTCTGGGGTGTAGAGTCTTTTTTGTCTGTGCAGCCATCAAGAGAGACATGTGAATGTTTAACATTTTGTCTGTATAGCTACCCAAGAAGGCATGCTGGATGTATAGTATCTTGTCTTAATAGCTATCTAGAGAGGCGTTTCTGGGTGTATAGTCTTTTTGTCCGTGCAGCCATCTAGAGAGACATGTGAATGTTTAACCTTTTGTCTGAACAGCTACCCAGGGAGGCATGCTGGAGGTATAGTCTCTTGTCTTAATAGCTATCTAGAGAGGCGTTTCTGGGTTATGGTCTTTTTGTCTGTGCAGCCATCTTGAGAGACATGTGAATGTTTAATCTTTTGTCTGAACAGCTACCCAGGGAGGCATGCTGGATGTATAGTCTCTTGTCTTAATAGCTATCTAGAGAGGCGTTTCTGGGTTATGGTCTTTTTGTCTGTGCAGCCATCTTGAGAGACATGTGAATGTTTAACCTTTTGTCTGAACAGCTACCCAGGGAGGCATGCTGGAGGTAAAGTCTCTTGTCTTAATAGATATCTAGAGAGGCGTTTCAAGGTTATGGTCTTTTTGCCTATACAGCCATCTAGAGAGACATGTGAATGTTTAACCTTTTGTCTGTACAGCTACCCAGGAAGGCATGCTGTATGTATAGTATTTTATCTTAATAGCTATCTAAAAAGGCGTTCTGGGTGAATAGTTTTTTTGTCTGTGTAGCCATCTAGAAAGACATGTGAATTTTTAACCGTTTGTCTGACCCAGGGAGGCATGCTGGATATATAGTCTCTTGTCTTTATAGCTATCTAGATAGGATTTTCTGGGTGTATAGTCTTTTTTGTCTGTGCAGCTATCTAGAGAGACGTGTGAATGTTTAACATTTTGTCTGTTCAGATACCTAGGGAGGCATGCAGGATGTATAGTCTATTGTCTTAATAGCTATCTAGAGAGGCGTTTCTGCGTGTATAGTCTTTTTTGTCTGTGCAGCCATCTTGAGAGACATGTGAATATTTAACCTTTTGTCTGAACAGCTAACCATAGAGGAATACTGGACGTATAGTCTAGTATAGTCTTGTGTTGGCTTTATAGCTATTTAGAGAGGCGTTTCTGGGTGTATAGTCTTTTTTGTCTGTGCAGCCATCTTGAGAGACATGTGAATGTTTAACCTTTTGTTTGAACAGCTAACCATAGAGGAATACTGAATGTATAGTCTAGTATAGTCTTATGTTGGCTTTATAGCTATTTAGAGAGCCGTTTCTGGGTGTATAGTCTTTTTTGTCTGTGCAGCCATCAAGAGAGATTTGTGAATGTTTAACCTTTTGTCTGTACAGCTACCCAGAGAGGCATGATGGATGTATAGTCTCTTGTCGTTATTGCTATCTAGAGAGGCGTTTCTGGGTGTATAGTCTTTTTTGTCTGTACAGCCATCTAGAGAGACATGTGAATGTTTAACCTTTTGTCTCTACAGCTACCCAGGGAGGCATACTGGATGTATAGTCTCTTGTCTACATAGCTTTCTAGAGAGGCGTTTCTGGGTGTATAGTCTTTTTTGTCTGTAGAGTCATCTTGAGAGACATGTGAATGTTTAACCTTTAGTCTGTACAGCTACCCAGGAAGGCATGCTGGATGAATAGTCTCTTGTCTTGATAGCTATCTAGAGAGGCGTTTCTGGGTGTATAGTCTTTTTGTCTATGCAGCCATCTAGAGAGACATGTGCATGTTTAACCTTTAGTCTGTTCAGCTACCCAGGGGGGCATGCTGGATGTATAGTCTCTTGTCTACATAGCTATCTAGAGAGGCGTTTCTGGGTGTATAGTCTTATTTGTCTGTGCAGCCATCTTGAGAGACATGTGCATGTTTAACCTTTAGTCTGTATAGCTACCCAAGAAGGCATGCTGGATGTATAGTCTATTGTCTTAATAGCTATCTAGAGAGGCGTTTCTGGGTGTATAGTCTTTTTTGACTGTGCAGCCATCTTGAGAGACATGTGAATATTTAACTTTTTTGTCTGAACAGGTAACCATAGAGGAATACTGGATGTATAGTCTTTTGTTGGCTTTATAGTTATTTAGAGAGGCGTTTGTGGGTGTATAGTCTTTTTGTCTGTGCAGCCATCAAGAGAGACATTGAATGTTTAACCTTTTATCTGTACAGCTACCCAGGGAGGCATTATGGATGTATAGTCTCTTGTCGTTATTGCTATTTAGACAGGCATTTCTGGGTGTATCGTCTTTTTGTCTGTACAGCCATCTAGAGAGACGTGTGAATGTTTAACATTTTGTCTGTTCAGATACCCAGGAAGGCATGCTGGATGTATAGTCTATTGTCTTAATGGCTATCTAGAGAGGTGTTTGTGCGTGTAAAGTCTTTTTTGTCTGTGCAGCCATCTAACGAGACATGTGAATGTTTAACATTTTGTCTGAACAGCTACCCAGGGAGGTATGCTGGATGTATAGTCTATTGTCTTAATAGCTATCTAGAGAGGCGTTTCTGCGTGTATAGTCTTTTTTGTCTGTGCAGCCATCTAACGAGACATGTGAATGTTTAACCTTTTGTCTGTACAGCTACCCAAGAAGGCATGCTGGATGTATAGTCTATTGTCTTAATAGCTATCTAGAGAGGCGTTTCTGGGTGTAAAGTCTTTTTGTCCGTGCAGCCATCTAACAAGACATGTGAATGTTTAACATTTTGTCTGTACAACTTCCCAGGGAGGCATGCAGGATGTATAGTCTATTGTCTTAATAGCTATCTAGAGAGATGTTTGTGCGTGTATAGTCTTTTTGTCTGTGCAGCCATCTAACGAGACATGTGAATGTTTAACATTTTGTCTGAACAGCTACCCAGGGAGGCATGCTGGATGTATAGTCTATTGTCTTAATAGCTATCTAGAGAGGCGTTTCTGCGTGTATAGTCTTTTTTGTCTGTGCAGCCATCTAACGAGACATGTGAATGTTTAACCTTTTGTCTGTACAGCTACCCAAGAAGGCATGCTGGATGTATAGTCTATTGTCTTAATAGCTATCTAGAGAGGCGTTTCTGGGTGTAAAGTCTTTTTGTCCGTGCAGCCATCTAGAGAGACATATGAATGTTTAACCTTTTGTCTGTACAGCTACCCAGGGAGGCATTATGGATGTATAGTCTATTGTCTTAACAGCTATCTAGAGAGGTGTTTGTGCGTGTATAGTCTTTTTTGTCTGTGCAGCCATCTAACAAGACAAGTGAATGTTTAACATTTTGTCTGTACAGCTTCCCAGGGAGGCATGCAGGATGTATAGTCTATTGTCTTAATAGCTATCTAGAGAGGTGTTTGTGGGTGTGTAGTCTTTTGTCTGTGCAGCCATCTAACGAGACATGTGAATGTTTAACATTTTGTCTGAACAGCTACCCAGGGAGGCATACTGGATGTATAGTCTATTGTCTTTATAGCTATCTAGAGAGGCGTTTCTGCGTGTATAGTCTTTTTTGTCTGTGCAGCCATCTAACGAGACATGTGAATGTTTAACCTTTTGTCTGTACAGCTACCCAAGAAGGCATGCTGGATGTATAGTCTGTTGTCTTAATAGCTATCTAGAGAGGCGTTTCTGGGTGTAAAGTCTTTTTGTCCGTGCAGCCATCTAGAGAGACATGTGAATGTTTAACCTTTTGTCTGTACAGCTACCCAGGAAGGCATGCTGGATGTATAGTCTATTGTCTTAATAGCTATCTAGAGAGGTGTTTGTGCGTGTATAGTCTTTTTTGTCTGTGCAGCCATCTAACAAGACATGTGAATGTTTAACATTTTGTCTGTACAGCTTCCCAGGGAGGCATGCAGGATGTATAGTCTATTGTCTTAATAGCTATCTAGAGAGGCGTTTGTGGGTGTAAAGTCTTTTGTCTGTGCAGCTATCTAGAGAGACATGTGAATGTTTAACCTTTTGTCTGTACAGCTACCCAGGAAGGCATGCTGGATGTATAATCTATTGTCTTAATAGCTATCTAGAGAGGTGTTTGTGCGTGTATAGTCTTTTTTGTCTGTGCAGCCATCTAACAAGACATGTGAATGTTTAACATTTTGTCTGTACAGCTTCCCAGGGAGGCATACAGGATGTATAGTCTATTGTCTTAATAGCTATCTAGTGAGGTGTTTGTGGGTGTAAAGTCTTTTGTCTGTGCAGCTATCTAGAGAGACATGTGAATGTTTAACCTTTTGTCTGTACAGCTACCTAGGGAGGCATACTATGTCTATTATGATAATCTATCATGAATGTGAAATTGGGATAGAAAAAAAATCCATCTTGAGGATCACAGTTTGGCATCACGATTTTCTGTGGGTTTTTTTCACCTATATAATTATATAAAATTGTGAATATGTTCTTATCAATCAATTTTAACATTGGTTTTTGCGCTCAAAATGAGTACCTGCAACAAATGTTTGGTTGAGAAATAAAGAAAATAATTTCAAAGTTACGCACTCTTATCAAAAGAAAGGTCTGCACAGTAATCAAAATTGAAAGTGCTCTTTATTTTACCATAATTAATATCATAATGTCGCAACTCAATTTTTTCAGTTTTTGAGATATTCATATTAGCATGAGGCTTAAGGTTAAACAGTCAGGTGAGTTGTTACATTGCTGCATTTAACTAAAATATTTTTTGAGCTTCATACTGATCCTATCTTTGATCGAGTTTATCTTAAATATAGCAAAATGATGTCATGACATTATCATAATGAAGTAGCGCATTGTCAGAATCACGACGGCAATAGAATATCTCCTTTTGCCATTTTTTTAAATCCACACATAATCTGCTTCTAAATCAGATGCTTCTGCAAATATTAGCGGCAAGTTAAGCTTTTATCTGGTGTATACCTTAAACATACATCGTAAAAGCTAATGATATATACTTTACTCCATTGAATGTATAAACATCGACAAAAGTATTCAAAGTTTAGGTTGTTTTCTATATAAGTACTCGTTTCCATCCGATGTCACTTGCACAGCGTCACCATTGCAATTTTCTTTCTCCAAGAGTTCAATGAAGACATCCACCACTCTATCAACACTGAAATGTTACAGTGTAATATTGAAATTGCGAATACTGCTCACAGTAAATACTGTATTTACACTGAACTGTTGATATTATAATGTTGACATTCCAAATACTGCCCATAGTTAATACTCTATCAACAGTGAAATGTTAACATTATAATATTGAAATTCCAAATACTGCCCATAGTTAATACTCTATCAACACTGAAATGTTAACATTGTAATATTGAAATTCCAAATACTATCCATAGTAGATACTGTATTAACACTGAACTGTTTGCATAATAATGTTGAAATTCCGAATACTGTCCATAGTGAGTACTGTATAAACGCTATAAATACTAAACGGTTAACATTATTACATTGAAATACCTAGTGCAATTTAAGGGGAAACTGTGATTATCCCCAGTCTTTTTTAAAAATATGCAGGGGCTATTGTAATCGCCTCCATCCGTCTGTACGTCCGTCTGTACGTCCGTCTGTCCGTCCGTTATGCTAATTCTTAAACAATTGGAAAAAATCCAATCAAATTTGGTGTGTGAGTTGCTCACAGAAAATCGGGCGTGCAACATACGACTTTTTTGCCCTGTTGCGACCCTGGCGACCCTGGGGAGGGTCAAACGGTCAAATATCATTAAATTTCAATTACAAAGTAAGTAAGGATGCAAAGATCAGGAATCGATACAATCAAGTACCACACCTGACCCAGGATACTGTCCACAATACACATATAAACAGACGCACACAAAGGCATAGCTAACAAAAGACATAAAAAACATAAAAGATCCACAAAAGAAGTACTGCCTTCCAACGGTCAGTAAAATGTTTTACTGGGGGGCTTAAACCGGTTAAACCGTGCACCAACCTCACCCTTAGTTCAGATGTGGATCAGGTCACATAGATGTTTGGTCTGCATGAAAGACCCCAAACTTATCAATGCATCATCTTCTAGAACATATAAACCAAGATATAAAAAGAAGATAAAGCAAATATAAAGACTCAACAGTAGATAAAACTGAATACCAGAGCAAAAGAATTCCAACAGGTAAACCCCTGTGGGCCTGACAAACAGCCAAAGCATCAGGCCCCTACCATCTCATCAATAGATAAGTCTTTCAGTTGGAACCGTCATAGAGTCTGAAGTCCAACCCACCAGAGTGCAATTAAAGAGGAAAGCAAAGTTGCCAACTGTGATTGGGTTGACCACCAAGCATGCAGTCTGTTGTTATACATTAATGTTAAAGCCAATCTTTTTATAATGGGAAATTATTTTAATGAACTGCGCTGAAAAATTATTAGAGCCAACGATCTTCTTCAATATATACACCAAGTCACCATAGAATTCAGGTTCTGAAAGTCCTTGGCACAAGAGAGATTTAAGCCCAACTAAGTACCGTCTATAAAATTTAGAAAAGGTTTTGCGAAGTTTATGATACCAATAGTCTTGTTTAAGAAGTTTCTGAGTTAACAATTTATTGCAAGTATTGAAGTCAGTAATAAAGCTAGATGCTCTAGCAAAACGAATGAGAGATATAGACTCCATAGATTGTAGAGCGAGGAACATCACCATCTAAAAATGGGAAATTGACAACTTCAAAATCAAATCCGTCACGTTTATTATAAATTTTGGTAGAAACAATATCATTAGAAATAGACAAATGCAAGTCTAAAAATGCAGCTTTGGTATCAGAGCTATTGACTTTAATAAGTTGGAGCTCTGAAGGGCATATTTGACTCACCATATTGTCAAAATAAACGTTATTAATATTTAAAATATCGTCCAAATATCTGGATGTAGTGTTAAACGCATCAATAACATATGCCTGCTTCTCATCACAATGAGACATCATAAAGTCCCTCTCATAACAAAACGGGAATTAATCTGCAACCAGGGGAGCACAATTAGTGCCCATAAGAATCCCAACTACTGTCCAACAAATAAGTCAGCGCATCACATACATTTTGATATGACCATGCATGATATTTTTAGGTGTTTCTGAAGTAAAAAATGTATTACATGCAATATAAGGAGAGCCTTCTCTCTGGAAGGTTCTTTCAATAAGATCAATAAGTTTATCTTTAATTAAATTATGCGGTAAAGTAGTGTAAAGAGTAGAAAAATTATAAGTAGACAAACTCTCTAGCTTTAAGTTTATCTAAAATTTCACCAGATTTTTTAATAGACCAGACTAGGCTTTTAACGGATCTCTCATATAACTTTTCACAGTACTTGATAACATGTTTTTAAACAGCTGTAAGACACGAGGTTAACAATTTAGAAAGTTCTGTTGTCGTACAAGAACTAGAATTACCAATAAATCTTGCTTTATAGGGTTTTTATGGAGTTTAGGTAACCAGTACAACGTAGGAACTTTGTCTTGATTTTCTTTAGCTTTGACACCAAAATGTAGGGCTGTATGACAACCATGCCCATCGACAATCACCTTCTCACTCAAAGAAGGCTGCAGTCTGTATGCATTAGTGTCAACAAGCTAACGCTTAAGAGTATTCATATAATACAATTGTCAAACAACTACAACATTTTTAGCAGCTTTATCTGCAGGAACCAAAACATAGTTCATATGAAAATCCTGGATACCTCATTTAAGATGATGAAAAGAAGATTTAGGTTTAGGGGGTAAAAGATCTGTATTGCAAGAGTAAAATAAAATACGAGTAAAAATAATTTTAAAAATGTTAATCTTCCATTTCTTCAAGGCATCAGGTTCAACATTTTCCCGTTTGCACAAACAATTACTAAAGTCATTTAAAGAAGCAGCGATCTCTCTACGACATTTAGAGAAATCAATATTAGAGGGAAATCTGTATTCAGGACCTTTAGAAATACTATTGCGAACTCTAGCGTCAGGAATTACATTTAGATAACCTGTAATCACATGCCTGCAGAGGGATATAAATAATTAGAATTTTGACAATCTCAGGAGGCAGGAGTATTGGAATCTATATCTATACTATGCACAATAAGTTTAGCAAATTCTTATGTTTCGCATCTTCTTTGTGTTCATCTTTGTGCAGTGCCGATCAATTTCAATTGCAATGACGAGAACAGGATCTTAGGCAAATGAAACCACGAAATTTCAGACGCCATCCTTTAAATAGGACTTTGGGGAGAGCAAGAACTGTAGAAGGGGTCAGTAAGCAAAAATCACATCCGTTGTAAATAATGCTAAAATGATAAGCATGTGATTTTTCGTTTGGTGGTCTTTCATCTTCCTTATGCACCATTCGCCTATAAAAACTATTGGTTATGTGACAGATGTAATAGAGATTTCATGCTGAAAAAAATCAGCTACCATCAATGACGTCAAAACGTAGTCATCATTTGATTAAACTTCTAATGTTAATTGGCATTTCAATTTAACAGCATATCAGTTAACACAGATATCAAAGGCTTACAATGTAACTCACCTTATGGTTGATTAAAACCAAAAGTTACTGAAAAATGGTGCGACGCATTTGCGAGATAACGGTGACGTTAGATTTTACCTTTCGGCTCGTGCACTGTAGTAGTGAAGATGTTTCATTCAACAGTAATTGTCTGAATGGTTTGGAAGGCATCGAGCAGTTTTACTTGTTAATGTGTTTCAAGAAAACCCGACAAGAAACACCGTTAAAATGCTTTAACGTAAAAGCATTAGTAAAAACGTCATATTGTGAAAACTTCGTCCCTTATTTCTCTGAGAAAGTTCAGAAAATTACAGCATTTGCTATGCTTTTTTGGTTTTCAGTGACCAAACAACCGTTTAAAAATGGTTCCGGCTTCCCCCAATGATCAGAAATACCCACGTTACCCGCAAGTCTAAAAATTAAACGTCACTTTAGCACGGCCGCTGCGTTTGATAATTCTATATTTTTTTGAAATGGAAAATCTTGTCCGATGATCGGCGCTTGTATCTTCATGACAGCAAATGAAACTCGAGATCTGATGTGGATGGGCTCACCCATACAAAACAATTGCTAAATTTATTGTGCATAGTATATATCAGTTACAATTTTATTAAAGTTAAATATAGTAAACCTAATTGGTTTATTATATTTATAACAAATGATGGGAGTTTCAGAATTAATAAAGTAATTTGGAATAGATGAAATCACTAAATTATCTTTAAAGATACTATGTAAATCAATAAACTCCATACCTTTGTTAATGAATGGAATTTTGATAAAATGTCGATTATGGTTGACCTCAGAATCGATATAAGGACTAAGAGAATGTTGAACATAGCACCTTGTAAGACGTGCTGCTTGATATAATTTGTTTGCTCTATTGTAAAGTTTATTAGCCTCTATCTCTAAATTATGTACAACTGAGATAGGCAAGGAACTTAAAAATGAAAATAAGTCATGCCGACCATGATTATTTAAAGCTATAGAAAGATCCTTTAGAGAAGTATTTGAGCGTTTTTCAGTACAAATTTTGCGCTTAACGTTGACATTTTTACGTTTACCATGATATCTACTTTTACGTTTTTTACATTCCAAAACAGAAAAAAACATCAAAACCTGGTATTTTAGAAATGTTACCTTCATGGTAAATATTATCATTAAAGCCTAAAGGAAAAGATGATTGCAAAAATTTTAGTGTGGGGATTTACGACTGTGCCTTATCGACTGCGCAATTCTAGTTAGGTTTAAAACCAGGCATGCAATCTGTCACATGATATCCATGTTTTAAATACTGATATGATCACATTATAAAATTGCAACACCGAAAATGTCCATAGGAAAAACTAATTTAACACTGAACTGTTAACATTATAATACTCAAATACCAAAAAGTATACAATAAATGTCAGATTATATTTCTGTGAAATTGCCTACATATGGTCGAACTAATTGATATACCGAACAGAAAGAGAAACACAACTATTTTAAAATGCTATATTTTCTTAGATTCAAACGGAATTATTAAGTTAAATGTCTAATATGACTTTGAGCGCCATTCCTGATAGTTTGAGTCACAAAACGTAATAAAAAAACGTTCAGTAAAATTTGATGTTAACGTAAAATAAATAAAAACAGACTTATTGACGGTCAGTGGTACAGCTCGTGGACTTTCTTTTGAAATTTGGATTGTTTTTTGTAGATAAAATATTGTACTTTTAAAGACCGTTCTTCATGAAGCATACACGTTTATGACAGGAACTGTAGAATTTCTGAACGCGTTGCCTTGACATTTAGAATGAAATGTCAAAATGATCCATTTTATCATGATTGAAACTAGTGCAAGCTAGTTTTTTTTGTGCAGCTGAGCGTAGCTAAACCAAATTTGGCAGCTCTTTATTGGTAGTTACCTCATTAAACCACCATCAGCAATCATTTTCTGTATATAGGTTTTGGATTCATTCCAGAATAGCACAGGTGGATTGTCAGAGCGGAGTTGTCCAACCATAGCTGTATCACAAAACGATGGACAAATACATGCAAACGACAGTCCCATCTCTCCATTCCTAGGGTTTTGCTGAAGTAGAATAAAATAATAAAAGTATCGTCCACCAACAAGTTTTCGTGGTATAAACAGTTTTCGTGGTATATCACTTAACTACATTTCGCAACTTTTTATTGAGGAGTTTTTTTTTTAAGAGCCAACCTTATGAATGTTAAGGATCTAATGCACGTGACACGTTATGTTACATGATAAGGCGTCATCTCAAAATTGGCATGACAGGCAAATAAACTTCAGATACCTGGCACAATGTATGGAAATATACCTATCTTTTTTACTTTTTCTTCATGTTTGACTTGTTAACTTTGTAAAACAACAATCTACAGAAGACATTGTTTAAAAGATAAATTTATAATGTGGTGTTACTACAGTATGGTAATTATCCATACTTTTGAGATGATCCAAGAAAATTTGTTTGTGACGGACATTAGTCTCTGTAAACTTCAGGAAAGCTTGTAGTGTTGTTATTTTTTCATATTCTGGTTCTTTGGTAATATTAGGATCTGACGGAAAGCAGAATATCGCTTAAGCCGGTGTTAGGGGGCGTGGGAATTGTTGCACTTTCTATTAGTTTTCATGAACGGACTCAATAGAACCGAATCTGCTGTGTCCTTATACTGTAGTTTCTCTCTATTTCTGAAGGATCCGTTTTTCCAGATTATTTATAAGCTAAGTTGGGTTATTAATTTTTATTTGAAATAATTTTCAAAAAGACATTTTCTTTTATATATACTATGCACAATAAGTTTAGCAATTTCTTATGTTTCGCATCTTTATGTGCTCATCTTTGTGCAGTGTCGAACAATTTAAAATGCAATGACGAGAACAGGATCTTAAGCAAATGAAACCACGAATTTACAGCCGCCATCCTTTAAATAGGCATTTGGGGAGAGCAAGAATTGCAGGAGGGGTCAGTAAGCAAAAATGGCATCCGTTGTAAGTAATACTTACTGATTACTGATAAGGATGTGATTTTTTTCGTTTGGTGGTCTTACATTTTCCTCATGCATCATACGCCTATAAAAATTATTGGTTGTGTGACAGATGTGATCGAGATTCCAATGCTGTATAAATCTGCTGCCATCAATGACGTCAAAACGTAGTCATCATTTGATTACACTTCTAAGGTTAATTGGCGTGCCAATTCAACAGAGACCAAGTTTACAAAGATGGCATAGGCTTACAATGTAATTGAATTTACGGTTGATTAAAACATTAAGTTGCCGGAAAATGGTGCGACGCATTTGCGAGATAATGGTGACGTTAGATTTTATCTTTTGGCTCGTGTTCTATAGCCATGAAGATGTTTCATTCAACATTATTTTTTCTGAATGTGTTGGAAGGCATAATACAGTTTCACTTGTCAATGTGGTTCAAGAAAAACCGACTACAAACACCGTTTAAAGGCGATAACGTTAAAGCATTAATAAAAACGTCAAATTGTGAAAACTTGGTCCTTTATTTCTCTTAGAGAGTTCAGAAAATTGCAGCACTTGCTATGTTTGTTTTTTTTGTTTCAGTTACCAAACAATCGCTTGAAAATGTTTTTGGCTTCCCCCAATGATCAGAAATACCCACGTTACCCGCTAGCCTTAAAACTTAACGTCACTTTAGCACGGCCGCTGCGTTTGGTAATTCCATATTTTTTAAATGGAAATTCTTGTAATATGTTCGGCGCTTGTATCTTTAAGACGGCAAATGAAACTTGAGATCTGATGTGGAGGGGCTCACCCATACAAAACAATTGCTAAAGTTATTGTGCATAGTATATTTTGTCCTTTCTCTCAGCACTTTTTAAGTACTGAGAAAACTTGTTGGATCAGCATAAACTCTTGTAACATAGCACTAAAGAATACCATATAGACGTGTTGAAATTGTCTAGCTTTTTTGAATAGTACGTACACATGTACCGTTAAAAATTAAAACCGGCTGTTCATAATTCCATAATATACATAAATAGCACAACCAAGCGTCCATCTAGATACCTACAAACAGATCATTTGGTAAAAAGTGAAGACCTAGATGAAAACCGGTATTTTCTTGCACTGTTTGCTAAAATAAAATCAATCTTCAGGGACAGAAATATATTAAAATTTAGAAAATTCGACCTGTGACCCCTTAAAATATAAAAGGGACAAATTCATGCTTAATCTATCAATATGTGTGGTAAATTCCGTCAAAATGAAAATGTTTCAAATGACTTTATATCATGCGTGTCATTGTTTGGTACAAAAAAGGACATTATGATCAGGAAAAACCACTTATCAGTTAACTCTAATATTTATGGTACTGTTGCACGCTGACCTGATAAACGTTCTCTTTCTCACTGCATGTGCCTTTATCAGGTCAAGATGACGTTGCACTTTATTTATAACGTCATCGATGACACTGTTCAAATCGAAACAAAAATCGATAATTACGTCAAAATAATCAGTTTCAAGAATAAACCAATGGGTAAATTGATAAATATAATACCAGTTTCACGTCTTTCGATATCAAGTTTACCAGGCTCGGCTTCGAGGACGCACGTGGAATCGCTCACCAAGCCTTGTGATTGAACAAGCGTTCTCAAAGCATTGCCTGGTAAACTTGATATAAAAAGACACTCATCCAGCATTCTCTATAATCAGTGTCACAGACAAATGTATGGCACGAAGAGGAAGAGACACAAGAGCACATTCAAACTAACAAGAAACACATACACAGTATGGAAACATAATTGGGCCTTGACGTGAGAAATTCTGTAAAATTGCACTGAATCAAATGCAGAAAAGGCGAAATAAGATGCAAATCTTGAAATCTTAAGTAGTGATCTATGTAAGACTCAGGAAGTTTGTGGAAACTGACATGTATCTGGTTGAAACTTATTGTATGACAACATATAGATATAAAACTAACTCGTGCAAAATATCTTAAATATCTGCCAAGACGTTGCCATGGTAACAAAGTAAGCTTCTTTACCAAAAATGCATATTTTTCAGATGAAAAAAACAACAACAACAACATTTTGAAGTAAAATGTTTGTTTTATAATCCAAACTAAAAGAAAATATTTATACCCTATATTCATTTGTTGTTTTGTGGGAATAAATAAATAAATAACATGAGACCGTGGCTCAACTTGAGGTTTTCTTTAGCTCTGACTATCTGTGAGTCATGAGCCCTTTTCTTTGTTTTATCATGGTGTGTTAATTTGATTAGAGTGTTTCTCCATGATGATACATTGCATTTGTTAGATGGCCTCCATGCGAGCTGAACATTTCTTGTACTTCAACAGCAGCAGAATCTAGGGCGAAGATTTGGTACCAGTAAAATGCATTTAAGTCCCCCACCCCCTCGTGGCTTAGGCTGCTGTCTGTTCTAAGGCGGTGGTTCCGTTGTTGTTGACTTTTTGTTTATTGTTACTCCCATTGTGGGAGTCTGTAATTGTTCTATGTTTTCTTGTACGTTACTTTATGTCAATTCCAGTATTGCAATCGTATTGATGGGGAAGAGAGAGCTGGTTGCTTTGCTTATTTTGTCTTCCAGGTGTCTCGTGATGGTTTAGCGGCTCTTCCTCGCTGTGCCAGGGGGTTGTCTGCGGTTTGTGATTGTGGTATTTCCTGATCATACTCACTTACTTTTTTTAATGTTTCATCAAATGCTGGTGTACATTCACCAACATATAGGGTCAGTGTTTGTACATTCGGAAATGTAGGTACAATCGGACACTTTTGTATTTCTTATACACCTTCAGTGTGACTTGGTTGTCATTGCTCTTTGTGTGTCCAGCATAAAAACTAATAAAAAGGTGTTTCATTTTGCAGAGTTGCACTCACATCGTCTTTGATACTTGTATTTTCACTGGCTGACAATTTTCTACGTCATAGCAAACTTTCAGAGCTCCAAATGTTTAAATTCTTATCAGACAAACGAAACCACCACCCAAAATAATATACACATGTTTAGTCTAAATTGTGGTAATAAATTACTGCATTCTGTACACTTGGTATTTTCCTGACATTATATTTTGTAACTTTAAAAGTATTTAGTGAAAAATCCCATAGATTTTGTTGCAATTTTACAAACAAAACATGTTTGACTGTACCAACCAAATAAAAACGAACTGCAGATACACTCCGACAGCATATTTTAATTGCTCCAAACAAATTCAACATGCACCAAAACTCTTAAAATGTTTGTCATGGGCCTATTTAGCCCAAACTTTCTTAGGGTTCTATAGCTTGGTCTAACATAATGATACTATGAGTTTATAAGCTCGTCCTGTTAGTCCTAAGTTCCATACTTAAAGTGCAACCCTTTATATTTCACGATTCAAAAATAAAATCATATGCTAGTTGCCACGATAACAAATATCACACTACCGAAGACAAGAAGCCTATATAAATTTGCCATCTTAGATATTTGAAATCAATTTATGTCATTTTCGTAAAATGGTATATTCATTCCATAGCACCATACTTAAAGATGAGGAAGCTTTTATCTATTGCTTATTCAAACATGTAAGAAATTAAGAAGAGTATGGTTATTAAGCACCGTTTCCGTATTAAGATAAAATAATTACTGGAATCACATACCGCCATGCTTCTCGTATATCCTACAACTCCAAATTTTGAGGCTACATAGGCAGCTACAGGAAAATAGGGGTATATTCCTACAAAAAAAAACAAAAAAACCAAACTAAAAGCAAGAGATCAGACAATGCAAATCCATTTTAAATTACATACTAGAGAAATAATACTCGTACCACCATCCTATGCATGCTTTACATTAAAGTCTGGTGAATGGCGAGATAGTAATTTACAAGCATTTAATTGTTCAAATCATTGGTTGATGCATATTATAATTGAAACAAGGGTGCACAGGCTCGTCTGAGTATACACATGTCAAAATGCCACATGTTTGAAATCACATGTCACGGCTCATATGGGAGCGGAGAGGAGACATTTTTGTTGTGACATTATGACTTGTGACTTGTGACTAATGACTTGTTGTTTTGAGCTATTTTTGTTGCCAACCTTAGGAAATGGCAGATGGAGGACAACGAGGTAAGCGATTTTGCTCATTCTGTATTATATTATAGTCACGTTATAAGAGTGGAAAGCATAGTTATAAACCGTGATAATTTTTATAATTAGGCATGCTGTTTGTCGCGTTGCACACATGCTATATAACGTGTTTAATAACCAGTGCCCAACTCTGTCACAACGGATTTTGGAATTTACCCTACATGTCGTGGTGAAACAATTCGGATATTACAAGCAACGTGAAAACGACATAAGTTACTTATTTAGTATATTTCGAATTAAAATACAATCTTGTTTGCATTTACGAAAATATAGTCAAACAGGTTAAACCATAACATTCTGTACCATTTAAATAAAGTGTAATGACCACAATCCTAAGATTTCAATGAACCCGAAAAACAACTTTCTGCATTGTACACATGTCCGTTCTTATAAATGTCAAATAAATGATTTTTGTTTTAACACTGCAAGGTCATGAAAAGACTGTACTTCCCGCTTCAAATCTCTTATATGCATATCGATCGTTTCAAACTGAAAAAGCAATTATACCATCATGTTCGCAGCATTTTGCACAGAATTTTTACAGTTTCGCGAGCGATCAGGGTTTTCATGTCACAGTCAGGTTAAGTCAACGTTACAGTCTGGCTTAGAGAGCCACGGTCTCGCTAAGACAGTTTAACTACAAAGTCAATGATTTTTTATCATCACTGCATAAGCTTTATATTGTTTTTACTCACAGTTTTGAGTTGAATAACTCAATACTTTGATTATATAAATATCATTATACCTCATGTGAATTTCCCATACAGTACTTCCATAGAAAAGTGACTGATATTTCATACTATCACCCAGTGCTATAATACTGACGGCGAATGCTGTCACTCAATTGCCATAGCAGTGGGTGGTAATATAAAATACCACATGCCCAACGCTGATGCACGTAGAGTTAGTTTACGTCAGCAATGGCGGATATCAAGGCATCGTTCAGCCACTTTCAACTACCAATAACATCGTTGTTTATGGTCAAAACACTAAGTGTGTAGGTCCTCAATTCTGCTGTTAGAACGAGCGGAACATTTTGATTTTTTGTTAATTTCGTTTGATTCTTTACATCCCAGTCAACAATTTTTCAGTTATGTTGGGATGGGTCTTCCTGTACTAAGCAAAGATTAATGTGTCTTGCTCACAGCACAGTGACGTCAGTGCAGCTCGAACCGGCAACCCCTCAGTCTTGAGTCAAGCACTCTACCACTGCGGAACACTTTAAAACGAAACTTGAGTGGATTAGGCAAACTTTTCTACCTTGCAACAAACCCCATCTTATACAGCAAGTGACGAGGCTTAAGTGTGACGTCATCATTTTTAGGTTCAATGAGATTGGGTAATATTAGAGACAGATTTTTTTAGCTTCCAAAGGAAAACCGACTTCACAACAGCTGACGGTTGGGACTATGTGGCGGTGGTTAAATGGCTCCCTGCCCTTCACTATAGTGTATATATTTCCTTGTCCTTTGAGATCATAGGTTCCATTTTGGAACATTGAAACCTTTAGATGGTCACTGATGAGACATAATGGGCTGGCTAGTCTGTCTCAGAAAACTAGCACTTTCTACACTTTCAGTTCTTTTGTGTATTCTTCGCTTTGAAAGGATAACTTTTTTTCTACTTTCATATTATCATGTTTTCATGTAAATCCATCTTCAATTGCACAACGGTTTGTCAGGCCTCAGGCGCAATAACGAGCCCGATCTAAAACTTTCACGTATCGGTTGGTGCCTGATGGTTGTCTTTGACCGGGCTCACCATGGCTTAACTTTGGGTTTCTTTATCTCTGACTGTCTGTGAGTTAATGGCCATATTTTTGTTTCATCACAGTATGATAATTTGATTTGATAGTTTCTCTGTAATGATGTATTGCATAAGTTAGGAAGCCTCCATGCGAGCTGAACAATATTTGTGCGAAGATTTAGCCAACATAATATAATTAACCACCAGTGACATTGGCTGCTGTCAGTTAAATGATTATTCTTTTGTTGTTTTCTCATTGTGTGTCGTTGCTCCCATTAGGCGTGTTTTTTGTGTTGGATCCTTGTTTTGTTGTCCAGTTATTGGTGTCCAATCTATTTTAGTAATCATATTGATGCGGAAGAGATTTGCTTTTCTTAAATTGTGTTATGGTTGTCTGTGTACCGTGTCTCTCGCTCATGGTACCATGAGTTGGTTTGCAGTCTGTGATTGAGGTATATCCTGGTCACACTCAGGTTGCTGTATTACATCATTAATGTGGAAGAATTATAGTTTTCTTCTGCAACGTATTAGTCACGCTGTAAGCTTAATAAAGTGGATCAATTTTTTGTTTGTTTGATTAGATTCTTTACGTCCCATCAACAATCTTTCAGTTAAACAAAGACGGTTCTTCCTGGGTTGAACCAGTACTAAGCTAGGATAAATGTGTCTTGCTCAAGGACCACAACACAGTGACGCCGGTGAGGCTCGAACCCGAAAGTGGATCAAGCATTTGTCAATTTTATGATTGCTTTAATAAGATCACAAGGAAAAACGAGAGAGTTTTGAAAATGTATTAAACGAACCGTGACATTCTATCAGAATCTTTTTTAAAACCGTTGCACTGTATTGACTAGACAATGACATTATAAATTCTTATTTCTGTTATTTTATGCAGTTTTACAACGGATATGTACGGGATATCCAATATATTTCTTTTATGAATCAAAGAAATGCTTCTGGGTTAAATTATTCTAATCTTCCCAGTCCAACTCATGAGTATTACTGGAATAAGTTGTTGCCAATAAACACAATGCTATGGTAATTGCCAAGTAAATAGCTAGGAATGCATTTGGCGTGATACTCGTTATCACTGTTATAACGATATTGAAGATAAGGATTAAACACAAATGCGTTACCCATGATGATTATTTTTACATCCTGTGGGACTTTAACATTCTTACGCATAAAGTCTGTGACTATTCTTAAACGATTCGTCACAGATGTACGTGAATGTTCGTGACGGATCATGTAAAATCCAAATTTCATTGTGACGGTGTTGGGCATCAGTTTTAATATCTTCCATTTCAATTTATAAAACAACAGGCTTCTGTTTGTTGATGCCTTGTGGTCACCTGCTGGGAGAGGACTGACCTCTTTGTTCTCGTTTGTGACGTCTTATTGTGACGTTGTCACTTTCCCATTGGTATCCTGGGTCAGGTGTGGTGCTTGATTGTATCGATTACTGATCTTTGCCTTCTTTCTTACTTCCAAATAATTCAACTGCATTTATTAGCTAAAACACCTAAAATACTGGTTTTGATGTGCCACTATGTTACAAAATAGTCTTCAAGCACAAACTGGCTTGACAATTAACTAGATTACCCACAACAGAATTCATAATATGCGGCACGGAGTGTACAGACCAGGAGCTTTTTTATAAAACGTAGACGTCAACAATATCACAGGTCAACGTAGTCTCGACATCCCAACCGTCTATCATCAACAACAGAAATAGATAACAAGTGAATCGCAAGTAAGCATTCACAGCGTGGCGAGCAGTGAGTTTTTACCTTTATTTACGCTATATAACTTGCTCCTGGACAACCGGTGCATGTAAGGTACATTGCAAATAGATTCATATTAATGATATATGCCTTTTTGGTCAAGTTCTATTCGTCTTACACAACGAAATTTATATTTCATCTTATTTCTTGCTTAATTCATAAATTTTAGTTCATATGCTTGCAAATACATTTGTTTTCTATAATTTACTTGCTCACCATTGGAAATATCCGCAAAATTTCACACTTTCCCGCGGGCAAAGTGAGAGTAGTAAATGCCCAAAAGAAGTTTATTTTTGGTACCAGCTATCCGACTATTGATCAACTCCCACACTCAAAATCGCCAATAAACAAAACAACTACTTATGACAGAAGCTTAAAGTGTGTGTTCATGCTTTTTAACATTTTACTTTATTCACAAACAAATATTTCATTATGGGCTAATTTTATTTTCACAGATCATTTATCCATCTGGTTAGTTAATTACAGAAGCTTTTATAGCCCTTCTTGGAGCAGCCATCTCACAGCTATTGGCACACATTAACCTGAGTTAACCTCAATATGCTGGTCTGTCAAATGATTGAAGCGGCACCTTTCAGTCAATTTCTTTATTTCAATATTGGATAATGGGTATTCCGTTTTAATTACAATCAACAGCCAAATCAATGTGAATTAAAATGTAACAACTGTCAAACAAAAAGTATTTTGTTTTTCAATAAGTTTCATTTGATTTTATTCTGTCTTTTTGTTAGCAAAATTAAGAAAAGTGTTACAAAATATGTCGTCTGCTGTAGTAATAATTAGTGCTTTAAGACTTAAATTTTAGAATTAATTATTAAATATGGGCCATGTATCAAAATATACTCATCAATGCACACACTGCTAAAAGCATTACTCTGAAACATTGTTTATTTTTGCCTTTTGACTGATTTATAATTCTGCTTTGGTAGTGTGTAAGCAGGTGGAAGAGATTCCAGTTTTGGTGTGATCATTGACCTGAGAATGACCAGACTCCCATTAAGAAGCAAAAGCAATTAATTACAGGCTAATAGAAATGCATTCATAAACATTTAATGAGGGATTATTCCTGCCATACTGTAAACTCTATAATAAAAGCATTTTAAAAAAGTGAGAATTGTCCCTTTAACATATCCGCTATATATGTATTGCAACTGTTTTGTAAAACTTGAGCGGTTTAATGATGAAATCTACTATTTTGAACGATTACTCTCCCTAGTGTGCTGTTTACGTTCGATTCACTGGTTAGCTTTTTTCGGTGGTGATGATAGACGGTGATCCCTGAAATATTGTCACTTATACACTAACGTGTAGCGTTGTCATTGTAAGCATGTCTCCTTGACAATTGACTGGTCAGACCATGATCTGTTACAATAGTGCATTATATTTTGACAACTCTAAATGCAGATACCTGCAATTGAAGCAATATTTATAACTACTCCCCCTTTTCCTCCATGGTCTTTCCTCATATGTTCAACCGCCAGCGAAGTCCCTCTTAGTGTGGATATCTGTAATAGAATAAATGAGCCGCGACATGTGACTTTCAACAATGTGGTATTTTGACAAGTGTAGACTGAGACGAGCCTGTGCAGCCTCCTTTTAAGCTTAGAAACTCCAAATGATGTTCAGTCAGTAGCGTAAGAGTCAGCAAATATTCAAGCGACTAGCAAATGCTCTGATCAGACTGCGCGTACGCGCAGGCTGGTCTGAGCCTTTGCTGGTCGCACATACCACATTGTTGGAAATCTCATGTTGTCGCTCATATACTCTAGTGAAGGCCTTCATTAGGAACCCTTTGGTCATGGCTTTCTTTGTAGATGTGAGATATTAAATTACCTAAGGCCTAACTAACATACTAGTCATTTTGGCACACACACACACACACACACACACACACACACACACACACACACACACACACACACTGAAGCTCCATAGTTATTAAAATATGACCTAAGAGTCAGGGAAAAATGATGATCTTATTAGTGCTTATGTAAGAAGTACGAGTATATAGAACAAAGTTAGCCTCCACAGTTTCCCATGACCAAAAAGTCAGGAAGACAACCAATTCCATTATCTCTTTAGTGTATAAATGAAAGATATTGGTTTAATTACAAAGTAACTAATAGTACACACACCTACCAAGTTAATCTCTACAGTTCTCTCAGGAAGGCCTTCATTTAGAATTCCTGCATTATTAACAAGAACATTTATATTCCCAAACTTTGTCTTCGTATGTTCAAATAGATCTGAAAATAATACATACACTTCTAAAGGTACACTGTCCTCTCTATTGTCCAATCTACGTAAATAGCCATTTTTGATATCTTTACACACAATATCATAAAAGATTTTGATTTCATAAATAAGATAATTATTAGAATGGTGATGGTACTAAGAAGCGCAGAAAAGAAAATATATTTACATGTATTCATTTTGTATTTTCGTTTCGTAGCTTAACGGATAGCTGATGCTTTGCATGGTCATACAGATCAGTACGGTACAGATAGAACCTAATGGAACACCACCTTGTGAATCATTTAAAAGAACACATTTTATTTCAAAATTGAGGTTTTGTGAAAATAATTATATTCTTTAAGCACTAAGAGATTTAAAAATGCACAACTACGAACTGATTGAATCCATAAAACCCATGGGTGAAGACGATTTATGGATAAGGTGGCATAGAAAGTATCATTAGAACATATTCAATTTTATTCTTGTCACAAAGACGACCAACACCTTTCTTTGGTAGAATATTTATAAACTACGGGAATATTATATGTGCCAGCAAAAGAAAGTATCATTGTCCCTGAGAATCTCATTCAAGATATTTCAGCTATTTACGGGTAAAAAGAAACATAACAAACAATACATGAGCAGGTGTATGACAAAACGAACAAGTGCTGGACGATGACTCAGTGCAACATGGACATCCGTTAGGTCTAGTTAAGCCCTATCCATGTTGAGAACACAGACAAGGCTCAATTGGAACTGCCTCGACTATTGCGTGGAATCAGACATCGGATGTACATCGATGGTCTACTTTGATAACGTGACGCTGACATTACATAACGTGACGCTGACCTCACAGAAATCATGCCAACACAAGAACAAAAGTGATTGCATCGAAACAAACGGTTTTGAATGAAGTAAATGTATTTTCAATAAAATATCGCTGTAGCTATGTTGTATAGAAAAAAACATAAACTTCATTAATATTGTATTATAGTGTTGATAAAACGTTTTGGGTAATCAAAATAATGGATTCTAATAGGAATGAATCCATATGGTAGAGTACTATTTTCCATACGCCAGTTCCGGCTAATAAAATGCAGCCTTTTCATACATAGTACTACGACTAATCTGAGGATTGGTTATCGAATTGAGCCGAAGTTTTCTGATTGAGCAAAGACTCAGTCCATGGTGATCTTAGTCTTTGTTGGATGGACAGTCGAATTGTTAGTTTCGAGCTGAGCGGGTGCCTGTTTTTGTGTGTACTTTTACCCTTAATAATTGTTATTAATGATCAGTTTTATGAGATCAATTATTTGTTTATCTGTGGGCAAAACGCATAAGAAAGCAACAAAGGTATCGGGTCTTTTGGGATGCGCAATTGTGGGTTCAAACAGTTTTAGCTCTATGCCTGCTAGTGACGATTCTTCCACTGTGTGCATAACTACTGCAAACAATTTGAACCCAGATAAGGTCAGACACACTTTTAAAAGGTTAATTAAAAAATAAAGAATTAGCAGGCAACGAAAAAGCATGCAAAATTACTCAGTGTACAAAGAGTAAGATTTCTATCGAATACAGTAAAACCTATGTAAAACAGCCACTCAAAAATAGACAATACAAAGGTCTAATGACAAATGATAGCTTAACGAAGGTCGAAAGTATTGCAAACTGCTGAATGCTCCTCTTGGAACATTCTGCAATACTTTTGACCTGCACTAAGTGATAATTGGTCTTGAAAAACTTTTTAGTCGTTTTTAGAGTGACCGTTTTACACAGGTTTTACTGTATTAGATATTAATGAAACCTTTAAATTCGTTGTCCTTGGTAACGTCACATTTAACAAATAACACTGCGTCTGAGCCGTATATTTCTTGGAAGATTTTCTCGGTAGCTTCACCCTCGGCAGCACTGACGTCACCAAAACAAACCTTGGAATAGGAAAAACAACATACTAACACATTCATGTTTTAAAAAATCTAAGCTATCATCCAGTGCATACGAATGGGGGTGACGGTACTAAATACATCATCATTTCATGTGTTCACAAAATGTATAACGTTAAAAGTTATGCTTCTGACTTTGGATGAAAGTGATTGCTATGCATGCTTTAATCATTTTTCTGAGAAAATAGGGGTTGGCCATTCAATTACTTGCAACACATTTTTTCTATACTGAAAAATTATTTTTACATTATTTTTTATGCACATGGAGAGTTTTGCAGAATTTCATAGGAAATAGCTACCCCGCAGACGGTGAGCTGCTTTGTGCTACAGTGATTTGTGCTACAGTGAATTTCCAAAATGCAACACAAGATATTGTTTTTATTTGATTTTTAAAATATTGAGCCCTTGCGCATGCAATAATATGCCATTTTAGTACCTATGTAGATTCAGAATTCTGGTATTGTGTGGATAGTCATGCTAACAGAACACTTGTCAACAGCAGGATATTACTTCCTAATGATTTTCCCAGAATTGCCACTTATTGGACCTGTCCGCCGAGCCCTGACGCATTTTTTTGTCGAACTATCGAAAAAAGAGGATCAGTGACTGTTTATGAAAATTGAAAGCCAGTGTAAGAAGACCCTAAATATTGAGCTGGGGCTATTTTGTGACGGACAGACAGACAGACAGACAGACGGATGCAAGTGGTAAAGCAAAATGTCTCCCTACCCTGACGGGGGGGGGGTGGCATAATTATACATTACTTTAGTGGTGGAGTGGAAATAAAAGTGTGACGGCACTGTTGACGATGTCGAACATCAACGACACTCTACACGATGCATGATACATGCCTCAACGGTGACACAATAAAATATTGAGGTAATATCTACATTGTATAGTCCGACCAGTTAAGAGAGACTGGGCGATTCTTAGCAAAGACACACCCGTGGACATTTCCATTTGAAATCGGTAAGACAGAGTGTATTTATTCACCCGTGAAACGCTTTACAGTTGTATACCTGTATATACCTGTTGTAGTTTTGAGCCCATTGTGAGAAAAATGCATCTCGAATTAATTTGGATAACAAGGAGACTGACTAGTCTAGATATGTGCACTCTGACAATGTTTCAAAATTTTAACTATTCTAATTATAATACTGAATAAGAAAATAAAATAAAGGTCTGCAATGAAAAAGTAATACTATAAATTGGTCAGCACTCGAGATGATGGTTCTTATTACATCCGCGTGTGGCAAAGGCTCCGACGAGCCTGCATGTACGCATGACCTCGCTAGGGCTTTCGATTCCCGCATAAACAAAGTATGCAAGTTGAAGAAGACTCCGAACAACTTTTAGACATCCAGTCCTTCTAGACACGCCAGAATGAGCGATTATAAGAGGCTTTTTCGGATATGCGATAAGACCAAATCTCATATTTGTGTGCCCTTTTCTCATGATCCAGATACGTAGCCCTTGTCCCGCTTAATTCTAATTGGTGATTTATTATTTTTGTGTCAGACTTAATAATCAAGCCAGTTTTTGCATACAGACAGAATTTGAAGAAAGTGCAAACCCACCCTCTCCTTAACCTTTCATTACATATCCATCCCGGAAAATGAAATTCAGCAAGTCCCCAGCAGGTCCCCAGCAGCATACTAAAGATAAACGTTTACCAGGCATGCTAACGTATAAAGTTGGTCACTCTTGTCGTCTGCGCTTCAGTTGGTTTCACGAGTAAAGCGTAAATAGGCTATTACACCCGATTTACTGTAGACTAGTCTTATTTGACAGTGTATGGCAGCACTCTGTCTGACACGCCCAGTCTCTATTACATGTAGCTGGACGCACTATGCAGTGTATGTGTTACAGTATACTCGATTTGTTAACATCTGGTCCATCAATCAAACATGTGTGAAGTTGGCTGATCAATCAACAATCAACAATCCAATCAACCCATGAACCATGGGACAAGCTGAATGCTTTTAAGATCAACTGACCGTAATGTGCATGACCCGAGGGGAACGTATATTTTAAAATCAGTATGCGGCATAGTGCGATCAGTTAATGGAGACTGGGCGTGTCAGACAGAGCGCTGTCATACACTGTCAAATAAGACTAGTCTACAGTAAATCGGGTGTAATAGCCTATGTACGCTTTACTCGTGCAACTATGTGAAGCGCAGACGACAAGGGTGACCCACTTTATACGTTAGCATGCCTGGTAAAGTTTCAGGTAAACGTGTATCTTAAGTATGCTGCTGGGGACCTGCTGCACTTCATTTTCCAGGATAGATATGTTGTGAAAATTTTGAGAGAGGAAAGGTTTGCACTTTCTTCACATTCTGTCTGGATGGCAAAACTGATTTGATTTTAAGCCCTTACAGTTATTATAAATCACAAATTATAATTCAGCGGGACAAGGGTTAAGTATCAAGGGCGTACACACGTGAGATTTGGTCTTATCGCATATCCGCAAACGCCTCTAATACTCGCTCATTCTGGCGTGTCCAGAGGGACTAGATGTCTAAAAGTTGTTTAGAGTCTTCTTCAACTTGCATACTTTGTTTATGCGAGAAGCAAAAGCCCTGGTGTGGACACACATACATGCAGGCTCGTTGGAGCCTTCGCCACACGCCGATGTAATAAGAACCATCAACTCGTGTGCTGTAGTACAACGTAAGACTTAGTGTGATTAATTTTTCATGATTAATATCCAAATTAATTCGAAACGCCTTTTCCTCACAATAGGGCTCACTACTACTACAGGGGCCAATTTCATCAACGAGTTTACGACGTGTTTTTTGTCTTAAAAACATCGTACGAAGTTCGTACGTTAAAAATTGGGTTTCATCAAACTATTGAACTTTGCGAACTTCTTACTTTTTGTCGTATATTTAAGACAAATATTTAGGTGTCGCAGCTGACATCTTTATCTTAAATATTACTATCTTTCTACTTAGCTACCAAGGCTGCTGCATTTCACACGATTCTAGAGGATGAAGAGCAAAAAAATCGACAAAGGTTTAAATACATTGAAAGTACTACAATCAAGACCACCCTTTACATACCATATGGATTACCAAAATGAGAAAATAAGACCCCCTTTCCTTGGTGCTTATGAGTTATTTATTTGTCAATGTAACCTATCTCACCACTTCCCCTACCACGCTGTATACTGTCACCAAAAGATGCGCCTATCACGCTGAATTTATGCATAACCATCACGTCTAAGGGGAAGAGATTCTGTAGTAAAACCAACAGGATATTATTGTACTTTTTCACATGTCAACATTGCTTAAACATACTAATATACACATTCAAATGTACGGATAAGTCATCGTCCAGTTGCATGACTGCCTGAGGGGCTTTCGTCAATAACCATACGTTCAACATTCGATGTAGTTTCAAAACGTATGTCTTTGTATGAGTATGTATATTTGGGAGCTGTTCACATGAGCTTTCACTAGAACTTTACATTCTCCATGAAGGGACATACATCCGGGTTAGCACAATCTCAGTTCCGACCGTATTACAAATTGCATTCTAGATTTTTACATTTTCGAAAATTTCGACTTGTTATCTCAAGCACCCGTGGTGTGATGTTAAACTAATTTAAGCCTAGCCTCCATTTTGTGGGACGTTGGCAAACAATACAGACCCAGATCAGACGCCACATAACCGCGGTGGCGTCGGATCAGGTGATGAGCTCGTCCAAAACATTAAAATGGGAAACTCAATTCAACAGGTATGGGTTAACATAAAGTGTGATAACGAGTAATTTTCGGGACGCAGTTTCATGAAACATTACATCTACCATTTTTGTTATGAATACAAAGTGATCTATCTCTTTTATGTTCAAATTATAATAGTATGTCCCTCTTAGGGATATGTAACATTACAGCAAGCAATCATCGGGGTGTGAAGAAAGCCGAGACAACCACCCATAATACCCACGACTCAGGACCAAATTTCGAGAGCACACGACATTTGTCGGCAGTAGAGGACTGGTTCTTGATGCTATCATTAATTCTGTGAATTGTATTTGATAGATGGATGTTGAGGATATCAGGTTTCATAAAAAATAATGAAGGTGAATTATTATTTTTCATTCAGACACGTCAGAAAAAACCTTCAGTTTCTAGTTCCTCTCAGTATATTTTGTGGTTTTAGGTTATCTTACTGATTTGTGCCTTACTTGGACATGGTTTCTTATGATTTCGGGAAAACCGTCATCTAAGTGTCAAAGAGTTTTGCTCCAGATCAGACCGACGTTTGACACAAGTATATGCACCGAGTTAAAGGGATTGATTTCTTAATGGGGTATGCTGTCGCCTACTCGTCTTCTCATGCGCGGGTCCAGGAATTTTTGTCCGGAAAACTTCAAGTTTGCAAGATTCCTGGAGGGGGATCCATTATTTTCCAGTTGGTCCACTTGCTAATTTCTATGGAAACCTATATGATTTGTGGTTTTTAACGAGATGAAGGTCCGGACCCCCTGCCTTCATTCGGATCCGCACATGCTTCTTCTTTAAAACTTTCTTCATATACGTACGTATTTTTCACTCTGTGTTAAACCACTTTACACGGCTATATGAAGTCCGCACGTGACCAATCACATGGTATTTAAAGACTGAAGTTAGGCAAAGTTAAAAATACGACGTTTTTGGTGAAACGCAAATTTTTCTTCTTACGAACAGTTTAAGATGTTTTGATGAAACTGACGTACGCACTTCTCAGAAAACAACGTACGCACAATTTCAGATACATCGTACGGACTTTATTGATGAAATTGGCCCCTGGTATATACAGGTGTAAAGCGTTTCTCAGGTGAATAAATACAATCTGTTTTACCCATTTTATATGGAAATGTCCACGGTTGTGTCTTTGCTAAGAACCGCCCAGTCTCTCTTAACTGGTCTTAGGATACCAGGTCTTAGGAATGTGTGGAAAGCAAATCGGTTATTTCCTGCAGAATGGTGCATAACAGGATCAAAATATACAATGTTATCAAGAGTTATGCGCATTTTCAGTTACTGACCACGACCGGCCTGGCTGATGCTCAGCGAAGCCTCATCACCGTTTTGCATACCAGTGGCCAGAAAATCTTAAAATGTATAAGTAAGGTTATAGAGCTAGGAGCATTTTCACTAACCACGATGGGCCAGACTGATGCTCCGCAAAGCTTCATCACCGTTTTGCATACCATTGTCTAGCCTCAGAGCTTTGACAATGTTTAAAGGTATAAGTATGCAGACAATCTTAAAATGTACAAGTTAGCATAAATTGATCATATATACCATCTGGTTTAACAGTTATGAGCATTTTCACTAACTGATCGCGACGGGCCTGACTGATTCTCAGCAAAGCCTCTTCACCGTGTTGCATACCAGTGTCTCACCAATGTTTAAATGTATAAGTATACAGACAATCTTAAATGTATAAGTTAGCGAAAATTGATCATATATACTACGAGGGACATTTGGAAAGTTCTTAGCATGGTCCTTTATCTCAGTAACCGATCTACAAACCCTATCATGTTTGGTATCATTTTACAGAGCTATCTTTCCTCTATGTTATTGCACAAATTTCATTAGGATATTATAAAGCAGACACGAAAAATATTATTGGGAATACCTGTACTGTTTGTATACTGGAAAACGCAAAATTTCAGTGGAAAAAAAAACTAATATTTTACCTTTTGAAAAGTGTGCAGAACATTAACAATAGTTCATGAAATTAGATAAATTTGTACCATTTTGTAGGCCTCAATCTGGTACAGTTATTATACAATTGATGACTGAGTTGGAATTTTCTAATAACTTAATACCGGTACAGCAATACCTAAACCGTCTAAAAAGTAAAGCAGCGTGCTATTTTTTTGACCAAAAAATCGCATGTCACAATGCACATATTTTGAAAATATATAACTGACAGTAGTCTAAAAATGCCATGCGTTGGTATTTCTGTCAAGCACACTTTATGCTTTTTATATTGAAACCAAAATAAATTTTGTAAACCAGAACAAAGGGAAGATAACTCTCACAATCTTTCCATGGGGCAGAGTAAGTTTAGCTGTAAGTTGACGTTCTGGTTCATTTCAATTGTAAACATTGGCAAAGTAAAAAGTAAAAATACCTTGAGAGTAGAAATCGATTAATTTCGTGATAATTAACGCGATACCATGCGAAGTTCTTATGCCATCGACAAAATGTGAGGGGTTAAGTTACCCCACCCACTTCTTGAAAAGAAGGGGTAGTGTTATTAGGAATAATTTTCTTGAATACAGAACTAAACACGCAACACTTTTTGCGCGACGACATGATTTTTATGCATTGGTTGCTACAAATAAAGCAAAACGTATATTCAAATGGCATTGTTCGTGCTCCTGTAGTGACACAATTAATATTTAAAGTATAAAGAAAAATCGAAAAAAGCCCCATTTTTTAAAGGTTACCATTTCTCTATCAGTCAACATTTTCCAAATGTAAAGGTAGTAGTCGTGCAAGCAGTGATCGCATAATATATTCTAACAAAAAATAAGTTTTCACCAATTCGTTAATATGTTAAATCGTGATCGCAAATAAGGTCCCCATTTTTCCTTCGCTTTTTTAAAAGTATTTTGCTTAAAATTTCCGCCAGTATATAAACCCCTACTCACTTTGAGCATGCGCTGCACTTGCACGCCAAGTCTTTTCTCCTCAAAAATTATACCACCAAGTAGCCGTTGAATTCTAGTTTCCAAAAATGTATTATTTGATGGCATTTTATCATTGCATTGTGGAGTTATAATGCCATGCTAAGAACTTTCCAAATGACCCTCGTATGTGGTTTAAGAGTTATGAGCATTTTGCACTTACTGACCACGACTGGCCTCATCATCGTTTTGCATACCAGTGTCTGGACAATGGTGAAAAATATAAGTATGCAAACTTTGATCAAAACATACCGGCACGCAGTTCAAGAGCTGTGAGACTTTCACAAAAAAGCCTCGGTCAGGCGGACTTATGCCTTGTCGCCGTGTTGCATACCAGTGGCCAGACAATCTTAAAATATACAAGTAAGCAAAAACTGATCACGATGGGCCTGACCGACTCTCCGCAAAATATCATCACCGTTTTGCATACCAGTGTCTAGCCTCGGGACCGTTTTGCACAGCGGTGTCTGGACAATGTTAAAAAGTATATGTATGCAAAATTTGATCAAAATATACCATGCTGTTCAAGAGTTATGAGCATTTTCACTAACTGACAACAATGGGCCGGACTGATGTTCGGCAAAGCCTCATTACCATTTGGCATACCAGTGTCTCAACAATGTTTAAATGTATAAGTATGCAGACAGTCTTAAAATGTATAAGTAAGCAAAAATTGATTATATATACCACGTGATTCAATGGCATTTTGCACTTACTGACCACGACCAGCCTCATCATCGTTTTGCATACCAGTGTCTGTGGACAGTGGTAAAATGTATAAGTATGCAAAATTTGATCAAAACATACCGGCATGCAGTTCAAGAGTTATGAACTTTTCACTAAAAAGCCTCGGCCGGGCAGACTGATGCCTTGTCACCGTGCTGTATACCAGTGGCCAGACAATCTTAAGATATATAAGCAAAAATTGATCAAAATATACCATGTTGTTCAAGAGTTATAAGCATCTGACCACGACTGGCCAGACTGACGCTCGACGAAGCCACGTCATCGTTTTACATACCAGTGGTTATATAATGTTTGTATGTAAGTATGCAAACTTTGATCAAAATATACCATGCGTTTTTAGCATTTTCACTAAAAGACCTCAACCAGCCGAAATGATGCTCGGCGAGCCTTGTCGCCGTTGTGCATACCAGTGCCTGGACATGTTGAAATAAATAAGTATGCAGAATATTATAGAAATATGTTATGTGGTTCAAAAGTTTTGAATATTTTCACCGACTCACCATGACCGGCCGGACTTATGCTCAGCAAAGCCTCGCCCATCAAAAAAAGGCTGTTACACATGCCAATGGTTAGACAATGTTGATATGCATATGTATGCAAAATTTGATCAAAATGTACCATGTCAAGAGTTATGAGTTTTTTGCACAATCTGCTAATGGACAGACAGACAGTGTTAATAGTACGTGCAATCTTCTTCTGACATGAATAGTTAGGAAAATTGATCATCATGTTTACACCTGCCTGCCGAAGGAACACACCCTGGGATCGCACAATTGCTTATTCGCCATCTACCTTTTGTTTAAATATGACATACCTTACAGCCTCGTTTCAACAGCGCCTCGCTAAAAGCTCTTCCAAATCCACGAGCACCTCCGGTAACAATGACAACGGCGTCCTTAAAATGCATTCTGGCATACACTGGTGACTGTGTGATATAATCTATATATGTCAAAGTGTATTACAATCATTTGGGTATTTGATTGCTTTCGCATATTTTTTATCTAAATACTGCTAACTAGGTCGCTTAATGAACTTGGGCTACGGTGCACGAGCTACACTTTCCTCTACAGATTGTCTGACTTGCGTGGCTAATCTTAGTTTCATTTGAAAAAAACAACAACACAAAAACTAATAATTCATTATCCTTAGCGTCCCATAAGTGAGGCATAAGCAAGCAGTGTAGACCCAGATAAGATGCTGCAATACACGGCATATGTATGGAAAAATGCATCGGAATACAAAGGGCTAATGGATGGCAAGTCAGTCCATTTTACCAAAGACCGACAAGCGCACTTGTTGTCCACTGTCTAACCTAATGTGTTTCCAGAACTTAGGTGACCCCCGTTATTTGCTAATTATTCGTTAATGGGGATTTTAATTGAAAAATAAATTAGAGAAATGAATTTAGATATAGACCGCGTAATTGAATTAATTTTTTCCACATAAATGTGAGTTTTTGTATAGGCTGGGATTAGATGGAATTTTGGTGTGTTTTTGCCGTTCCTCTTTGAATTAGTCCCCAAGTGCACCTAACGATATAAATAAAACATGGCTTATACGGGTCAGTGGAGGTAATTCGTCAGTCCTAAAGATAAGAGTGCGTAACAGAAAATTATTTTTCCTATTTCTCAACCAAAACATATTTGCAAAAAATATTTGGTGTGTACTCAAAACAACCGCCTCGATGATACGGTTCTTTTGAGCACCCAAAACACGTGTTTAAACTGATGAAGACAGTCGCAGCTTCACGCTAAAATTGCTTAACTGGACTAATCCTCGCGCATCAGGCTATGATTCACTGCTTATACATACTTATTAACTTCACTGTACACCTAAAACCGATGCATTGAAATGGCCTGTGTTAAAAAGCGATTCAATAAATAGTATTGTCTAAACCTTAAATGCTGGGTTGTTGTTGTCCTCTGCTGAATTTTCTTTCGAGATAATTATTTTCTAAAACTATGTCTTTCAGGAATACAAGTAGGTTTTCAAACAGTAGCCCAACACTTTAGCCTGAACTTGGCTTCGGCTGTTGACAAAGTTTATCAGGGAAATATCTTAAGCAGGCAAATATTTGATGCTCTTAAAGTTTAATGTATATCCCCGTTTCGCTATTTCTCGTCAACTCTCTAATTTGCTTGAATTGTCGTCATAAACCCTTGACTTACTAGTGTCGTCTGCTGATAACCTTTGCAAACAATTTAGACCCAGATCAGACCCGACAGGCATGATCTGGATCCAAACTGCTTGACACTCTACTGATATTACCAAAAATTTTTTTAGAAAACAACAACAAAAACAACAAAACTGATTTTGAAAAAAATATCAGCAGACGACAATACCATGGCAAATTACCTCGTGGGCAAAAAGAGTCGATGAATTGAAATGGAAGGTGCTACATGTACATGCAGGTTTCATGCTTAAGCCATATATTTGCCTGCTATAATACGGCACGTTCTAGGACCCCAATAGACTTTTACAATTGCGTGTGTGCGTGCGTGTGTGTGTCAACGTGATGACGAGTGAGGTTTGCGGAATAGATTTTCGTTGAATCAGCGGATATAGATATTCCTGTAGGCTAGTATATATCATCATAGCAATGCAAATATACCACGTGTATCTATAGGGGTACACATGGGTATATTCATAGGAAAAAACAACTAAGTTATTCTTTTGTACAGGGGATTTGGGCTTCATTTACAAATAAGGGCGTCTCCCAAAAATAAGTTTTAGTTACGCGGTGTGCATTTAAATCCACATGCTAAGTGCCGTTCTTCTAGGTTTAATTTAAAGCTGTTTAAAAAAAGAAAAACGGGGGTCACTAATACTCTGGAAACACTTTTTTTTTATACTACTCGTGACCCCGAAAATATATGAGCCGTGACATGAGATTTCCAACAATGCGGTATTTTGACAAATGTAGACCCAGACGAGCCTGTGCAGCCTCCATTTCAGCTACGAAACTACAAATGATGTTCAGTCAGTAGCTTAATATTCATAGAATATTCAAGCGAGTAGCAAAGGCTCTGATCAGTCTGCGCGTATGCGCAGGCTGGTCTGAGGCTTTGCTGGTCGCACATACCACATTGTTGGAAATCTCATGCACTGGCTCAATTATACTGTTATCATGAGTATTGACAATTTTAACAACCTTGCTCTATATACGAGTACACGTCGTAAGGATTATCAGGGACACCTAGTTTCGTTAGATAAATTCGTGTTTACTAAAATCTCCTAAATATTTTGACAACCTAATGCAATAGAAATATTTATTGTTTGACCTTGCGTTTGCACGGGCGTAGCTACCATACGTAAAAACGCATTTGCGTACACATTTGAACCGAAAATATGGGATTAATATATCCCAGTTCTGAAGGTTTCCTGATGATACACATACAAAATGTGTGTGGAAAAGCAATTCTAATGTGTCTTAATTCCAATTTGGGTTCGGGTTATGATGCCATTATCAGCTCTAAGACCCCCTTTTGAGGTTTTAGCACCCATTAACGAAGTGAAAGAGGTCCTGATTCATATACGGTTCAATATAGTCCACCGTTACCAATAATGTGGTAAGCATGGTATATAGCGCAAACCCTGATGAGACGCCGCGTTTTGCGGTGTCTCATCTGGGTCTACGCTGTTTGCAAATGCTCCCTTTTTGATTTTTCATAAACGTCTCCGAAATTGCGTACATTGGATAATAATCAAGCTACGCCCCTGGATTTAGCGGAAATAGTGTGTTTGCACTAAATCCAGTTTACGCTGTTTGACCAACTAATGACGACTGTGGTTGCTCTTTCAAATGACGACTGCGGATGCTCTTTCAAATGACGACTGTGGCTGCTCTTTCAAATGACGACTGTGGTTGCTCTTTCAAATGACGACTGTGGCTGCTCTTTCAAATGACGACTGTGGTTGCTCTTTCAAATGACGACTGTGGCTGCTCTTTCAAATGACGATTGTGGTTGCTCTTTCAAATGACGACTGTGGCTGCTCTTTCAAATGACGACTGCGGTTTCTCTTTCAAATGACGACTGTGGTTGCTCTTTCAAATGACGACTGTGGTTGCTCTTTCAAATGACGACTGTGGTTGCTCTTTCAAATGACGACTGTGGTTGCTCTTTCAAATGACGACTGTGGCTGCTCTTTCAAATGACGACTGTGGTTGCTCTTTCAAATGACGACCGTGGTTGCTCTTTCACGCGGTAATTTCAAACTTTGAACGCTTTGAATTTGGTTCTTATATATGTTGTCCAGCTCATATTTCTACTGTTCTCAGTCAGCATCAGATCATCGTTATGACCTTGGAGTAATAAGCCAAGGTCAAATATACTTAAAATCCATGTTACATGTACAGCATACCGCTTACTCCTGTTTCATCTTTTTGCCGAGGGCGTTCATATTTGGCACAATGATGCCTATGATGTGTATATTGCAACGAAGATTTCAGATCACCGTAAATAATAACAATGTTTAAATGTAGATGAAGACTCAAACAAAAAATTATATATGCCAGCATGGCCAATTGTGCATATGCGATAAGTACCAAAATATCATGTGCTGGCCAATGTGGTTTTCTGTATAACTGAATAAATAATGTTTTATCCCGTTTAATTTCGTTTAGTTTTAGTTCTATATATGCAAAATAAAATACTTGTAAAGCGTTTTGTTTTATGAGAACAACACAAGTGCAGACGCACAATTTGGTTTTCTCAGTCTAGATACTATACTTAAAGGATAAAGAAACCCAGTGTAATCATTTGATACGATTTATAAGCGACGTGGAGCCTACACGTAGTCAGAATGGGTAGTCACGTTGTTTTATCTCAGTAACCAAACCCTGTCATGTTCGGTATAATTTTAAAGAGCTATCTTTTCTGTTTGTTATAGTACAAATTTGAAGAGAATGTTATGATGCAAACACGAAAAATATTATTGTGCATACATGAGGGTTAGACTTATAAAGTCTGATGAGATATGATTTTATTCACATAGATGTTTTTTTATATCACTAATATTGATGTTTTTTTAACTAAATCTATCATTCCTCTCAAATACTTTTTCTTCTTCTGCTATCTCTTTGAGCCAGCATAAATTAAAATTCTGGACTGGAATACGGTAAAAGATAAGATGTGGAATGGTATTGGTTGGTTTGGATTCATAGGCGTAATAACAACATCTACGACTGATATAAGTCTAACATGAGGGTCTGGATGTGGTATAATGATAAGTGAATAATGGCCCTTTTTTATAGTGAATAGTGAATAATGAGCCAAAAATTAATAAATGATGAATAATGAGGGCCTAGAAATAATGAATAATCCTATTTTTTTAATGAATTGAAGAATAAAATAATGAACAGTGACTAATCAGATTTCTTTGCCGCCTTTCTTGCTTTTTAATGATTAATTGAACTTTTTTAATGAATAACCAATGTCGTGTGTTGGTATTTTTGTCAAGCACACTTTATGCTCTTTGTATTGAAACCAAAAACGATTTTGTAAACCAGAACAAATGGAAGACAACTCTTAAAATCGTCCCATGGGCAGAATGAATTTAGCTATGAGTTGACGTTCTGGTTCATTTCATTTGAAAACAGTGGCAAACAAAAAACCAAAGATACCTTGAGAATAGAAATCAATCAATTTTGTGATGGTTAACGCGATATCATGAGAAATACTTAAGCCATCGACAAAATATGCGGGGTTGAGTTACCCCACCCACTTCTTGAAAGGTAGGGGTATTATTTTTAGGAATAATTTTCTTGAATACAGAACTAATAAAGCCACACATTTTGCGCGACGAAATGATTTTTATGCATTGTTGGCTATAAATAAAGTAAACCATATGCTCCACAGACTTTTTTGTGCTCCTGTAGCGACACAATTTATAGTAAAAGTATGAAGAAAAATCGAAAAAGTCCCATTTTTGAAAGTTTACCTTGTCTCTATTAGTCATCATTTTCCGAATGTAAAGGTATAAATCGTGCAAGCAGTGATCGCATAATATAAATTGATAAAAAAATAAGTTGGCACCAAATCGATAATTTGTCAAATCTTGATCGTAAATAAGGTCCCCAATTTTCTTACGCTTTTTTCCTAGTATTTTGCTTGATATTTCCGTCAGTATATAGGACCATACTCATTTTGAGCATGCGCTGCACGTGTACGTGAAGTCCTTTTTCGACAAAAATTAAACCATCAATTTGCCGTTGAATTCAAGTTTCCGAAAATGTATTATTTGATAGCATTTTATCAACGCATTGTGGAGTTATGATGCCATGCAAAGAACTTTCCAATGACTTTCGTAAGTAGAGATTTCTCCGTGTTTTTTATCTTTACCCAGAAAGTTATACACCCTTTTCCAGCCCACATTTTCCCAATCTAACGATGCCAGGATATCCTTATAAAGCTTATAACTTTGAGTACAGACTCTGTCACAATTTTTAGCGGCGAAGATCGGGCCTGAATTATAGAAATAAACTATATGGACGACAATTATTTTCTTGTTGACAGAGTTTGTACGAAAGAAAGAAGCTTAAAGAGGATATCCTGGTGATCGGAAAAAATGTTGGCTGGAAAAAGGTGTATAACTTTCTGGGTATAGATGCGAAAACATAGAGAAATTTTCTTACATTCGATCAGAATGTCCGTACAGTGTTTTCGAACATCCAAGCAAAAACCAGGTGACTACCCATCCTGGTAGTATAAGCAGGGGATTCAATCAATAAGTTCAGCATTCTCCTTTATATATGTATTAATGACTTAAGTTTTTTTATACTCATATAACATATTGTATAAAACATCAACACATTCCTATAAGTGTGTACCCTTTGTTTCCAAGTTCATTTCAGTATATACAGCGATATATGTAAGTTCTCCGAGTTCTAGCTCGTCTCTATAGTTAAACAGACTGGTCTGAGTCTAACATAACCACAAGCCCTCTAGAAGACATGTTTTCATACGAAGATACTCAATGATACATTGTACTTTGATGAGCATGCACAATAAAATCCCAAGTCTCTCTCTCGCTATGATCCCAAATCTTCTACGATCTATCTTTCAATAACATCACATCAAGCGTTTACCCTTCGTTTTTTTTTTCGTTTCAGTAATAGCGACACATACAAATTTTGCAAGTTCTAGCTAGTCTCTATAACTGCACAGACTAAACATGTTTTCCTACGACGATACGCAATGATACTTTGGTGAACATGCATAATCAAAGCCCAAGTCTCTCTTTCGCTATGATCCCAATTCTTCTACGATCTATCTTTCCTGATGTTGTTAGTGGTAGTGTCTCAAACACCAGGTGGTATTTAGGTTTCAGACTCAGGCCTGCAGATGTTGACTCTTCAAGGAAAGTGTCGTCGCAAAATGTTTTGAGCTTCTCTTCTGTAAAATCGACGCCTTCATCAGGTACTACACATGCACACACTACCTCGGTTAGCCTGGCGTCTGGCACTCCGACTGCAAATGCCAGTTTAACTCCAGGACATTTTTTTAATTCTTTTTCAATATCCCAAGGAAAATATTTGACCGTCTGCATAGTAATAAGTTCCTTTATTCTTCCATCAATCACAATGACACCATCTGGTCTTATATGAGCTATATCACCTGTATGGAACCATCCAAGATAGTCAACAGCTTCATGTGATAGATCAGCGTTACCATGGTACCCACTGAACTTTGACATGCTTCTAACATACAGATCTCCAGGGACACCCCTCAACACGACCTTTCCTTCATCATCAACAATTTTAGCCTCTACACCAGCAAGTGGGATACCAGCAATACCTTCTTCATATTCAGCAGAGTCATCTGAGTGAAATGTTATCAAAAAGCCACCTTCTGTATTACCATAACAAGCAAGCAGCTTTTTGCAAAATGTTCCCTTAAGCTTCACAAATGCCGTATTGAACCTCTCACCAGCAGTCAACATCACATTGACATTTATAAACTTTGGTGTCAACTGCTCATTTCTCAGAAGATCTACTCCAAGGTAACCGGGAACATACACTGTTGTACACTTTTCTGTCTCTATGATCTCACACAGCCGCTCGATATATTGACCAGATAGAGACATTCTTGTGTCTACAAACACCCGTGTACACCCATCAGCTATATACCCCCTTGGGAATCCTACAGCCCAACTAAACTGGCGGTCACAAAAGTAAGCGCTCCCTTTCGTTATTTCATTCCTAGCGTCAAAGTCAACAGTGTAATTTAGCAAAGAAAAATGAGAGGCAATGACAACCTTTGGTTTGCCAGTAGAGCCAGATGTACAAAAGCATACCGCCGGGTCTTCTGGAAGTGGGGTGGGCAGTTTCACAGTTTCTTTAGAAGAAGTTTTGAGAAGTTTTTCCAGACTAATCCTACTTTTGACAGTTCCTTCTTGGATTTTTGTTCCATTGCAGATGATCTTCTTCAATGACGGGATCTGTTCTGATTTATCCATGTCCAAAGACCAAATCTTATCCAAAAGGTTCCAGTTGACGTCAGACTCCTCCGCATCAATCATGAGAAATTTGGATTTCATGTCATTCATTGTATCTTTGAGATCACTCCCATCTTTCAAGTTGGTAGACAGGAAAAATGGTATACCGCCTGAGAAAGCTACCCCAAATATAGCATAAAGCATATTCATGGAGTTATTCATGCACATTCCAACCATCGCGCCTTTTTCAACCCCAAGCTCTGTTAGGTTCTTCGCCAACGACACTGACTGCTCATATAACTCTTGTCGAGTGATTGCTCGTCTTTTTCCAGCATTATCGTAGGAAACGAAGGCGGGAAGATTGGGCTCTTCAGTAGCTAGACACCGAACTCTTTCAGGAATAGTCTGGTACATGTATGGAGCTTTTGATGGCGTATGGACATAACTCAGCTTCTCCATTTTGCCGTCGAGGTGTATATCTAAAATGAATATACAGTAATACTTGTGTAAAACGGCCACACAAAAATAGACAAAATAAAGACCTTTATGACAAATGGTCGAAAGTATTGCAGAATTCTCCAGATTTAGCATGCGCGGATCTAGAACGTTTTGTCAGAGAACGTTTTGACAACGTTTTTTTTGTTGATTTTTTTAAGTTGTTGAGGAGAGGGAGGATCAAAATACAACTATAAGCGGACCATTATTAAATGGCGTTTCGCTGGTGGGCCGATAATGGCCCAACATTGAATGCTGGCTTGGTAGCTCTGTGATTTTTCAGAGGAGACTGGCCAGTATTGCTTAGAAACCCTATTTTTGTGATTTTTCAGCGGGAGGGGGGGGGGGTCCGGATCCCCTGTTCCCCCTTAGGATCCGCCCATGATTTTAAGCAATACATAGTGGTAAGTAATATAGATCAGATGTATTTTATTCAATGATTCCTGACATTTGTTGCTACTTAGGCGTAGGAGCAGGGGGGGGGGGGCGGGGGGGGGCTCGCAGGGGCCTACCCCCCCCCCCCCCATTAATTTTGTGGGGGAGGCAGAATAGCCTTTGGTACCTCCGATAATTTGTCTAAATTGACATATAATTGCTTGCCACTCAGGGTTAAATAAGCAACTTTTTCACATAATTATTAGTAAATTTTTCCTCGCTCGCTTCGCTCGCTCAGGGTTTTTGAATTTGGTTTAAGATTCTCTGAGAGCAGACAATTTGCTCAGATTTTAATACTTTTTCATATCTTTTAGTCAGCAGGCTGTTATCACCTTATTATCTATGTATGTTTAAAGCTGCATATTCTGTAACTTTTAAACTTTAATTGTCGAAATAAAGTTTCTATTTTACAAGAATAGAGTAAAAAATCCTCAAATTCAGGTAAACATTTTACCATTTTCGTAAATGTTAACAAATGACCACTATCAAAACAACAGCATTTATGTTAAAAATCAACTGTCTAGAATTATTGGAGGGACGTAAATAAATTACCAAAAGAGAAAAAAAAACATATATTTTATTAAGATAATTCATTTTTCCATGCAGTTTTCAGCTGTACTGAACATGTTTATTGTGAAAACATAACTTTACTTTTACAAATGATTTAAAAAGAAAAGATTTTTTTCGAAAAATGTTCATAGTTACAGACCTAGTCTCTTTAATGTATATATGTATCATTTTTCCAGATAAACCGCCTATACAAGCTTTTCCCATTATTTCTATTTTCTATCCTAACTTTTAATAGACATTGGGATGGCTATATACCCTGCTCCCCCAGGGGGAATTTTGGCGACTATGATTTCTTGATACTAATATATATGCCACAGAATGAGACATGTTAGCCCTCTGAGAAGTATCACGTAAGCATGTAACATCAAAATTACGTACGTTACCCCAAAAATGTTAAATAATATTTTGGTGGCAATGCTAAAGTACTCTTAGACAAAGTTACATACTGGTTTTAAGCTTGTATGCGCTCATTGTATTGTGGAATGGCTTTTAAAAGTGTATTATACAAGCAGAATGGTGTTTTACTTATATTAATTCATGATGCATATGTTATATTCGTGAACTCCACCCTACAAAATCATTGATTTCATGTTAATACATTCATTTGATGAACTTTAAATACATTCATTTGATGAACTTTAAATGCATTTTTTAGATCACAATACCATGACCATAAAAGGCGATTAACGTGCAAATTCAAAACTGCAAATAGTTTGCGTCTATCACAGAAATTGTAAGAGTTATAAGCTTCGGAGTATGATGAAATATTAAATATATAATAAGGTAAAGACATTTTCATTGAAATCGTACAGGTAATCCTAATCTGTAAGTCTTTAAACACCATAATATAAACATCCTATTGATAAAAAATAGTGTAAGGTGATATTTAACATTTTCTAGAGTAAAGTATCATTCTGTTGCCCGTTTTATTATAGATAACATATATTACTAACTTAACTACATTCTTTTTAATACCTAGTTCGTGCTTTAAATTATGCTTCACTGGGTGCTTTAATTTCTTTTAAACCTATTTTTGCACTTATTCGAAATAGCTACCAGTTTGTCACAAATGGAACTTAATAAATATTATTAGAAAGCATTATCAATGCACACTTAGTTTTGCAAAACATATTAACTGTTTAAACTTTTTTAAAACAACAAGATATATTTATTGATTTGCCCAAAGTTATAGGTTTTAGAGGGTTACTGATGAAGCCTAAATGGCAGAAACTAGCTAGTCTGGCCCAGGAAATATGCACATTCTAGTTTCAGTTCTTTGGTGCAGTCTTTGCTTCCAAAGGATACCCTTTTAAGAACATATTTAAAGCTCATAAACAAAGAGAATATAATATAATTCAAGTAACAGCTGAATAAAGACAATTCCCATGTTCGGTCAAATGTTTAAGGTAACATATATAACCATATAAATATATCATACGTTCCTTTGTTTGTCCAAACATAGCCAAAGATAATATTTTTAGCAAACAAATGTGTTTTGATATTATTGTAAATTTTTAAAGGGGTAGCTATTTTCAAATGCCTACAAAAGATATTCTATAAAAGATAGGGAGCTGGTCTATGCAGTTTTCGATAGTGGCAGTATCAACGACTAGACCCAATAAACAATCATAAATATTTCAGAAGAAAGGACAGGCGTAATAATTTATAAAAAAGGGGGTAGTTATGCAAAATGTAACGTAAGTAACATAGTGGATACCATCATTTTGTTTTAAATGATAAGGTTTTGTTGCCTTTTGATTGGGCTATATAGAAATACTAAAATTTTATTCATTTGAAAGCCTTCAATACATTTTTAAACTTTTAAACATTCAGGATGCAACGGCTTATGTGACACTTGTCAGAGGGCTAACATGGTTCAAAAAAAAATTGTTAGACATTAGGCTATACGGAAATCATAGTCTTCGTTAATCCCCCTAGGGGTGGGGGGGCAAAACGATATCTATCCCATGGCCTATAAAGAGCTCCAACCTTTTATCCCTCTTTGCTTTTGCTCTGAAATACCTTTCAGGCAATAGGATTAAAAAAACAAATAAATTTCCTCACTTGCCTGGAGTAAAAGATTATATTTGTTTTTGTTTATATTTTTTATCACTTGAAATACACAACTAACATTTTTTTCCTTGTTCGCTTCGTTCGCTCGGAGTGAATTATCATTATTATTTTTTTTATGTTTTTTGTTTTCCCTTATAGCTTTTAACTCATAAATACCTTACCAAATGTTCCTCGCTCGCTTGGAGTAAAATATTAATTTCAAATTGCGTTTGAGTTCTGTTTTTATCCATTACATCTTTAAAGTTAGTTTTGTTATCCAAAATTTTACTTCGCTCGCTCGGAGTAAAATATTATAATTGTTGTTTTTGCTCCGTTTTTTTTTATCCCTCTTAGCCTTTTGTTCTGAAGAACTTTACCAAAAATTTTCCTCGATCGCTTTGCTCGCTCAAAGTAAAATATTATCATTGTTGTTGTTTTTTAAGGTGTGTTTTTTTGCTCTGTTTTTAATGCTCTGAAGAACTTTACCAAAACATTTTCCTCGCTCGCTTTGCTCACTCGGAGTGTCATTATCATGGTTTGTTTTTTGTTTTTTGTTTTTTTTTGTTGTTTTTTTGTTTTGTCCCTCTTAGCCATTTGCTCTGGAGTACCTTACCGAAAAATTGTCCTCGCTTGTACTGAAATGTTTTATGTGGAGATCCATTGCTTTTATTTTAATAATACATGTGTATTCAAATAGCTTTTAAGCAATATAAATAACCAAAATTTAACTCGTTCATTTGTTGCTGTTTTTTTTTTTTTTTTCTTTTTTCATAGAGATCGCTTGCTTTGATTATAATGATTTTCATATCAGGATATAAAATGTATGTTTGCATAGGCTGTACATGCAAGCATACATCCGTGTGCATGCATGCATTTATAACAAATGTGTGTGATGTGCACGCATGCGCATATGAACTTTTGGCAATACCCTCCCCCCCCCCCCCCAAAAAAAAAAAATTGAAGTTGGCCGCACTGGCCCCCCCCCACCCCCCCCCCCCCCCCCCCAATATCGAAAAGCTTCCTACGCCTATGTACTATGAACAGTATATATAGTCAGAATGATCAAAGTTTAAACGTTCAGTTATCCCTTTTCAGACCAATGGAAAGTTCCATAAAGCTGCAAGCAATAAGGTCAGGATGGTCCATTGTTTTTGGGGGTTACATGTTATTTCCAAAAAATATTGTATTTCTAAAGATCGATTTTGTTTTAGCAAACAGACCAGACTCTGATGAAATGCCACATGTTGCGGCATTTCATCTGGGTCTACACTGTTTGCCAAAGTATCCGTTTAGGGGAATCCGGACGGTCCACAAATAACCATGTTTAGAAGTCATTTAAGTTGACCAGCAACATAACTGACCTCACTTGCTTCGGATAACAACCAGGGCCCGGAATTACAATGCCTCCTTAGAGTTAAGGAAGACTTAAGTTAAGTATTGATTTTTCAGGATGCGATAAATAACGTTTAAAACTGATTGAAATCAAAATAGTTTTAGTTTTTCTGAAGATCACAATGATATCTTTGACCACAAATACCACATCGATCCAGGCAATTTATTTAGCATTTAATATAGCATGTTGAAATTTCCATACTTAGCTTAAGTCTTGCTTAACTTTAAGGAGGCATTGTAATTCCGGGCCCAGGTATATAGATTAATACTTACCGGACAAACAGTTTCCCTTTAAATTTTATTACTTTAAAGAATACGTTTTTGAAACCCGAAACTTTGTGTTACACACATGCAAAGCTATGCATACATTAACAATCGACCTAGTTAAGTAGGTGCATATGTATGCCAATATGTGATTATATATGCTCAACCAGGTATGAGCTATATCTGCGTAAACACAGCTAGACATGCGATGTAGCGGCTGTATGGCAAACCAGGATTAAACAGCTGAATACCCACTTACGTCGAAATTACGCTGTATTTTGGAAGGTTTATCTAAATCTTTGTTATTGCCAAGATTTGTATCTGGGGGATGATCCCCGGGGAGATAATGAATGTTGGGTTTCGATTATCATACCGACTTTTTTTCTTTAAAAAAAGGGTATATTAATTTCGTACCAAAGTCGGTCCGTCGTCCGTCTGTCTGTCCGTCCGTCTGTGCGTGCGTCCGTCATGTTTCTTGTAAATGTATCTCCTAGACCGTAAGACCTAGAAACCGTTTGTATCTAGATAGGTCACATGATGTAGATCCTACTGGGCAACATTTCATGTGATCATGACCCCTAGATCACGGTAAAAGGTCAAATAATGTATTTTCTTGTAAATGCAGCTCCTCCTAAACAGTTAGCCGAAGCACCTTCACACTTTGTACTCGATTAGGTCACATGAAATAGAGGGTACTGGACAACGTTTCATGTGACCTTGTCAAATAATGTATTTTTTGTAAATGCATCTCCTTCTAAACCGTTAGACGTAGATGGTAATGAGCAACATCTTGTGTGACGGTCAAAGGTCAAATGATGTATTTTCTTGTATACGCAACTCTTACTAAACCGTTAGACGTAGCAGCTGCATATGTCACATTATGTAGAGGGTACTGGGCAACATTTCATGTGACATTGACCCCAAAGTCAAGGTATAGGGCCAAATAATGTATTTTCTTGTACATGCATCTACTAAACCGTAGGAAATTGCAACTTAAAACTTTGCAGGTGCATAGGTCACATGATGTAGAGAGCACTGGGCAATATTTAGTGTGACCTTAATGTCAATGTCAAGGGCAAAGATCAAATAATGTATTTCCTTGTAACTGCATCTCCTTAACCGTTGGACATAGCGACCAAGGCAGTGCTTTTTTATGGGTCATTTTTGTTATAAATTTATGCTTCATGTGTATCTTTATTATGCTATCTGGTCTGTTCCTTGCAGCCTTGTGAACACCTGCTGGGAAAGAGTTGGCCTCTTGGATTCAAATAATGTATTTTTAATGAAAATGCATCTCACCCTAAACCGTTAGAGGTAGCAGCTTCAAACTTTGCAGCTGCATAGGTCACATGATGTAAATGGTACCGGACAACATTTCAGGTGACCTTGACCCAGAGGTCATGGTCAGAGGTCAAATAATGTTTTTCTACCTAAACCTTAGGACACTTTGCAGGTGAACAGGTCACATGATGTAGAGGGTGCTGGGCAATATTTAGTTACCTTAATGCCAAGGTCAAAGAATGTTTTTTTTCTTTTAAATGCATCTCCTTAACCGTTTGATGTAGCCACTTCAAACTTTCAAGGTCCATGGGTCACATGATGTGGATGGTACACGGCAACATTTTGTGTAATCATGACCCCAAGGTCAAGGTCAAAAGTGAAAAAGCGGGTTTTTGCGATGGTGTACCATCGACTGCATTCTAGTTGTATTTGCCATTATGTTGTGTATGTTGTGTATGTCGGAATGATAGGCCTAATGGAGGTGGAGGGATGGCTTGGGATCAGACCATTTTTTTCTTCCAATATCTCATATGATCTGATATGATCTCGTAATTTATTGCCTTTTTATCCAGAATAAACTAACTCGGTATTTTGTCTCAGTGTAATTTGAACTCATAAATCTACTTTTTTCACCAATAAATGGATTTTTATCGCTCTACCGTCGATTCAAGTTGGTTACTGGTGAAAATATGCACACACGTACACTGTAAATAAAATAGGTGTAACTTTATACCAAATTTGGTGAGCTCAACTGCCATTGATTTCTACGAAAGCCTAGAAGGTCCACTTTTAAAAAAAGAAAATATTTTTCATCTCGTTATTACGAGAAAACTAACTCGAAATAACGAGATAACTAACTCGTTATAACGAGAAAGTTATGTCGTAATAACGAGAAAAAAAAAAAAAAACGAAGCCTTGTGGATTCGAACCTGCGACCATTTAAATGCAAAAGTATAGCTGTGCGACAGTTACCGTCGCAACCGATTGCGCCATGGTATGGTCATCTGTATATCACTGTATTCGTAAAGGTATACCAATTTGTTATCGCTTATTCAGCATCTTTCTATTTATAGATCTATCCACGGTTACTAAATTTACCCAATATAACGCATATTCTATCAATCTGTCCGGTCACTGCATCACTATTTTTCACAAGTTATTTTTGTTATTTAATTACAATTTAGCTTCGAAACTTTAGTATACGGGAAATATATATATGACGAATTGACAGTGTCCGATATTAGTCACGTAAATCTCTCGCTTCGATTTAGCTGGTTTCCAGCATGCCTTGTATCTATATGGTAATAGGTACCAGCTAGGTCCAAGTTTTCTGAGTTGAGAAGAATTTTTTAACCACGCCCACCTTTGATTGGCAGAATTTTAGAAATATATGGGGACTATATGTACTAATTTGAGCATTGCGTAGTCTGTGAATACTGTCTTTGAATTCGCATTTATATCTTTGTATTTATCAATAAGTTCGCCCCAGAAAAATATACATCTCGTAATAACGAGATACCTAACTCATAATAACGCGATAATTATATCGTAATAACGAGATAACTTACTCGTAATAACGAGAAACTAACTCGTTATAACGAGATAACTAACTCGTAATAACGAGATAACTAACTCGTAATAACGAGATAACTAACTCGTAATAACGAGATAACTAACTCGTTATAACGAGATAACTAACTCGTTATGACGAGATAACTAACTCGTTACAACGAGATAACTAACTCGTAATAACGAGATAACTATCTCGTAATAACGAGATAACTAACTCGTTATTACGAGATAACTAGCTCGTAATTATGAGATTACTTCTTTGGCACCAGGTGTCCTGGAAGTCTACGACAGTGTTAGAGACAGTAGCAGACCAGTGCACTGAACTCGAGTAGGTCCGTAGAAGTCTAAACTGGTCTTAACCTGATTGACACATGGAAATCATGGAAGTTTGTGACAGTCCAAGAGTCTGCATTGCTCTTGTGGGGGTCCATACAGGTCACAACTCGTTTAAGCTTGTTTGACACGAGAAAATTGCTATAAGTATGTGACTATGTCAGGGATATTCTTATTGATTTCGGAGGGTCCATAGAGGTCGAAACCAATTTTTAGTTATTTGGCACCATGGATCAAGGAAGTCTAAGACGGTGCCAGACACAGACGCAGACCAGTGCAATAAATTCGAGATGGTCCCTAGAAGTCTAAACTGGCCTTAACTTTTGACACAGTCACTTGCTTACAGGAAAACTTAAATGAGTTTTGACCAGTATGGACCCTCCCAAGAGAAATGCACCGGGCTGGGATTCTCTCTAGGACTGTCACAAACTTCCTGGATTAAAAGTATCCTTCATATGTATTGTTGTGAGACAAGGACATCCCACCCGAGGACCAGAATAATTCGTCACTAAGAAGGCTCTATCGAGTTTCTGACCAAATTATTCGGGTCCGAGGGCGAGATTTCCTTGTAACAATACATCACGGTGGATACAAATGTCATTATTCTCAACCCCCGGGGGCGGGCATTTAGCAGGAATTTTACCACAAATTTGGCCCTGCAGTGTGGCTTTAAAAATGAAAAGTTAAAAGCCACGCTATATTCCCCAGCCCCTAGGGGCGGGGGATACAAATGACTTGTGCCTGATTATTGGGATTTGAAACTGAAACTGAAAGAAAACTGTGTAAATAACCTGCGTCACATTGTAATTACATTTAAGTGACGTCAGAAATATTATTACGTCATTCAACAATGTGAGAATGACGTATTTATACATAATATTAAGGCGCAGCTTAAAATTGTTAAATAGGGAGCGCAGTGGATCAGAGGTAGAGTGCTTGACTCGAGACCGAGGGGCCGCTGGTTCGAGCCTCATAGGTGTCACTGCGCGTTGTGGTCCTTGAGCAAGACACATTTATCCTAGCTTAGTACTGGTTCAACCCAGGAAGATCCGTCCCTTTTTAACTGAAAGATTGTTGATGGGACGTAAAGAATCAAATTAAACAGTTTTGCCTATAGAAAATCTTGTCTTGAGCGATAAGTGGGTTATAATCCCCTCTGCCAATCAGGTTAAGACCAGTTTAGACTCTTAGGGACCTTCTCGAGTTCATTGCACTGGTCTGCGACTGTCTCGAACATTGTCGCAGACTTCCAGGATCCCTGGGGCCAAAAAGGTTAACTCGTTATAACGAGTTAGTTATCTCGTTATAACGAGTTAGTTATCTCGTTATAACGAGTTAGTTATCTCGTTATTACGAGTTAATTATCTCGTTATAACGAGATAATTATCTCGTTATTACGAGATAATTATCGCGTTATAACGAGTTAGTTATCTCGTTATTACGGGTTAGTTATCGCGTTATTACGAGTTAGTTATCACGTTATAACTAGTTAGTTCTCACTTTATAAGTTAAGACAAGTTTTGACACTATGGACCCCCCTCCCCCGAATTCAATGGACTGGTCTGCGACTGTTTCTGACACAGTTGCAAACTCCTAGGAATCTCCAGTGCCAAACAAGCTCAAACCAGTTTCGACCTCTATGACTGCTCCCGTGTTAAATGCACTGATGTCCGACTTTCTGTGTCATCTTCTCTCAGACTTCCAGGAATCCCTAGTGCCAATCAGGTAAGACTAGTTTAGACTTCTAGGGACCCCTATATACTCGCAGATTTCCAGGATTTCCTGGTGCCAATCGGGCTAAGACCAGTTTAAGATCTGTATTTAAAGTCTCTAGGGAATTACTCCAGTGCATGCACTGGTCTGCAACTGTCTCTGACACCTTTACAGACTTCCAGGATCTCCGATGCCGAACACCTAAGACCAATTTCGACCTCTCTGGACTCCCCCGAGTCACAAGCACTTGTATTCGACTGCCTCTGATGCCATTGCAGACTTCAAGGAATCCCTGGTGCCAAACAAGTTTAGACCAGTGTCGACCTCTATGGACCCCCTAAGCTCAATGCACCAGTCTGCGACTGTCTCTGACGCCCTGGCAGACTTCCAGGAATCTCTGGTGCCAGACAATTTTCTCGTAATAACGAGTTAGTTATCTCGTTATTACGAGTTAATTATCTCGTAATAACGAGTTAGTTATCTCGTTATTACGAGATAATTATCTCGTTATTACGATATATATATTTTCTCGTTATTACAACTTAACTTTCTCGTTATAACGACTTAATTATCTCGTTATTACGAGTTAATTATCTCGTTATTACGAGTTAGTTATCTCGTTATAACTAGTTATTTTTTTTTTCTTTTTTAAAAGTGGACCTTCTAGGCTTTCGTAGATTTCCGTGTAACCTTCCACGGGCATTAAAAACTATGTTCTTTACGATAGTACTGATCCGGATAATAACTATAATAACAGGTAGACATGTTCTAACATTGATCACCGGAGAAATGTTGGCCTCAAGTTGTTTTAGGAGGAAAGTAAGTGTAAGTTTACACCAAAAGGGATGATAGCTGAGACAGCAGCTGAGCTGTCACATCTTTTGTTGTAAACTACTTTTATTTTTACAATGTAATAGTGGTCTTAATGTACATGTTATGGTGAGACCATGCGCGGATCCAGCAGGGGGGGGGGGGGGGTTCAGACCCCCTGAAAAATCACAAAAATATAGGGTCTCTTAGTAATACTGGTCCAGATCCCCTTAAAATTTACCAAGCCAGCATTCAATGTTGGGCCATCATCGGCACGCCAGCAAAACGCCATTTAAATGGCGTTTCGCTGGCGGGCCGATGATGGCCCGATTTGAGTTGTATTTGGATTCACTCATTAACTATAAAAAAAAGTTGGACCCCCTCTGAAAAAACTTTCTTGATCCGCGGATGGAGCCTGGCCAGGAACATTGTAATGAAAACTGACCATCGGCATCTGTCTGATTATTTTTTGATAGCGACGTAACAACAATGCTGAATGATATTTCCCTTAGAATGAAAAACTAATATGGATACCATAACTGTTCAAATGAGGAGCGCAGTGGCCCAGAGTGCTTGGTTCAAGGGTTCAATCATCACTGGAGGCACTGTGTTGTGCCCTTAAGCAAGACACTTTATCCTCTGAATGAAAAACTAATATAGATACCATAACAGTGGCCCAGAGTGCTCGATTCGATGGTTCAATCATCACTGGAGGCACTGTGTTGTGTCCTTGAGCAAGACACTTTATCCTCGGCATATTACTGGTTCAACCCAGGAAGACCCGTCCCAACATGACTGAAAACTTGTTGACTGGGAAGTAAAGAATCAAATCAAATAATTAAATATCTGTTCAACTGACTGTGTCAAAGAGTTCATTTCCCAGATAATAGGGATCATTTCCCAGATCATAGAGATCATTTACAGATAAAAGGGATCATTTCCCGGATCCCATTCCCCAGATCAAAGTGATCATTTGCTAGATCATAGCAATCATGACCAATATCTTTGAGATAATGTCTCAGAGATTAGAGCCTATTTCACAGATCATAGGATCATAAAGATCATTTCCCACATCAAAGGGATCATTTCCCTGATCATAGGGACATTTAAGAGATCATGGAACTAATTTACCAGATCATAGGGACATTTCAGAGATCATGGAACGAATTTACCAGATCATAGGGACATTTCAGAGATTATGAAGCTAATTTGCCAGATCATAGGGACCATTTCAGAGATCAAGGTACTAATATTCCAGATCGTAGGGGCCATTTCAGAGGTCATGAAGCTAATTTACCAGATCATAGGGACCATTTCAGAGATCAAGGTACTCATATTCCAGATCGTAGGGGCCATTTCAGAGGTCATGAAGCTAATTTTCCAGATCATAGGGGCCATTTCAGAGATCATGGGGCTATTTCTCCAGATCATAGGGGCCATTTCAGAGATCATGGGGCTATTTCTCCAGATCATAGGGGCCATTTCAGAGATCATGGGGCTATTTCTCCAGATCATAGGGGCCATTTCAGAGATCATGGAACTTATTTTCCAGATAAAAGGGACTATTTCAGAATTCATTGAACTAATTTTCAAGATCGTAGGGATCATTTCTCAGATCATATGGATAATTATTATTCCATTTAATTTTAAGAACTTAGGACTTATTTCTTTTGAATTCAACTTATTAAAAGCCAGTCTCAATTTTACAAGAAAATTATCGTCATTATTTAAATAACATCTACATTTAATTTTACTAACAAGATATGATTATAATTTACTCATTATAAAGTCTCCCAAACCAGCCCTAATGCCTTTGTAAAGGGGAGGGGCATGCCTGGGCACACTCCGAGGGGCACCTGATCAGAGTTATTGAATGTGTACTATAAAAAGGAATATGATCATATATGGTTTAGTGATCTGAAAAGTTTCTGAGATATTAAGCCTTTTGTGTTGTGTACTGGGCGGGCATTTCCCTGCACATTGTTCCCAGTTCATAACATCATTTATCACAACACTCATAACCCTACAGTAAGAAGGCTTTCTGCATCTACTACAGGAAATGAAAAATCAAGTAAGTTTAAATATATAAATTTTTATTTTAAATCAATATAAATATAATATTGTGATATAAACCATGTCCTGCTGGAAATCCGTAAATGGGCACAAAATATGGACACAAAGTGCACTCATTTGAGATCCTGAAAGACAACATGACATATCATCAGAGTCTTAAAAATGTTTGCTCTGATGAAATTAAAACAAAAAAGGAATTTGGAAAATCACATGAGATTTTGGTACTTATTGCATACGTGTTACAAAATAAACGCCCACACTAGCGGGGCTTGAGATCTAAATTTTGATTTGAGACTTCATTTATATCCATACTTTTTGTATGCGAGCATAAACGCTCCAGCAAATCTTTGCAAATGCACAGCTACAACTAATTATAAGCCTTCGTTGCTCATCAATGCAATAAAAACTAAAATCTCATGAGTTGGCTTACCTGTTAAAATTCTTAAAAATTATAAGGTACCATCAGTACTGTACTTTATCAAAATGAAATATTCGATCAGCATAAACAGGGTTAATATATATTATGACACTTATTTTGACGTCACAATTTGTTCAGTTTTCTGTTATAGTGGTATTTATTTCCGCGCACTGTATCCACTGTCACCACGTCACCGTTACAATCATCTTTATTAACCAGCTCCATAAACGTCTGTGCCACAGTATCTACACTGAAATGTAAAATAAGTCATTAGTTGTTGAATGTTTTAAATACGGAATATTCTAGATTATTGTCTGGTCCAGTGTATATAAAACGTTTATTCTAACACACCTCGCACATAAAGTCAATGCTAAAAAGTGTGATATATCAAACAATAATTCATAGTTTTGAAAACGCCAGGAAAGTGCGTGCTAGCTGATGTCATTTGCTGATGGAAAATGACGACATTCATGGCGTTAGACGGTGAAACATCGTTTTTTACGTTTGAAAGACGTTACAAATACACTAAACTAATGCGACGTAGGCTAAGTATTGGCGGAATGGCGGGAAGTTGGAAGAAGCTGAAGACTTCAAATGCGTTTTCGTTGTTTATTGTGTGTTAAAATCGAAATAGATCAGCTCTAGCGCGTGAATTGTTGTGTAATAATTCACTGTTTGGAGGGCAGTTGTATAGAAGATCAAATCACGAGCGCTGCTGCGCAACAATTCACTGCTAGAGCTAATAAATTTTTCAAACAACGTCGTTTTACCGTTATACGACGTTATTTTAATGGTCAGTGGTTGGAAGTTGACAATAATATATTTGTCGAAGAAAGAAAACAAATCCAAGCAGGCACATGACATTAAAACAATAACGTCGAATCAACGTGATGCGACGTCGGTACGACGTCCAATCGACGTAGATACAACGTTGTTTTAAGACCGTATGCCTGCTGGGATAGTCCCAATGCCACGCATACCAAACGGTCAGATGCTCAACCGCTGGTTGAGCGAGAGAGAAAAACAATTCGAGTGTCTCCCGGTTGAGATTTCGAGGAGCTAAAAAGCTAAACAAATGTTGCATGTTCTGTATTTTTAATCAATATTTCTTGTCCTAGGAAGAGAATCAAAAATCGGGGAATATCATACAACCTCTTAAGGGTCCCTACGTTTATGGTGTAAATAGGAGGTCAGAGAATTTTTAGATTTACTTTTTGCGTGAAGAAGGTATACCAGAAGCAGATATAAACGTGTAGAAATTCGTAATGTTTTAGGCTGTGTATTTAATTTTATGATGTGCTCGAATGTGATATATACCAGCCTGATCAAGACAGAGATCTGCAACTGGAATTCAGATGGTTATTTTCATCGAGCTTGTACAATAAGCAAAAAATCACGGTGGAAAGCCCCGGAAAAATCTGGTTGAGCATCAGATAATAAAAAATGATAAGAAAATTTAATAGCATCATTCGAATAGTAAGTCGGTATGGGCCCATGTAACAGACTGAAAGCGTTATCTTGACTATGGGGTGCGAAAAAACGACAAATGATGCTATTATTAAATTTTCTTATCATTTTTTGACTCTTCAACTGTTTGTCATTGATTCTGTTTACAGGTTATATAACTTGATATTTACCTGTTCACACCTAGCCTGTCTATTGTTTGAGTTATCAGCTCTTTTGTCTCTTCATAAAATATAAGGGGTGGTTTATTGATGGCAATTGTATCTGTAAACATGTTTGTATCACTGAAGGCAGGACAAAGACAAGCAAAACTTAAACCACATGCCTTACTGTGAGGATTCTCCTGAAAACACATAAGTAAAACCTGTCTTAAGCGGCCACTCAGTAAAACCTGTCTTAAGCGGCCACTCAAAATAGACAAAGCAAAGGTATTAAAGACAAATGCAAGCTTTTTGAAAGTCGAAACTATTGCAGAATGCTCTCTTGGAGCATTCTGCAATACTTTTGACCTGCATTAAGCGATAAACGGCCTTGAAAACCAATTATGGTCTTCTTTTTGAGTGGCCGCTTAACACAGGTTTTACTGCACAACATTAAAACAAACTGAGCAGATCAAGAGATGGCGGATGGTGGCCCAGACCTCTGTAAAATCGCAAAGCTATAGGTTTCATTAGGAATACTGGTCCGGAGCCCTGGTAAATCACAGAGCTACCCAGCCAGCATTCAATGTTGGGCCATCATCGGCCCGCTGGCGAAACGCCATTTAAAAAGGGCGATAAGCACCAAATTTGCTTGGACTATATCAATAGCACCTGGGCAAACAGACGTTTCCGGTCTATCAAAAATGTATATCTATTCTTTTCACTCCCATTAACAGTACCATATGTGTTAGTCGACTAATAGATGGAAAATGGCCCACTTTTATACTAACATAATTGATACTGAAACATTATTATACCCCCCGCAAACTTTGTTTGTAGGGGGTATACTGTTTTCACGTTGTCCGTCCGTCCGTCCATCCGTCCGTCCGTGTGTCCGTGCGTCCGTCCGTAACGCTTTGTTTCCTTAATATCTTGAAGAAGCATTGCTGGATTTTCATTAAACCTTGCAAACATGTTCATATATGCAAGACAAATTTTTTAGACAAAAATGTAAGGGCTAGGGGCCAATTCTATCAGAGTTATTTCCCTTTGTAGTTCTAAATGGCTTTTAATATAGGGTTTTATGCTTATGCTATTATAGGCCATACATGGGCCGATCAACTCCTACCACAGCTTTTGATGGAACAATTTGATACTTTTTCCTATACAATGTAGACACATTGAACATATGCATGAAGGAGTTTGGTTCAGAAAAATTAATTTTTACCAAAATGACAGCTGTGAGAACTTAGACAATTTTTCACTAATAACGTGTTTGTATATGCATAGATGGTGCCTTCATGGGCCGATCAACTCCTACCACAGCTTTCGATGGTACAATTTGATACTTTTCCTATAAAATGTAGACACACTGAACATATGCATGAAGGAGTTTGGTTCAGAAAAAATAATTTTTGCCAAAATGACAGCTGTGAGAACTTAGACAATTTTTCCCTACTAACGTGTTTGTATATTCATAGATGGTGCATTCATGGGCCGATCAACTCCTACCACAGTTTTTGATGGAGCAATTTGATACTTTGCCTATACAATGTAGACACATTGAACATATGCATGTAGGAGTTTGGTTTAGAAAAAATAATTTTTGACAAAATGACAGCTGTGAGAACTTAGACAATATTTCCCCAATAGGGCTTTTGTATATGCATAGATGGTGCCTTTATGGGCCGATCAACTCCTACCACAGCTTTTGATGGAACAATTTGATACTTTTCCTATACAATGTAGACACATTGAACATATGCATGAAGGAGTTTGGTTCACAAAAAATAATGTTTGACAAAATGACAGCTGTGAGAACTTAGACAATTTTCCCTAATATGGCTTTTGTATATGCATAGGTGGTGCCTTAATGGGCCAATCAACTCCTACCACAGCTTTTAATGGAGCAATGTAGACACATTGAACATATGCATGAAGGAGTGTTATAATTTTTGTTTGCACAGATTATACTGAAATCTTCTTCTCAAAACTTAAGTCTGCTGGTTTGAACTATAACTTGACAAGTTTTTTCTCTGACTCTTACTGTGCGGGGGGGTATCTAATAAGCATTGCTTATTGACTTTTTTCATTAGATGTTGAATTGACACTCTATTTATACAAAATTACACAATTGTTTTTATATCTTCATGGTAGTTTCACTACAAAAATAAAAAATAGTTGTAATATCTTCAAATTAGATAAAAGAATATGATTTCATTTCCACAACAAGCATACCTTTAGTAAGTGCACATACCCAATGCATGTTTTCTGAGAATATAAGGATTTTAAGTGAAATTCACAACTCAACTGATATGAATAGAATCCGGTCAAATGCCACTAAACTTGTTTTACAGGCTATATAGAAGACTGGCAATTTGTGTATTCACTAACTTACCGCCCAGCTCCTAGTTAGACCAACAACTCCAAATTTAGAGGCTGTGTATGCAGGCATAAAGAAAGCAGGATATATACCTAGAAGAAAATGGAAAAGGATTATTAGGGTAAAGTCGGGTAAATTCGGACATCAGGTACATTCGGACATACGTTTGGAAACAGTGAAAATCCAGATGAGACGGCTCCTTACGAGCCGTCTCATCACGATTTTCACTGTTTGCTTAGTTAATTTATTTTTATTCCAATAATTGAACTATGAAACAAACAAGGTGGTTGTCCGAATTTAGCTGTCTGTCCGAATATACCAGACTTTACCCTACATAGTTTGGGGTTCTTTTGTCTCCAAATGTAGCATATATATGTGTTACAGATAAGGTAAAAGTGCAGAAATCAGAACCCTTACATTTTTGGCCATTTTGAAGGAATGGTGTAAGCATTTCTGCATATTAATTCAGTGAGACAATTCGAACTAAAAAAAGGAGCCGAAGTTTTGTTTTCAAGGACATACTCTTTGTGTATTCAATTACAAATTGAATATTTTTTATCACCTAGTTTCATATTTTGAAGCTATGTTCTTTCGTATATATGGTGGCGCAGATATCTTGGACCAACTAACTTAATGTATTATTTACAATTGGATGATGTACCATTTTATTCATTTTATTTTTTATTATTATTTAAGAAAATCATGTGTATTACAATAGTCACGAGACTGATTGGCAAACGGTATATGATATAGTAATACACTAATAATTATTATGCCAAAGTAAGACCAATATCCACAGGTTTAGATAAACAAAAATTTGAGATAACATTGGAAATATTTTCTTACCCATATTTTAGCATATGCTTTGGGTGCTCTGAAGAACCCTCTAATTGAGACAGGTTTTTGAGTACCCATAGCATATGTCTTGGTTATGCAAAATTTACTAAACGTCTGAAAGCTTATTTCCTCGATAATTGTAGAGAAGGTTTTGCAGACAAAAGACAGTGCAGCTCTATCTCCAAAATAATTACAGACACTAAACATACAATAAGAGGACACAGAAGACCCTAGAGTCGCTCACATGAGTTTCACATGCCCCAGCAAGGCCTCGAGGTTATAAAACTTGAGTAGAGTCTCAAACCCAAAATAAGCAGCCAATCATTGCGCTTTATTTTGAGTCTGAGAATGAACTCAACTTTTATAACCTCGAGGCAAGGAACACACTACAAAATATATACGAAATCTCGATGCTCTAGATGCAATAATTTAAAACAAGAAGAATGTGTTTGCTTTGTTTTCCTACAGGACTAGGCTTGGCAGACCTATAGTTTGAACAATCTTGGTAGTGGACCACTAGGAGACACTATATACTAAGCATTGAAGCACTGGGTATAATGGTTTCAGAAAAAAGGGTGTTATATTTTTATTTTTAGAGTTTTCTAATTATTTGGTTTAGGAAAACCCCCAACCCATGCAGCCATGTTTCTGACCAATCCAAAATACTTGAATAATCATGGGAGATTGCGATGCAAGAACCATTTGTGCCAAATTATATTTGAATGGGTCAGTAGTTTCTGGCAAGAAGATTTGTTGTAAGTTGCCCTAAATATGAAGTGGAAAAATAACTCTGCCCCCTGGTGGTCATGTTTTTGATGGACCAAAATAATTTGAACAATCTTGGTCAAGGGCCAACCCAGGAGCTTCTTTGCCATTTTTTCAAATTTGAGGACGCACAATGCACACCTTATGAGTGACGACACACATTGAACGACCGACATCCAATGGTTACAAAAACACGAATTGAGCCTACTAGAAGGGGGAAAAGGAATCTGTTATCTTCACTTAGGAATGGATTGTAAAATACGACTTTAGGGTGACAAATAAGCCATTCCCAGCCAGCATGCAATTTTGAACCGCAATTGGTCCACCAGCGAAACGTCAATTTCATTATTTGCTGGCTGTTTGGTTAACAATATAGATATCAAATATGTTTGCCTATGCATTTACATCTGCTGGACCCCAAGGTTGGTGTTGAACGACGCTCAAGGGGTCTAGCATATGTTTGTGTATCAGAAAACCATGTTTGATCGTTATTATTGCATAAAAGTCATTTTGTCACTTTAAAACTTTGGAAAAATGTTTATGGTGTGAAAAAGCAGGGAGGAATCTAAGATTTTGAAAACGCCTGTTCCAGAGCAAAGACTTACGTCATCCTGACGTCACTAAATTACGTTTATTTCATATCATTAAAGATCATTGAAATAATACATACCAGCTCCTGAAGCGACATTAATAATTAAACCTCCACTTCCACCTTTATCTTTCCGCATATATTCCACGGCCAGTAAGGTTCCTCTCATCATACCAAGCTAAAATGTACCCAAACAAAAACAACGATGAGAATCATGGTCGATATACAAGTACCCAAACACAAACAGTGAGTAGAATCATGGGAAGTAAACTAGTACCCAGACACGAGACAGAAGATAAAATCAAGTACCAAAACAAACAAAAAAGTGAGTAGAATCACGAGCATTATCATGAGTATACTATATATCGTACCAAACCCGAGAAATAAGATAGAATCTGACATGGGCGGTATACTAACGTTAGTAGCCGAATACGAGACAGAAGATATAATCATGGGCCGTATATACTTGTACCCAAACACGAGACAGAAGATAGATGTGCGCTTTTATGAACCACAGCTACGGTTTTCAAAAACGCACGTAAAATCCTCGGCAAGAGTATGAGGATGCTAACATTGCAAGTAGTCCACATTTTGTGCCAGAATTCGAATTAAGAAGTAAAAAGTAAGGGACTTGTAGGCGCAAATTCGGTTTCGTCAAAGGCCAAACATGAAAATCTCAAATCTTGGAGAAACGAACTTTCAACAAGAACTGGGTTTCGGACATTAAATATAATCAGTGTAGATCGGATAGGCTAATTGTCACACTCATTGAACTTTTATAATCGTTAATTTACATGTAAATAAAAACGCTCCTCCCACAAATATGGAGGCGAAACATATGTTTTGGGTGCTCAAAAGAACCGTCTCATTGAGACGGTTCTTTTGAGTACCCAAAACACATGTTTTGGATGAGAAATAAGAAAGTTTTTTTTTTGGTACGCACTCCTATCTTAAAGCTGCATACTTTGTAACTATGAACAATTTTCGAAAAATTTTATTTTCTTTTTAAATCATTTGTAAAAGTAGAATTAAGCTATGTTAAGCTATGTTTTCAAAATAAAAATATTCAGTACAGCTGAAAACTGCATGGAAAAGTGAATTAACTTATCAAATTGATGTTTATTTCTCTTGTTGGTAATTATTTGCGTCCCTCCAATAATTATAGACCGTTGAATTTTAACATAAATGCAGTTGTTTTGATAGTAATAACTTGTTAAGATTTACGAAAATGGTAAAATGTTTACCCGAATTTGAGTATTTTTACTGTGTCCTTGAAAAATAAACAAATTATTTTTAAAATAAGAAGATCAAAAGTTACAGACTATGCAGCTTTAAGGCCTGTATTTTGCGAATGTAAGCCTTTGACATAAAGCCCTTGAACTCTTTCAAATCTAAAATAAAAGGTAAAACAGTGCTCAACTTACCAAATTAATTTCAATGGTTTTCTCCCATGCTGCCTCATTTAAAATTCCAGCATTATTTACGACTATATTTATGTCCTTGAACTTTTCTTTTGCTGCCTTAAATAGTTCTGAAAAGAAACGTAAACATTATCACCCATGTATACTAATAGAATATTCCATCATTTAGGTACAACAACATTAGATAGGGTACATTTAATAATAATAGGGGGCAGGTTAGTTTCAAATCCGCCTCTGAATAATGACATCATCTTATTAAACAAACGGTACTTGTAAACCCTGTGGGAAACCGCATTATGTTGTAAACCATTTGGACCAAAATAAGGAAGCAAACTTTATGGCCCTTCTTTACCGTTTTAGGGGTTATTGACGTATGTAAAAGATCATGCATCTAAATTTTCACTAGTTGCCAGTCAGTTTCATATGTCATGATGCAATTTTATTTTTCATACCTGTTTTTTTCGAGTAAAACTTAACTTAAAATGAGCAATGAAAATCTGTGATTTTCCACAATTCAGATTCCATGGACTTAGCAAAATGGGCATATAGAGAAAATGTTGTTGTAATATTAAGTGTCCATGAATGCTTTTGAAGCTTCTTTTGTGGAGCATTATTGTTATTTGTGTTTGTCGTTTGTTGTAGCCTTGTGGTCACCTGCTGGGAAAGGGCTGGCCTCTTGGTTCTTTTGTGTGTGATGTTTTATAGTGTATTTGTTACTTTCCCATGTGGTGTCCTGGCTCAGGTGTGGCGCTTGATTGTATCGATTCCTGATATTTGCCTTCTTTCTTACTTTTGGTATAATTCAGAGAAACTTGGTTGTAATAATTGTCAAATGGCGCGCTTGAAAAGCTTTATATAATGGGTAGACAGAGCAACAAGGTTGTAATTGGTGTCAAAGAAACGTTGTTTTTTTACTTGGTATGGTGGGTATAAAGGGAAACTTAGTTTAATATCAATACTTATGGAGCAATGGAACGCTTGCAAAATGGGTATACATATAATCTTGAGTATGATAAGTGTAAATGAAACGCCTTATAAAACATAGCATAATGAGTTTACAGAGGATTTGGCTGTGGTTGGTGTCAATTGAGCGTTTTTATAGTAGGTATAATAAGTATACAGAGAAAGTTGTCTATTGTTAGTGTCAACGAAATGCTTTAAAAACTTGGTATGATGGATATACAGGGAAACTTGGTTGTGATTGGAAATGGTGTCAACGGAGTGCTTTTAAAACATTGACAAATTGGGCATGCTTAGATTAGAGTCAAAGGAACGCTTTAAAAACTTGGAATAAAGGGTATAAAGAGAAACGTGGCTGATATTAAAGACGATGAATTGGCATAATTGGTATAAAGGGAAACTTAGTTGTGAATGGTGTCAATGAAAAGCTTTTAAAACTTGGCATAATTGTTATACACAGAAAAAACAACAACAAGGATATGATCAGAATATACCGCAATCACGCACTGCAGACCATCCACTCCGCCAAGGAAGAGACACAGACCAGTATGAGTCACACGACACCAAGAAACAGAAACCTGGTTGTGATAAGTGATAATGGAATGCTGTTAAAACTTGGCATAACAGGCATACAGAGAGTTGGTTGTGATATTGTCAATGGAACACTTTTTTAAAAAAATCGATACAGTGGGTATACAGAAATTGGTGTCATAATTAAAGTACTGATAATTTGCATTTTATTTAAAAAAAAAAACATAAATTCCAGAACATAAACATAAATGCCTTTCATCCTCTTTTCAGGAAAAAGTCACCACTCAGGCGCTGTGTTGACTATCGCTAAACTCGCAAAAATATTGTTAAGCAGATAAACATCTGGATATTTAAGTTACAATATTAGCGAAGAATGCTTTCAGAAGAAAATTTTGACAAAATATTACACTTTTTAACTGACAGGTACATTATTTTGTACCCTCGTCGACTGCAACCAATCGCGATGAGTGCGCTGTTCGAGTGCAGTGCCTCTCAAGCGTGTATAAGTATATGAAAAAAAAACTACAGAAAAATAGTTGTTAAACAACAAATTGAAAAAATGCTTGTCTAAATATCGGACCCGGTATACTGGGTCCGAGTCTAAATATAGGATGAAAGCTGTATCAAACGTTGCGTCTGTAAGGTACCGTGGTCATTTGTCAGAGCCCTATCACAGGGTGTACCTAATTACAGTAGTCTACAGTAGTATACAGTAGTATACAGTAATATACAGTAGTATACAGTAGTATACAGTAATATACAGTAGTATACAGTAATATACAGTAGTATGCAGTAGTATGCAAGGTAATATACAGTAGTATGTCAAATTTGAATTAAAAACAATATTTTATCAAATTAAAATATATTTTTTCAACTTTGATGCTTATATTTTGGACCAGAGTTTAAATATCGTACATGGAGTATACAGTAGTATGCAGTAGTATGCAGTAGTATGCAAAGTAATATACAGTAGTGTGTCAAATTTGGTTTAAAAAAACAATATTTTATCAAATAATTTTTTTTCAACTTTGACGCGAATATTTTTGACCAGAGTTTCAAATATCAACCTCATATTCATCGCTAGTATTTGCCACACTTTGAAAAAACACACCTTTCAAATTCTAATTAGTGCCCATTCTATGTAAAAAAAAAAAAAAAAAAAAACAACATTCAATTAAGCCCGAGTCCGTTTTGAACACACATTTAATTTAAGCCTGAGTCCGTTTTGAACAAACTCATTTAATTTTCCTACGGTGGGCTTTTAGCGATGCTTTTCTTATTCTGAACGCCTTAGGGTTATCACAATCGCCCTATTTTACCTGTCTGTCCATCCGTCCGTCCACCTCGCTATATATTAAACTGCTATACACTAGTAATATAAATAGGTACAGAGATCAAACAAAGGCCGTACACAGTTTACAGCTTGCATCAGCTTCATTCTCCTTTTTTTTCACCATTTTACACCATAAAAGCACTGAATGGAAAACTTGCGATTTTTTTCAGTCTCGGACCAATGATTTTATTGGGCCATTTTTACGGCCTTATATGGGAGTCGTTCCCAATCCAAACATGGCCTATATTTTCCCAATTTCAGGTATTTTAGCACTTATTTTCCCAATTTTAATAAGATATGTCTCCAAATGTGAAGGGAAAGGTAGCTTCCTTAATTCCCAAATAAAATCACTGCATACACAGATCCGGAAAGAGCTTCATTTGAGTTTTTGTTCTGTTTAATGAACATGCACGGATCCAGAAAGTTTTGTCAGAGGGGGTCCATATTTGATAAAATTTTCTTAGTTGATGAGGGGCTAGAGGATCCAAATACCGCTTTAAATGGGCCATCATCGGTCCGCCAGCAAAACGCCATTTAAATGGCGTTTCGCTGACGGGGCCGATGATTGTCCAACATTGAATGTTGGCTTTGCAGCTTTGTGATTTTTCAGGGGATCCGGACCCCCTGTCCCCCCTCTGGATCCGCCCATGAATGAAGTTTCCTACCCGAACATATGAACAGTGGATCCGGGCTGATCGGGGTCTTAAATCTGCTGATCATGCTTATAATTAACCATTAAAATATTATGATTCTCTCACTAGCCATAACATGTGTAAACTGCCTTCACAGTAAGACAGTGGACAGCTAATAATTAGCATTAATTAGTGACCACTGTTACAATTATCACGGCAATTATGCAGCAAAGATGTGCTACCCTGTGTTAAGACACATTTTGGTTTGCATAATATCCTAATGACCGACCAGTAGAATATGCGGAGCAGAGATAAGAAACTATCAGTGATGATTACCTGTCTCTCTGACCAGCAGGGAAGTTAATGCTGTAGAGTGAGATGGTAACATGCTCAAAGAAAAAATAAATAAATTTTATTTATTTATCCAGCTGTTTTGATTTGTGACTGCATTAAGTTTTCTTATTAAATTTTTATTTATTCATGGAACTGAACATTCAAATAATCTGGAAAAACTAATCTTTCAGTAATAGAGAGAACATACAAAATTATTTAAAAAAAAACAACAAAAAACAACAACAGACTCGGTTTCTTCGAATTCCGCTTGTAATAATAACCCTTTTCATTCTGATAGATTTTTTTCATACGTATTGATACAATAAACATGGATTTGCACATTTTGTATCTGAAGGGGTCGCAGGTTGAAATTACTAATTTTAACGCTTTGTATTTGTTTATTCTTTTGTTGTTGTCTGCTGATTTATTTCATTTTTCCCGAAATAATTCATTCAGGAACACTAAAAGAGTGTCAAACGGTTTGGATCCAGATCAGGTTCGACATTTTGTCAGTTTGGATCCAGATCAGGACTGACATTTTGTTGGTACTGATCTGGATCCAAACTTTTTGCAAAGGTTATCAATAGACCATAAGGTAAAGTGTTAATTTATAACTGTTCCTGAATAAAGGAGCAAATCTACTCAGGGACAAGTTTTTGTATTAGATCAATTCACCAATTGGAAGATTCCATTTTAGAAATTCAGGATCTAAAGGGATGAAACACGGAAACATATTTTTATTTATTTACAACAAAGTCATTTGGTGATGATCAGTAATTTTAATTAAACTTTCACTGGACAGGCCATTATGCTAGTGACTGACAACTGTCCTACTTTAGCTTTGAAAAGTTAAATACTATGAAACTGTTACCAGAGCCCTTCTGATTTTAATCGAGATGCAATTGATTTTAAAGCATATAATTAATGAGCACCAACAAAATGACATATGCTTAGCAAAGCATTCTGTCAGACTGAACGCCCATCATGTGCGATCAGAGTGTATCCTGCATGTATCAATGAACCATGGAGTCTAAAATGTTTTAGATACCTTTGACCAGACAGCGAAAACCATGGTTGAGAACCACTGTACTCAAACAGGGCAGTCATCGCCGATTGGCAGCAGTCGGTGAGGGCACATAATAGTTTTCATGGCTGTTAAAAAAGGGTACTATTTTGGTCAATATTTACTTCTGAAAATATTCTTCACTGAATATCCAGCTTTGTATCTGCTTAACAAGATTTATGTGAGTTGAGTGCTATTTTTCTTCCTGAAAAAGAGGATGAACGGATTTTTAAATTTAATTTGTGTATATGATCTGAAATTTATTCTTACTTAAGATAAAATGGAAAATATCAGTACTTTAACAGTTCTCGAATAGCCCCCTTTTTCAGTGCTGCCAGGTATACGATAAGCCCCCCTTTTTCTAAGAAAAAGTATATGACTGACCCAGTTTTTCATCATTGTTATATGACTGTTCCCCGTTTTCTGACATCCTGTTTGAAAATACACAAATGTACTCATATTTTTGCTCAGATATTCAGCTCAGAAACCAAAATTGTAACATTTATTTGTAAACTGTGTTTACAGACAGCAAAGAGGGTAAGTAAAAATCAAAGAACAGTATGTGAATATGTAAACATTTTGTTCAATCAAGTATATGAATAGGTCATTTTTTCGAAGACCAAGTATATGATAAGGGTAGGTTTCAAAAAAACTTGCTCGTAAACCCGTACCAAAATTATCCCCAAGTAACCCCCCCCCCCACCCACCCACGAGGTGTATAAACAGGACATACGAGATACAAAAAAAACCTAGTTATGTTCCTAGATAGCATATATTGCGAACGACCCAGATTAGATTGCTTCCTGTGGATCAGTCTGCTCAAGGTTCATAGTGTTTGATTCCATGTGAAGTACACATGATTATATGCAGCAGACGTAAAAAGCAGACAACATTTAAAGACTAAACAATTTGGCAGAATAGGGGTTAACTCATTGCATGTTGGGTGGGTAAATTATCATACTTTTGTTTTCGTCCGTTTATTGTACGCGTACATTTTCAAACAGTTCGTGATTGTTTGAATTACACATGCATAGAATCACTCTTGAAACATGCATGCACAACAATCTAGTGGGGCTAGAGGCTGCCTTTGTTGACAGCCCTATTTCAGTTGTATAGGCAGCAAAGACATTTGCGAGACAAGTTATCATACATGCGCAGATTCGTATGAGCCTTTAACGTTAAATATCTGGCTCATTTATATCGAAATGTGAAATGTGAGGGTCATAAAATCACCAGACAGCTTGTGAATCCAATATTCAAATTGCAATGCTTGAATGTTCCATAAAATGGAGTTAAAAGTATGAAAATTTACATCAAGTTCAACTGTCTGCATCCTAAGTACAAGAGACGATACAGAAGGGTACATAAGTTGAAATTTCAAATTCAAATTTCATCATGTTTAGGATCAAGCCTGATCTCATATTTTCTAATCCCATGACTTTTGAACTTGAAATTCCGATGAGTTCATACTCTCATTACAAAGTGTCGGCATTTCTAAATTGTTTTTTTTTCTGCGATCTTTGTCCCTTGCAATAATTTATCATTTCAACTTCTAAACTAAAAATGTTGACTTTCTAGTTCAATATTTCAACTGACACGGAAATTTGAACTACTAAACAATACATTGAATTGCTTACTTTTCACCATGAAATTTTGAGACTATATTGATATAAATGCAACATCACCATTCAAAATAAAACAAAATGCATTACATAAACATGAAGACCATGGGTAAATTGCCTTCATGGTAAACAATTGGAGGTAAGACAGTAGACAGCCTAACTATCATTAATTAGTGACCACTGTTACAATTATGGAGCAAATATGCGTTTCCCTGAGGAAGTGATGTGGGCTTTGACTAGTCAATATGTGAATGTTCATAATTTATTTATTTATTTATTTATTTATTTATTTATTTATTTATTTATCTATTTATACAATATTGGCGGACGCTGCGCTCCGAAAGTTATTTTGTAATACTGGTCATTCCAACACAGCTCATCATTCTTATCATAATCAGATATCATAATTAATCTATTAGGTATCAATAAAACAATTATAACTGATAGATGTTAAAAAGGTGTCCCGGTGATCTATATTACATGAGGAGGCTGTTAATTCTCACATTCTTCCAGGACAATTTCATAAATGGCCAATACCCTATCTATTTGGGCACTTGTAGGATAGAACTTGTAACGTCCAGTTGTCAAGCTTTCGACACTCTCTCCATTGTGTCTATACTATAAGCAGCTCACATTAACAATTTTGGAACGTAGGGGGCAGCTCAGATCAATGTTAAGGCATCGTGCCTCACTTGACAGTTGTACATACTTGTCTAAGGAATGGCATGTGTACCATAACCAATGAAACGGCCAATATGATTACATTGTATTCTTGTATCATGACTTTGCCGCCTTTCCTTTGATCTATGCTGTACAATAATTTCCACAAGACACTGTCAAGGGTGGAGCTTCTAATTGACTTGAATATCTGATGAACAAATTAAAATGTGGTTGTTGTAAACATTGGTCTACATCCAAAATGTGTGCATACAAGCGGCGAAGGCTCTGCTGTGCATTCGTGCAGGCTCGCCTGAGCCTTCTATGCTCAACAATGCGATAAGACCCAACATCTTATATCTCGTACAAATGTAAAAGCCTGCTTTAAACGAGCATGCTGACGTATCCAGCAGGGCTACATGCTTAAGTTTAATTTGAGTCTTCATCTACATCTATACTTTATGTATGCGAGCAGTAAAGGCTCTCGCACGTGAGTGCATTTGTGCAGGCTCGCCTGAACCTTCGCTGTTCAACAATGTGATAAGTATCAGAATCTCAAGTGCTGGCTTTCACACAGGCCCAAGCTGGCCTGGCAAGTAAAACTGGCAGCTGTAAGCTAAATTCATAAACTTATAAGCATCAGCACATGAGGAATTCAGTAATTATAGCATCGGCAAACAGTGAAAGGGTCAGACGACCCTATGCTATGCATATGCACAGTCTCGCCAGAGCCGTCGCTGCTAGGCTCAGACTTAAACATCTAGTCCTCTGGATACATTTGAATGATTTGCGCGTTTGTGAAGTGCACTGGCCCAAATATTCCTTCAAAAAATAAGCAAAGACTGCAAAGTGTCTCCATCACAGTGTTAGAAATAAGCAATTGCCCACTTGCCCCCCACGGGTTGAATTTGCTGGGGGCAAGTTGAGAGTCTCAGAAGGTTGCCCCCAGGGCAACCTGAAATTCTAGAACATGAAATAATTTTTTTTTTCATGTCTTTCTTAAAGTCTTGCATGTTCACAGCAAATTAATAAATAATAATATGTTGCCATGCTGCCAGCTTGAAACAACTTAACAGTCAAAAACTATTAACCTTTCTTTAGAAGTTCAGGTCGTCTAGGCAAACAGTGCAGACCCATATCAGACTTCTCCGACAAACAGTACATACCAGACTTATTAATGAGCCTTCACTTTTTGCCATTGTGTCTCCATATTTTAAGCCGTATCTGTACATGTTAAAACTACCCTGGTTACAGCGTAGAACCCTTGATCACAAGGGTTGGACTCTCACCTGGGCCCTGGTGTTGTGTCCTTGAGCAAAGCACATATCTCAGTTGCTTAGTACTGGCTAAACCCAGGAAACTGTCCTAAAATTACTAATAAAATTGCACATGTTGACTGTGTAAAGCCTCAAACAAACACCTTTTTCATGTATCATAACTTATATGAATTTTATAAGTGAATCGTGCAGGGCAAATTAAAATTGTAGGGGGCAAGTTACATTTGTCTTCAGGTTGCCCGCCAGACAAGTTGAATTCTCTGCCTTATTTCTAACACTGCATCACCCGTCTAAACTCAAAGAGTCTGTGCAAATAGAAAGAAAATAATGATTCGAAGACGTACCCATGGAAACCATGGATGAAAAATACGTTTTTAATACGAACGACCAACAGCTAGGGTCGACGCAGAATTCTTACATCTATTCATAATTTCGAAACGTCCTCCCAACACATCCATGGGCTAACATGACAGGTTGGCGTAATAAAGATACTTTTTAAATGGTTCTAAAAATAATAGCTTAATTTATTATAAAAGCAAAGAGGAGTGGAGCAATTTTTCCTTGCATTTTTTCTTCTTCGTGTCTAGAGATACGGGTACGTACCTTGAGTGTAAGGTACATGTATGGACGAGTATTCATAGACTTACAACGTATTCCACCATCGGCCATTTCTTTAAGCCCAAAGTCGCGAGTTATACATCACAAGTCGGAAATCACAAGTCCAAATGTCACAACTCACTGGTCCATTGTCGGCTTCCATAAAAATATGATCAGTATTTCTCAAACAATACACAGTAGCAAATTTGCAATACACCCCTGCTTCAGGTTTGCACCAAAACTAGCACAAAACCACAAATCATAAGTAGGATGCGTCGTGATAAGTCAGAAGTCGCAAGTCAAAAGGCCTCCATCTGCTTCCATACACAATCTGACACTCCTTTTATTCAAATATTAGGTCACTGTCTAGCCATGACCCCACAGCACGGTTCCTATCTCCGTTTACATTACAAGAGACTGGGACATTACATACCACATGGCGATACAGTGACCAATAGCTGAATAATACTTATGATATAGGACACGTGCTGAAGGTCAACTTTCATGACTTTCTTAGCGTCGTGCAATTTGAGTTTTTTTTCTTATTGCATGGATGACGAACGAAGACGCAGAATCTTCACTGCGCTCATACACAAAGTATGGATGTAGACTGACCCCGTTGAATACGTCACCATGGGCATTTAAAAGGAGGCTGTTGTGCATATGCGATAAATACCATATAACTGAAGTTTAAAATATGGTAATAATTTTCGAGTACTATAATTTGTGTTGATGTCAGCGTTTTTATGCCATGGCGGGGCCTAGGTTGAACCAGTCTGAGCTGAGCCAGTACTACAAAGTGGCTTGCTCAAGGATCAGGCGTGTCTTGAACTAGCGACTCCTCAATCTCAAGAGTCTATCACTCGTAACACTGAAACACTGCGCTCATCATTTCGAGTATGCATGTTTTAATCAGGTGGAGAACATTCTGAGTAATGCTTGCGGAACGCACAACTGATCTTAGTCGTTAATTGACAGATCGACATCATCGCCGTTCATTGTTAATAGTATTGGCTATATTTGGCTAGTGCCAGTACTAGCACTGTATCTGAAATGCTACTGGTGTTCAAGAGTGTTTGATAATCTCTTACCACAGCTGGTTCAAAGTAATGGACTTAATTATATCCTAATATGCTGCATTATTTACACTTATTTAGACGTAATTGCGTTTATCTCGGTCATTAATACACCAAAAGACCTCTTATCAGTACAGTGCTAATTAATGCATGCTGTTCTTTTTGTAATGCACTTGATGTGCTGTGATTTGAAATAAATTATCACCTATGCGTGTTCATAAGCACATGCCAAGCCGCCGTTGGCCATGCTTTATGCATAGGCGTATATCAATATAAAACAGAGTTTACAAAACGTTTCATGATGACATTAAAGGCGCATAGCCGCGGAATGTGCACAAAAGTTAAAACCTGTGTATTATTTCTTTTTTTAAATATCTAAATCTTGAAGGAATGGGGGAGGGGCACCTGAATTTCAACAGTATTATTGTAAAGAATGGCAAATCTACCTTTAAATCCAGTGTCATGCCCTAAGCATGAAGTTCGATTCCCATATTCATCCTAATTGATTCCCAAGAGAGCCCCCTTTGCCCTTTGACTAATTTAGTTAAAATTGCACTGACAATTGATGCTGCAGTTAATTGTCTTTGTCTGCAGGACCAACAAAACGTCAGGCCTGGTGTTAATCCAACCTGTTTGACTCTCTGATAGTGTTCCTTGGGAAATTATTTGAGAACTTGTGTAGCTTTCAAATTCACACTTGTCCTGCTGGACCTAGATATATAATGCTTTGGAGACTGTGTGTAAAATGACCCGCTGATCAGGATCCAATGTTTTCTATCTGTAATATCGGTAATGGAACGCGTAGGGGATTAATTTGCCCAGCAGCACAAGTGTTAACAGTTTAATTTTGATAACTTATGTGAAACCTGTGTACACATTAATTCTATTTTATTTTGAGGCCCTCGTAGAAGATAAGTTGTATTGCTAAATGTTGTCACCCTAAGATTTTACTTACTTACATGACCTATAATGAGTACCAGCGACACGACAATATTGTACATTGCATCTTTGTCAGTGAAAAATCTAAAATTGAGTGGATTTAGCGGCCCGCGGTTTCAATGTTAACAACATTATTCCCCAGTCATTACCCGAGATACGGGTCTCCATACTAGCTCTAACTCTTAATAAATGTAAACCCGCTTCTAATTCACAAATCTATTTTTTATTCTATGAGAAGCGATATATTCCGGTTTTATAATTTTAACTTTGCCCCCGATGAGTCTTGAACTAGCGACTCCTATATACTGCCCAAAAATGGCAATAACTTAAACGAAAGCATCTCTCATCTCTCAAACACGAACAGCGAGTCCGATGTGGTAAGGAAAGAGCACAGGAAATAGTAAATACCCGAACGAGAACAATATAAAACAGGGAGTGTCCGGCATAGATACCTGCAAGTCGGACAATTTAAACTTACGTACGTAAGTGATTATCTGTCGTGAAATATCCATTCAGCATTCGAATATCATTCCTGTAAAATTGTATTGGAATCTGTGCTGTTTTGTTGCGTGACGCACGGACGGGTGAACGCAATATAGCCATCGTTCGAATTAGCGATAAATTCACACTCCTACTCTCTGACTGTAGTAGGATTTGTATATTAAACACAGACTGTAGAAATGCATAACTTAATCAAAAATGAATTTCAGAAAACATTTTTAAATTTTCCAAAAAAAAATTAATAAAAAAAATAGGCAAATAAGTATTTGGAAATGTATTTTTCAAAGCATGGTAATACTAGAGATGAATATGGGGCTGAATTTGGTCAAAGAAAAAATATGCATTAAAGTTGAAAAAAAACATTTTAATTTGATAAAACTTTTTTTTTTAATTCAATTTTGACATATTACTATATATTACTTTGCATACTACTGCATACTACTGTATATTACTGTATATTACTGTATACTACTGTATACTACTGTATACTACTGTAGACTACTGTATTTAGGTACACCCCTATCACAGACTCGCCAAGACTATATAGAGTTGTGTCCAATCCGAGTGTGATAGGCTTGTAAGTGACTGATCAAATAAAATAGTGTTTAAACCAAGCCTTGTTTTATCTCAAAGCCTTCCGCAAAGTTCAATTACTGACATACTTACCTTTAAAATCATTTTCTTTTGTGACATCACATTTCACGAACAGTGCAGAATTGGAACCATATTTTTCTTTGAACGTCCTTTCTGTGGACTTACCTTCTTGCACGTTGACGTCAGCAAAACAGACCTGAAATGTGCATTACACGAGCCATATTGTACGGATGGTATAGTCAAAATATATGTGATGGAAAATGTTTTGAGACCCCCCGGCTACAGGCCTCCAGATAAGAGTGCGTACTCTTACAAAATCGTACGGTCACGCAAAGATCCTGTGGTGTAATTCAGTCCACTATGGTACTTTTGGTTTCGTTTGTGGTATTTTTAAAGTTAAGCAAATCAAAGACAGTCAACGTAGACTAAAAATACTTTCTGACTGACACTTCATCATAAAACAATTGTATTTTCATTGTCCTTCAAAACTAATTGAGTTATTTGTGAAGAAGGTGTGTATAACTTTTTAATAAATAAACAATTTAGTCAATTTAAGAAATAGAATTCCATCGATTCTGTTGTGACGAAACCGAATTTAATAATTCACCGTTTTAGTTGACTTTTAAAACAGCAATTTCCCGTCCAATTTCTAATATATTCGCAAAACTGTATTTTATATTCAAAAATAAACAACACTAACCAAAAAACCGGTTTGTGCAGATTAACTTGCATCCGATGGCGAGTACGCTTCGTTTGTCCACGGTGATAACAAGGGACATAATAACATAATTATGATGAACAGTTTCTTACCTTTCCTCCGCGAGTCAACAATGCTTCGGAAAATGCTTTACCAAGTCCACGAGCACCACCGGTGATTATCGCCACTGTTCCTTTAACGCGCATTGTCAAAAGAGAGAAACATGCACCAAGATTAACAGAGTGATGTCATATAGCGTCCGACCTTTTGAACTCATTACAAGTATTGACTTTATTTAATAATGACAAAAGATCTTTATCGCGCTCATCATATCCTTAAAGAGTCGCGTATCATGAAAAACACCAGAAAATTGCACCCAGGAGGTAAACAGAAAATTGCACCCAGGAGGTAAACAACTGATTTTTTTTTTGTATACTGATAGTCTGAATAGTGCTTGGTATGAAAACACTGTATTTTGTAAGGGAAACGTTTTGCTGTACAAAACTATGGACAGTCGTTTGTGCGCCAAATCGGGACATTTCTTTCTTTACACCATGCCATGCGATACATTTCTGCACCACATGCAGATTCTGATAGGTTAAATGTTTGACATTATAACAGTTATACATTTTTTTCTTTATTTTACCACTAATAAATGAAATTAAATGTTTTCAGCAGAAAAAAACCCTGCTCCTCTACAATGCCCGGCTACAATGATCCCCTGTATCAAAGCGAATACAAGTGTTCTTTAAATCTTGATAAAAATTATTCTATGCTCTTGATCTATTTTTTCATCCGCAAATCACTAGTAATAACACATCACCTGTGAACAGAAAATCGACCGATTGAGCGCTTTAATTGAAATAAAATATCGTTTAATGCCTTTTTAAGATAGAGAAATAATCTATGATTAATTTTACTCAAAATGTCTTTAGAATTCCGTATGAAATCACACGAAGAGCAAGAGCGACCATCCCCAAAATTTTCAGACTGTATGGTATGTCTCGTATGTAGCGTTTAGCTTAATGATACTTTATTTGACTGTATGGTGTGTCGCTATATTAATGTGTGGTAGTTCTTTAAAGTTAAATTGAACAATATTTTTCTTTGCAAGAAAATAATTACATGTTTGCTTAAATATATAAAGCAAAACTACAATAACCCTTTACCTCATAGAGACACCTTTAAACAACTTGCATCAAAACAGACACAGATCAGCAGTTCTAGTAATAGCTGCCTGATCAGGGTTTACTATGTTTGCTAATGAAAATATGGTTAGATACATGATCATACACTAGTGCATCTGACAAGTAATTTATTTGGTCTATGTACAAACGTGAACAATTATCTATAGTAGCCATAGTTGGTGGCGCCTAGCAGTATTAAAGTATTAATTACGTATAAACTCCGAGTCTCCCGCATTCTTGGAGAAATTGCATGTGTTGAGTGAATTCAATGAACCTGAAGGTAATTTCTGGTCGTTATTGTGTAGATTCATGTTGCATGTAGAATTCGCTGCTCCGCTATGCGATAAGCCTTATCATGTTATCATGAGTTAAGCGATCTAGTTCATGAAATATGTACGTGCAGCGCAGTCTTGCATAAGATAAGATAAGATAAGAAAATTTATTTTAAGACGGCATGACAGTAAAACAGAGAAACATAAGCTCTAATGAGCTTTTGACCGTCTATAAGTTAACATACAATTATAAGACAAGATAATGTTTCGACAATAATTACATGTGATAACCTAAAATCGATTGAAATAAATTAATGTATATCTGAAACATAAACATATAAAGTTTTAGCTATCTTAAGGCATTAAGACTTCATACATACTAAGCATTAGCTAAAAGATTAAAAAAGCAAATGAGTACTTTACAATTAAGAGAGTATATGCAGCACATAAGAGCAAATAGCAAATAATAATAAAACTAGGGCATTCAAGCTAAATTAAACAAAAGCACATATATATTATAGCACAAGAATACATCATGTTGCAGTATTGAGACCAGCAATCCATGCTGGTGCCAATACTGCCCCATCATGTATTAACATTAACTTAAAATGAAACAAAGCTGAAACAACACAGAAAGCGCAACAACAAACATGCGATTGAACTCAGACAGGCTGCTGGGCATCCTGCAGAACAGCTACCTACATAAATTACATTTGCAGTCTTTACCACTCCAATTGGAAATTAGAGCTTTGAATTGATTGAAGCTGCTTACTTGTCTAAAATTATCTGGAAATCTGTTCCACAGGACGGCAGCTACAAATCTGAAACTTTTCTTACCGTATTTTGTTGTGCGAACTTGCGGCACCTGCAAAACATTTTGGTATCTAAAGTTATAAGAAGAACAGTCTCTTATCCTAACCAGATCAGACAATGCAGGGGGAGACATATCGTTTAAGGTGCGAAATGTCTCCACTGCCATTGTTCTTATTCTCTTAATATGCAAGTAAGGAATGTTTGCTTTGTTTAGTAACTCTTCATAAGTTGATTTAAAATCATCGTAGACTAATCTCAATGCACGCTCTTGAATTTTTCCAATTTTTTGGAGTTACTTTCAGAACAAAATTGCCAGGCAAGCGGGCAGTAATTAAAATTAGATAATATAAAAGTATGAAAAATTGTAAGTTTATTTAGTCTTGATAAAAAAGGACTCAACCTCTTCAAGACATTCAACTGCTGACCTGCTTTTCTACAAAGATTACTGATATGATGATCAAAATTTAGTTGGTAATCTATATCTACACCAAGCAATTTCACTACATCCTCACAATTTATTTGAGTATCAGAAACTTTCTTAGTTAGATTCATGTCATGGGTCCTCTTCCCAACTCCAATGGCCTGGAATTTTTCAGGGTTTGCCTGCATACAGTTTATACGGAACCAGTTTATAAGAGTAGAACTTCCTTTCTGTAAAACCTGAATTAATCTATTAAAATCTGGCGAGCCAAAAGATATTGTATTATTGAATGCATACATGTAAGCATTCACTTCTCGCACAAATAACGAATATAAAGTAAAGACTAAGTTCAAACTTTAAGCCTTATTTACCCACTAGATAGCTTCGCGAGCATGCTTAAAGATGGATTTTACACATATGTGTTAAGTGCCACAATCTCCTGAATGGGTTATATTGTGATCTTTGGGGAACTCGGCATGCTTAATTTACAAATCAGCTAATCAATTGAAATAATCATTTTTATGCTAGATTATTAATTAAGATCTGCCGGAATTCGTGGAATCAACTTGAGATAACCAGGACCTGTAATACACCAATACTGATGACGAAGTTACAATGGTTACCTTGAGTGAAAGGCTTTTAGACTTTCCTGTCTAGTTATCAATAGCCTGACCTATTGGAGAGTGACAGAGAAACGTTATTAAATAAAAATAACTAATTTTAAAATAAATAATAATAAAAAAATAAAACACATAAATAGACAATCTAAAACTTACCCGACATATTTGGCACAATGCTTCACTATACAGATTGGTACATGGGGTCACGTGTACTTTAGGCTACCACCCAGTGATCATGATTAAACTCAGCCAAGGATCATTTTGCTTACTTATTTTCAAATAAATTGAGTAGTTTTTGACAAGATTTTTTCCAAGTTTCATATATGTATTTGGAAAAAATGGTACCACCCTCAATATAATTTGAACAATCTTAGCAGATGGTCACTCAATAACTTGTTTTACTTAACTTGATCCGGAGTTTACTTTTTCTACTGCTCTGAGTGTCCCAAGTACTGAGGTAAGCAGCAGGTGGCTAGAGTGTCTAAGAGTGTCTAACACCCAAACTCCTCGCCTCTCTGTTCAGTGGATCGATGCTGCCAAGCTGCACATTTTCATGCCTTAACACACTCAGAACAGGTCTTTTTAGCTCTCCTTCTTCCTGTAGCTGGCGCTAGGAATCGTCATACTTGTGATGGAGTTTGTGCATGAAGAGGAGTGTGTAAAGTGTGCATAACATCTCAAACGCCTAGTGCAGAGCGCTGCTGTCACATCCTGCACGCCCAACAAAGCACTGAGTGTGTCCGCGATCACTTTGTCATCTCTGACTCTGCATATCCATCGGACCATTGATATGTCGTTCCAGCGAAGCTGCTATTAGTCAGGCGCAGCAGGTGCCAGGTTTCACTAGGACAGAACGTACAGGCGTTGAAGACTTTCCCACAGGTCCTGAGAGACACATGCTTTGATTTCAGCACAGGAAGAAGCCTATGCTATACCACATCTGGCGATGATGGCCAGCTTGCATCCTCTGTCAGCACACAGCATGTCTCCAAGGTATTAAAAGTTGGGTTCAAGTGAACTGTCAAGTAGCGTTCTGTCCACATCTACAAGACTGTCTTAGCCTGGGTTTCAGTCTGATCATTTTTTCCTTTTTATTTTTCCGTTTCTAGGTCAAAAATGACAATATGTACATAAAGATTTATAATGGATTACCGATATGATTGATGTGTTATCTTTTTATTATCTTAATTTTTAGAATATTAGCATTAGAAAATATTGGCAAAAAATATTGACAGGATCCAGGCTAGTCGAGTCTGATCACAGCATCTTACGACTTAGTTTGGATCCTCAACCAATCTTCCTCTGACACCACTGCACTTCTTGTGTACCCAGAGCCTACACTTCGAGCAGTGGATTGAGTTCACACCAGTACCACTCACACAGACTGCACAAGGGTACGCACCAGTTACGAAGGTCTAGCTAAGGTCCCATGATCTTCGTTTCCTTCATGTTGATTCTCAGTCCCTTGTGTTCCATACCCCTTTACATACATTTTACCTATTAATGCATTCTTCCAGTAAGTCTGCCATTACAGCAAGGTCATCAGCATATAGAAACTCCCATGACACACCAGTAAGGAACGGCTGCAACAGGGCTTCCTGCAAATGTATGAAAAGCAAGGGGCTGAGAACATATCCCTGATGCACATCAACTCCAACCCCAAACTCCTCCCTGCACTGACAATTGACAAGAACCCGACACGAACCAACCCACCCAGTCCAAAGGTAAACAGCAACATTTGAGATAGACACATGGTCCTAGAGCTACAAGTAAGTCTGACTGGCCATACCTGTACTACATATACACTGCTTGTGTCTATTCCAAGGTGTACTGAGCATAGTTTGCTTCGCTTTCCCTTTGGCGTTGTTTATGTACCTTCTTGCTGCTTCTGTGTTGTATAGCGTAGATTTTATTTTCTTGTCCTTTGGGATCATGGGTTTCATTGTGGAACTGTGAAACTGTTAGAGGGTCACTGATGAAGCCTAAATGGCAGAAACTAGCTAGTCTGGCCCAGGAAATATGCACACTCTAGTTTCAGTTCTTTGGTGCAGTTTTTGCTTCCAAAGGATACCCTTTTAAGAACATATTTGACTTCACTACAGCTGGTGACTGGGACTGTGTGGCGGCGGTAGAACGTCTCCCTGCCCTTCACTATAGTGTAGTTTTTATTTTCTTGTCCTTTGGGATCATGGGTTTCATTGTGGAACTGTGAAACTATTAGAGGGTCAATGATGAAGCCTAAATGGCAGAAACTAGCTAGTCTGGCCCAGGAAATATGCACACTCTAGTTTCAGTTCTTTGGTGCAGTCTTTGCTTCCAAAGGATACCCTTTTAAGAACACATTTGTGACGTCTGCTGTGTGTCTGTGGTAAACCCTGTCAGCTATCTCTACTGTCTGTTTTTCTGTATCCTACATCCTGTTAGTTTTCTGTATCTTACATCCTGTATTTTGGTAGTAAGCTAACCCATAGAAGTGCTAAGACTAATCAGTATAGGATAATGCACTATCAAACAAGGGATCAGAAGAAGTGGCAGTCAAAGGAATAAGAAAAGTGATACTGATTACGATTATTTGGTTGTAACTAAAAAGGACTAAAGAAACCGTCTATTACTAAACCACAGTGTTTTTCTCCCAATATGGGAGAAGCCAAAGCTTTTACAGAGACGCTTGAAGAGTACAGGGTGTGTTGCAGGTGTTCATTGAATTTCCATCTGATAGTTCTGCAAGCACCTGTAGCTAGTTACAGTGTAGCGAGTGTGACTTATAGTGGCATAGTGCATGTGCAAAGATTGATGAAACAGTTATGGAACAATTTGAAATACATCACATCAACTTCACTTGTGCAATTTGTATTTTAGACATTAAAGCCACAGAAGCTCCAGACTACCAGAGCCACAATACTGAGGACCTAACCATACTGACCAAGAAAGTATATAGTTTAGCTAATTGAAGTGAACCTTACAGAAAGGAAAGGCTTCAATAAAGAACTTCTCAGTGACAAATCAAGAGAAGGGGTGAGTCCTGAAAAGGTGGTTGTCATAGATAACCTGCAGCCCCCCCCCCCCCCCCCCCAAAAAAAAAAAAATCAATAAACACAGTGATAGTATCATAAAGGAATTGTCTAAATAGCAGTCAGTTGCAAGCATTGTGACCTTGCTTACAGCCTGTCGAAAGGTGGAATTGCCATTCATCTGAAAAAAGACAGTGACTGCCTAGACTTCATCCAAAATTGGCCTGATAAAGCATCTGGAGGAAACTCATCCGCTCATCAGTGCAGGCACTTGCCGCAGTTTGTTAAACCCAATAATTGGAGTGCTTTTGTCAAAGATATACCCACATCCTTGTCCGTTACTCGCCTGAAAGATATCATACATGCTAGCATAGCATTCTCTAGCATCAGAAGAGTCAGATTCCATTTAAAGCTTACATTTGATAAAGAAGGCAACTACCTAAAAGCTCAGACCCAGTAATATTACTGGGCCTGAGCTAAATGCTATAAATGCAGAGGGTATTAGGATCCCAGAAGTCAAACATCCACTTGTCTTCCAAAAGGAAAGGTCCTTTATAGTTGTACGCTGTTTTCATTGCCACAGGTTTGGCCATAATTCTCAGTGATGTACCTTCAAGGAATGGCGAGAAAATTGTGGACATGAAGACTCTAAAGCCTCTACCAGTGACAAACCTACATCCTGTGCTTACTGCGGAAAGGGACACAAAAGCTCATCCTCAACCTGTGGTGTATTTAAGGGCCTGTATTTAAGCAGGTTCTTCGGAAGGGTTTACAGCATCTTTAAACACTAATCTGGGGGTATGAAGGTTTTATCTAAATTGTCAGTCATTTAATACTGCAAAAGCGGATATCTTGTGTTCGAGATACAGCGTAGATCTCCTATGTCCAAATGAAACCTGGGAAGATCCAAGCCATCCCTGCACCTTTAGTAACTGGTCTAAGATATGCAGTAAGGGTAGGGCAGATAAACATGGAGGTGTTGCCATATTCAGCAATCTAAGATCTGACACATTCACGGTAACAGCTTGCAATCATTTTGATCATGCAGAGCTAGAGATCTGTGCTGTAAAAATACATACGAACATGGGCAAGATGGTATATATTCTGTCCCCCCACAAAAGGAAGATCAAATGCATAAGCCTTGTAAATGCATTTGACAAAAACGGAGGGGACAATATTGTTTTGGTTGGAGATCTGAATGGACAAAGTCCAGAGAGGGGGAACTTAACCACTGATAAGCATGGGGAGATTCTTGAAAGCATTCTGTCCAAAAATAACATGATCGTCCACAACATTGGACAACCTACTAGGAGAGGAAAATCCAAAGTTATTGACCTGGTCATTACATCTGCCACTCTCAGTAGCACCGTTGCCTCATGTGACACGCTCGCCCATGAAATGATACGTTCTGACCATGTTGCCATACTGACTGAGCTAACCATCAACAAGACAAGTGATTGCGATGGAACCAGAAGGTTTAGGGGTTTCAAGAAAGTAAGTAAGGGTGCAAAGATCAGGAGTCGATACCATCAAGTACCACACCTGACCCAGGATATCAAGAAGGCTGATTGACATGCATGGAAAGAAGTTACAGACACCAAATTCAGTTCCTGGTTGGAAATCCCCCCAAAAGACCTGGATACTGCCTTCACTAGCTTCAACAAGATAATAACAACTTTGAAGAGATGTTCGCCATCAAAACTGTTAAAATAAATATGAGACCCAAGGCCCCATATTGGTGGAACAAGGATGTGCGGAATAAGAAAAGCCTGAACCATTTTCAGAGGCGTTTTAAAAAGTGAAATACTCCCCAAAATAATACGGCTCTGCAACAGGCAGAGGAAAGCTTTGATGAAGCAAAAGAACGCTCAAAAGAAGAATGGGCAACCCAAGGCGATGTGGAACAGCTTCAAAAAATTCACCAACAGATCAAGTGATAACTCCATCCTTCCATAGATAAGTGAAGACAAGGTTATCTTCGTCTATGAGACCAAATGCGCCACACTACAGAAGGCTTTTTTCGATGAGAGTCAGTTTGATACTGATAACTGCGACAAGGACTTCTAAGAACGTATAGACTCAGAGATCAACAAGCTGGTCATAGACACTAAAGCAGATGATAATGTCGCCTACAACTCCTTCTTCACTCTTGTGGAAGTAGAGGCAACAATTTCCAAGTAGAAGAAAGGGCAAAGCACCGGGACCTGCCTTTTACTCATAAGAGATTTTCATCTATGGGGGGACTATATGAAAGATACCATTCATGTTCTATTCGGCTTGTTACTACTACCAGACATTTAGAAATCAGCAGATATCAAATTCCTGAGAAAACCAAACAAATCAAACTACTACACTACCACTGGTTACAGACTCATCAGCCTAACTCCCTGTCTAGCAAAACTAATGGAAACCTTGGTATTGACCAGACTACAGTCTCGCAGAGAAGGCAGGAAGCTAATCGATCCAGCACAGGAAGGCTTTAGAAAGAATCACTCCACTATTTATGCAGTATTACGTCTCACTGAATCAATTGCTGATGTATTTAACAAAGTCACAACCCGAATCACATGGATTGATTGAATTTACAGATTGGTAAATTTGCATGCTGGGAAGGTGAGAATCTTAAAACCGAGATGCTCGCCTCTCCTAAGCAGATTTGTGCTTGATTTCAGAGAGAAAGAGGTTTATTTGCACTGATGTACTTCTCCTGCAATTTGTGGATGATGAAGATGGCATCACTGGTGACAAATTATTTTCAAATTGAGTTATCTTTTTTCTCTTAGTTTTGCTATGGCAAACAGACTGCTGCATGGAATTAAAACATTTAAATAACTTCTTTTGTGAATCGTTTTTGTTAGCTATACTTCATATTGGTGTGTGTTTTGCTGTCCTGTCTGTTCCTTGTAGCCTTGTGGTCACCTGCTGGGAAAGGGCTGAACTCTTGGCTGTTGTGTTTGTTGTGTTTTGTCATTTTCCCCAATGTGTCCTGGTCCAAATCAGAATTAAGGGCGAGGTCGGGGCCGTGAAGCTCTCCAGTAGAATATTTATCTGACCGTTCAAAGGCGTACTTCTTTAGTGGGTCATTTTTGTTTTTTGTCTTGTGTTTCTCATGCTTTTGCGTCTTTTCATTGCTGCCTTGTGGACACCTGCTGGGAAAGGACTGACCTCTTGGCTCTTGTTGGTGATGTTTATTGTATTTTTGTACTTTCCCATGTGGTATCCTAGGTCAGGTGTGGTACTTGATTGTATCATTTCCTGATCTTTGCCTCCTTTCTTACTTTAAAAAAGGCCCACTCAAAGATCATTCAGGTGAATTTCGGTGAAATTCCATCCAGTAGGTTTGGAGATGTTAATTGAAGCAATTGTTGGCAGAAAGGGGAGCTTACACTCATTATAAATGAACTTGATGATGTTGTGCTCAATTGAGCCAAGAAGTTTGACATGGAGGATAGATAATGACATGCAATTTTATTTTATCAAATTTTCATTCTTGTTAAAAGGGAGCTTTCAAAACCAAACATGCTTAACATCTTTTCAGTGGAAAATTTCTACATGGTGGTACATGTAGAAGCTTACTTGTTCACTTGTCCAAAGCCGCTACGCAGACATCTTGACAAGGGTGCAAGTGGCCTTGATCATTTTTCTTTCAATACATTGCATTGCGATGTTGTGATACTGGATTGACACAACCTTTCAACAATTTAAATAGGATGAAAAATGCCATCAATTACTGTTTCAATTGTTTGAAATTACCAGCTACCCTTTTGTTAGTAGGATGCAAATTACTGTATATATTTTTCCGGCAAACCTTTGTCTGAAGCCAATCTTTGTCACCTGCCCATTAAATATCTTAATGTACACTTGTGAATCTGATTCAGTAAGGTTAGCACTTCATCTATCAGGTTTTTGAAAATCATTGCCAACTCGTAAAAGCAATCTGACACTCGTTCTTTTAATATTTTAGAACCTTGCATTATTGAAAGGAAGCAGATCGTAATAACTTGATCTTTCAGGATTCTAAACTTACAAGCTTGTGGAAGTGGATGAAACTTGCTTCCACTTCTAATTTTTGTATATAAATAAAAGCAATCTGACGCTCGTTCTTTTAATATTTTAGAGCCTTGCAATATTGAAAGGAAGCAGATCAAAATAACTTAATCTTTCAGGATTCTAAACTTACAAGCTTGTGGACATGGATGAAACTTGCTTCCACTTTTAATTTTTGTATATAAATAAAAGCAATCTGACACTCGTTCTTTTAATATTTCAGAACCTTGCAATATTGAAAGGAAGCAGATCGAAATAACTTTATCTTTCAGGATTCTAAAGTTTCAAGCTTGTGGAAATCAATGAAACTTGCTTCCACTTTTTTTGTATATAAATAAAAGCAATCTGACACTCATTCTTTTGATATTTAAGAGCCTTGCAATATTGAAAGGAATCAGATCGTAATAACTTGATCTTTCAGGATTCTAATCTTACAAGCTTGTGGACATGGATGAAACTTGCTTCCACTTTCAAATTGTATATAAATAAAAGCAAACTGACACTCGTTCTTTTAATATTTTAGAGCCTTGCAATATTGAAAGGAAGCAGATCGAAATAACTTGATTTTTCAGGATTCTAAACTTACAAGCTTGTGGAAATCAATGAAACTTGCTTCCACTTTTAATTTTTGTATATAATAAAAGCAATCTGATACTCGTTCTTTTAATATTTAAGAGCCTTGCAATTTTAAAAGGAAAGTGGTCGTAATAACTTGATCTTTCAGGATTCTAATCTTACAAGCTTGTGGAAATGGATGAAACTTGCTTCCACTTTTAATTTTTGTATATAATAAAAGCAATCTGATACTCGTTCTTTTAATATTTTAGAGCCTTGCAATATTGAAAAGAAGCAGGTCGAAATAACTTGATTTTTCAGGATTCTAAACTTACAAGCTTGTGGAAATGGAGGAAACTTGCTTCCAAACTATTTCAAGAGAATGAAAGATCCCAGCCATTGAAATATTAACATCCATATAACAAGAAAATGTGATTCAGAATGGTTAAACACAAGAAACAAATGTTTGCTTTATTTTTTTCATTTGACAAAAATCATAAAAAATTAAAGAATTGGATAAAACATTATAGCAGATTTGATAAAATCCATATAAGAAGCTCAATAATAAGTTTAAATTAACATGCTTTATATGTACAGAACTTTTTACACCAACACTATTTTTCTCATCCAATTCTGTATGCTGATATAGCTGTCTCAAATTACTTTCTTTTTGTCACAAATTAACAAATATCATTCTGATGGATTTTCCCATATATTGATACAATAAGCATGGATTTGTCTTTTTTTATATTTGAAGACATCACAGGTAGAAATTCCTAAATCTTAATATATATATCTGTCCCTGAAGATAGTTATTAACTTAGCAAACAGTGCAGACCCTGATAAATGCTGCATTATGCAGCATTTCATCAGGGTCTGCATTGTTTGCTAGAGTCTGTGGCTTACTGGTATCCAAGGGTGAAAAGGGTTAACAATTGTTATCAGCTCATGTGTGGCAGTTCAACATTTTTGGGCCACCACAAGAGATTTTGGTACTCCTGACATATGCACAAGCTTCCATGTGTTGGCATATCCATCAGAGCGAGGTCTAAGTTTTGGTCTGAGCCTCCCTCTTCTTCTATACTTTGTGAGAGAAGCAAATGCTCTGGTCAGATTGCGCATATGCACAGGATCGTCTCTGTCTCCACTGCTCAATGATGTCATAAGGACCAGAATCTTGTTTGCTGACACATAATGGAAGATGTTGAAATTAGTCATATTTGGTGTTTTGTTTGTGTTATTGGCTTTTATCATTACTTTCAACAATATTTCAGTAACATGGGTAAAAAGTTTTAGGTAAGAATTTACTCACAGTTGTGGGTAATCATTTTTATTCGGAACCCACACCATATGAGCCAGCCATAGGTGACAAGTAAAGGAACAGATGGAGCTTTGCATCTTTGAAGTCTCATCATCATTGCTGGCACACACAACGTTTGGAGATATGTCAAGGTTCATACCAAAACCTAGGTATCTGACCACACACAACGTTTGGAGATATGTCAAGGTTCATACCAAAACCTAGGTATCTGACCACACAAGATAGCTGTGCATCCTTGAAGTATCTCCATCATTGCTGGCACACACAACATTTGAAGATATGTCAAGGTTCATACCCAAACCTAGATATCTGACCACACAGGATAGCTGTGCATCCTTGAAGTCTTGTCATCATTGCTGGCACACACAACGTTTGGATATGTCAAGGTTCATACAAAAACCTACATATCTGACCACACAAGACAGCTGTACATGCATATTTAACCTTTGGTGTACTAATGGTTTCTTGCTTCTGGTTTGATGAAATAGGCTTGAGATGGTCCTTTGCACATATTGAGGGTCACAGGTTACAAATTCCAAAATATATTGTATTTCTTTCTTGGAAGATCCTTTTTTTTCTTAACAGTGTAAACCCTGATGAAATGCAGCATTATGTGACATTTCATCTGAGTTCTCACTGTTTGCGGAAGTACTGAGGAGTTACCAGTATACAGAGGGTTCAGAAATGACATTACATAGTAGATAAACACCATTATCACATATTTGCTGCAATAATCCAGAGTCTACATAGAGGATCTTACATGAGTGTCCATGCATTATTGAATTTATTAAATGAGTTGGGGGAGAGATCAAATGTGAGGCTTTGTTGAGCATTTAACTGCTTTGTGCAATGAGTTAAATAAATTCAATAATAAAGGGGCACAAATGTTAGATTCTAAATATCATATAACACTAAATTCATTTTGTTATCTGGCATGAAATCCTCAAGATATTAACATATATATCTGATGTTAAGGAAGTGATTTTCATTATGTTAACTCAAAATATTTGTTAATTCATTAGTGGTTTATTGATAAGTGGTTAATACACCACTTACAGATGTGGTGTCAAATGTTTATCTCTTTCCCAGAGCTGATAACCAGCCAGAAAATGCGTATTTTAAATGTAGTGAGGTTATGCCACTAAAGATCTTGTTCATAAGATTGAGACGTTAACAGGTGCGATGTTGATCGAAATTTACATCAAAGTTCTTCTGTTTAACATAGGATTTAGGGTTATAGGCCAAAGTATCAGGGCTGATATTGGTGTCTTGGATTAAATGTTCCAAGAAATAACCACAACCCTATTCAATTACCAGATTACCTCATGGAAATGCTCCTCAATTATGTAGAGAGCATGGGTGAAAGTTCAAAATTTCCAAAATCCTGAACTTCTGAAAACCAAATCCTAAAACTTGCAGTATGCCTATATATATCAACAATTTCATGTTTAAATGGTAAATTGTCTTTGGATAAACTGAAATTAAATCAAAGAAGCCATAAGACTCTGCCTAATTAAGGGTTTTGAGGCTGACTTTCCACAGAAAGTCAGCCTCAAAATCCTGAATTCAGGATTAATCCTGAAAGCTTTCACCCATGAGAGTGTCACCTGTCACCATCACCTATACAACACAGATATATTATAACACTTGGCACAATGACTTTGAGCCTATTATAACAAGACATTTGACAGCATCTATACATCACATAGCTTATAACACCAAATAACATTTCTTTGGCAACATATCATTAAATTTAACTCTAAATGTTAGTGATCAAATAGTTCTCTAATAAACTAAACATTTGTTAAATATCTAAATGACTTTAAATATGAAATATAGGAATTACAATATCAAAAGTAATTTTCTGAAACCTATCTTATTGTATTTTTCCCTCAAATACCATATATATATGCCTTAGCAAATAGTGTAAGCCATGATCAGATTGCTCCTTCAGGAGCAGTCTGATCAGAGCTTACTTCATTAGCAATTCTATCACTATCTTTACAAACTCATAGGGCCATGTAGCGCAGTCGGTAACATGTCTGACTGCAGATATATGTGTCTGATGGCAGATCCAGGGGTTGTGAGTTTGATCCTGGCCAGGTCCCATACTTTCGTGGAGATTGATCATGAAAAAATTTCTAAGTCATTCTCCTCCCTTCTGCTGATTTAAAAAGGGCTGTTGTCAGATACAAGCAAAAGTTTGTGCATGAAGATCTGGTTAACTGCTTAGTCAAGCTTGCCCAAGAAATAAGTGTGGTTAGGTGAACAGACTGTCCAAACATAACCATAGCTGTTGACAGGGACATTAGAACCAAACCAAACAAACTTCAAAAGTATTTGTAAAATTATTGGTAAATGAATTAATGAAAAAAGGCTTGTTTTTCAGATTATTTAGGTCGCAACAGCTGTTGTTGTTTCTGTGTGGAGTTCTGACGGAGAGCAGAATACCGCTTAAGTCAGTGCTAGGGGACTTGAGAATTGCTGCACTTTCCATTAGTTCTCATGAACAGACTTAATAAAACCGAGTCTACTGTTTTCTGATATTGTAGGTAATCTCTATTTCTGAAGAATCTGTTTTTCCAGATTATTTACTGTGTAAAGACTCGCAATGTAGAGTGATCATTTTTAGAGAAAAAACTGACAACTTCTCATTAAAATAAATTTACCCCAAATATCAAATAATTTTTTACATGTCGAGTCTTTACACAAGCATATTTTTATCAGATTTTTTACAACCAATTATTTTACAAATACTGTACCTTTCAACCATTGATTAATGTTATCCAATTCTGAAACCCGTTTTAACAACATTTTTAACAAAACCAACTAAATTTGAACAGTGAAATATCATGTCATGAGAAAACCTATTTTCTAGTTTACAAATACACAGACCAGCTTGGATATTTGCCCACATTGGTCAGTGATTTTTTTGTCTTTGCTTAGGCTAAAAAAAATAAACACGTGTTTCTCAGGCTAAATACTACAACAGATAGACCTGAGGAGATAGTGTACACCCAGATCACACTGCTCCTGAATTGCATAGGGAACAAGTGAGGCTCAATTTCGCACATTCTTACTTAGAAAATGAGTATGCTTACACTATGCTTCTGCCATAAACAATAAAGTTATTGGGAGTTTAAAGTGGCCAAACCAGGTCTCATATCCACCATTGTTTCTTAACATCTTAAATGAGCAGTAAGGGAATAGGTGACTCTCATCTCATATCCTTTATTTGTTTTCTTATCCATAAGCGGCTTCTTATTAGCAGCGAAGTAGGAAACCAGACAATGGTATACATGTAGTCACAATTTATATCCAGTAATATTCACCAGCTATGAGTTCAGTGCCCTAGTCTGTACATATGTGTAGGCTTTTCTGAGCCATCACTTGTTCCCTAAGTACCAAAATCATCAGCTGGCTATATCACTAAAGCTGAAACATGGTGAGCGCATTAGCTCTATGTATACATTTAATGCACAAGCCATTTGTATCCACTGCTCCCCCACCTACAGGGATGGGCGGGGATAGTGATTTTTCAGAGCCCTGGTATAAGCCCCGCCCTGTGGGGACAAGCTGATGGTAACAACCCTACTCTTAGGAGTGGCGTGGACACAAATGAGTGGTGCATAAGATACAATCAGAAAAGCAAACAGGGAAGATCCTGATCAGACTGCTTCTTCAGAAGCAGTCTGATAAGGATCTGCACTGTTTTTCTAGGCTTCTGTCACTAAAGCTGACACATGGTGTGTGCATTAGCTCTGTATATACATGTACAGTTAAGATAAAATCAGACAACACAACTGTCTATAGGCACTTACTAGATCATTCTTAGTAGACTAGTTTTTTCAACTTTTATCTATCTCATTCAACAATCCATCAATCTAATTACCAGTTCTAATATAATTTACCGCTCAACAACATACAAATAGTTTTCCAACCATTTTTTCAAATAAATTTACATCTATTGGTCAACCACTTCCAATAAACTGCATTCATTCAGTAATATTTACATTTTCGAACCAAGTCTTTAATGAATCTTTAGATTTTTGCAACCCTTCATAGCCTCATGAATGACATAACTTTGATTGACAGCTGCCAAGCTCACTTGCCTGTGCAATACGCTACGAACATCAAATTCATTCGCCAGAAGTGTTGTGATTAACAGCGAGCCATACCTGTGTAGCAAGTGCAAAAAAAGGCTCTTGTTTGCTCCATTGGCTGTCCATGTTTATACTGGCTATTCCGCTTTTCCGTTTCACACTCTAATAAAACCATTATTATGATTAAATATTAAATACAAAATTGTTTTGTTTCATAAATTATAAATAATTTCTATATTTTAGCTTTTTATAATAAAATGTAAATATAAGCAATAAATTCCATTTTCGAAATGTTCATGGAATCATGAACACTTCGGGTCTCTTGCAAAGTCAACGTGAAGCCGAAGGGGCTTCACTTACTTTGCAAGAGACCTCAAGTATTCATGATTCCATGAACATTCCAAAAATTGAATTCATTTTTTAAATCATACATCACAGGAATAACACTTGCAAATGGTAAAATTCAAGGACTATTCAAGGCCTTTGAAAGTTTTTCAAGCCATTTTTCAGTTTGATTGTTTCCATGAATTGTGTTTATATTTCTCTCTTATTAAAATTCTGTATTAGAACCAGGCACTGCGGTAAATGTTCTAAAATTTAGACCACTTTTCTCTCTCTGTTCTCAAATAAAATATTGGTCATTAGGGCTGGAATTCACAAAATGCTTGTCAGAAAAGTAAACAGGGAAGACCCTGATCAAACTGCTTCTGAAAGTCTGATCTGGGTCTGCCCTGTTTGCCTATGCCTTTATTGCAGACAACTAGTGTTCAAAATTAAAGAACATTTATCATAGCCCAAAACTACCAAACAACCAGAATTGTACACAGATATCATTCAGTAAAACAATCTTCTCAAAACACTCTCTCACTTTACTATTATCATCTCTAGCATATCATAACAAATTTTGGAAAGTATGCATACATTATTTAACACCTTTGATGCAAAAAAAAAACATTTATGAACACAAAAACACTTGGAAAAATAGAAAAAAATCATAACCTTTATCACTATACTTTTTTAACCAAATATGGAGAAATTTTTCTTTTTTCACCAATGAAGAATATTTGTTGTATGAAATTTGGAAGGGTCTCAATGAATTCAGGGTTCATACAGTCAAGATTGTGTAAAATTCAAGGAGTTTTCACGGACTTCTCAAAGACTTTCCTATTGTTTTCAAGGACTGAAAGCTTAAGAAAAATACTGATTTACGCTAAAATTCTACTTCTGAAATGCTAGAGTCCATTACTAAAGATATAAGTTTAAGATAATTAGTATAAAATTGTGGTGCCTTTATTTGGTGCAGCATAAGCTGCACCAAATGAAGGCACCACAACTTTATACTGATTTGGGTCTCAAAAACGGTGTTGAATCCTCCTGCAAATGGTAAAATTCAAGGACTATTCAAGGCCTTTGAAAGTTTTTCAAGCACTTTTCAAGGCAAAATTATTTTCAAAGACGTTTCAAGACAGTCCTGAATATTCAAGTACTTTTCAAGCCTGTGCGAACCCTGGAATTTCTTCCAACCAGTACTTACAACATGATTTCTCAGGGGGGAAAAATAGCACTTTTGATCCCACTCTTAACTATGGCAAAAACTTTTCTAACATTAGTTTAATACTTTTCCCATCAATCATAAGTTTTGTTGTCTGTCCTTTCATCTACTTATGTAGTTTGGAAGCTTATATTGCAAACACCACAAGTTTAGATAAACAAAATTTTTGAGCGTAAAATTGTAAATATTTTCTTACCCATTAGTTTTAACATATGTTTTGGGTGCTAAAAAGAACCATCTCGTTGAGACAATTCTTTTAATACCCACAATATATGTTTTGATTAAGAAATAAGAAAATTATTTTTTCGTACGCACTCTTAACAAAAGGCCTGAAACACTATGAAGTTATGAACCAAGATCAGACCACTCCCTTAAGAGCAGTCTCATTAGGCTTCATAATGTTTGCTTCGATAATGAAATCTAGTTAGAGGTGCACTTGAATATATGCAGCAGATTTAATATGCAGACATTTTTTCAGACAAAAATATTTGGCAGGTTAATGGTTAAGCTTCCTAAAAAAAAATGTTCAGCTTTAAGTTTAATCCAGTTAATGGCTTTTCATGAGATTCCACCCACCCACCCTCTTGAAATACGAGTAAAGAAGGCACAATAAGCCAATCAAAATGCTTGGAAGCACAGACTGATCTAATCTACACGTCACAATACAAACATCTTCACAGATAGGCTTATTCAGCTGTTTTTTCTGCATGAATGAATATGCTGCTAGCAAATACCACATTACTGATAAAATGATTTCCAAGACTATACAGCTTGACTGTTCTGTTCACAAGCTTCTTACAGACAACCCTAGGTAAAGTTCAAGGACTTTCAGCATGGCTCTTGTTGGATAAACCATAAAGCTATTACCTCTTCTAAAATGCATGCTTGTTAAGCTGCAATATCTCAGCTTATCACCTAGGTGTAAATATGCTGTTTTGAAAACAGGGTGGTTGATTGGTTGGCTTCATCAGAAGTCAGCTGATCTAAATCTAAACTGTCATGAAAAGAGTGTAATGGTTAAAGTATGAACTGTCAAACTGTATAACCTTGAAATATTATGAATAACTGGTTGTATTTGAAAATGTCATCTGCTAAAATGTTGGCTTTCAAGTGAATGTTAATGAGATGGAAAGATCATTTGCAGCAGATAACTCTTGTCAATTCCAGTAAGCTTTATTGCCTGGTCAATCAACCAGCCTGTATGATAATAGTACTTATTGCATATGCTTTATTAACCCTTTCCTTCATGAATATTCATGCTAAGCTCCACCCACTATGAATAATTATATCTATATAAATAATCTTTCTCCTTTGTACATAAAACGAAAATACTACTAGTGTTGGATCATATCTAATCATTTTTTCATAAGCAAACAAAGTAGACCCTGATCAGGCAGCTCTTACAAGAACTGCCTGATCTGGGAATGCTCTGTTTACAAAAGTATTAAAATGAGTATGTGGTTAAGGGTTAAGTGATTCTTGAAACTATAAAGATACAACTAATCAGTGAAGATAGATGGTTTCTTTGACTGGTCTGTACTGTCCTGCCAGCCAAGAGTGACAGTGACTTCTTGTTTTGTTTACAAAGTTATCAGGCACTTATAATTGATAGATCACTTGTGTATTAATCCTATCCTCTGGATAGGATTAAAACACAAGTGATCTATCGATTCACATTAGCTAAGTGAAGTGTTCACGTTAGTGCTTTACTTAGCAATTGTAAACAAAGTATTATGTCACTGTCACTCTTGGTTGGAACAACAATACTTTCCTACTTATGCAAGCAGCAAATGCATATCTGCTCCCATGTACAACAAGTACCAAATCATCTCAGTTGACTCAAATCCTGCCCCAAGGATAGAAATCTTTTTTGTGCTATATTCAAATTTGTTTGATTTGAGGTTTTACATCTCAGTCAACAGCTATAGTCATGGTGAGACGGTCAGTTCACCTAACCACACACAAGCATGTACTTTGTTCAGGTCAATTTATAAGCAGAACAAATGTCAATCACTGCTGGTCTGAGCAAGAGAATTGCCTCATTTCTTTCTGTTTAATGAGCATGTGCGGCTCCAGAGGGGGGACAGGGGTCTGGACCCCCCCTGAAAAATCACAAAAATATAAGGTTTCTTAGCAATACTGGTCCGTATACGCTGAAAAATCACAAAGCTATCAAGCCAGCATTCAATGTTTGGCCAACATGGGCACGTCAGCAAAACGCCATGTAATGGCGTTTTGCAGGCGGGCCCATGATGGCCCACTTATAGTGGTATTTGAAACCTTCCTCCACTTATCAACAAAAAAACAAACAAAAAACGTTGTCAAAGTTGGACCCCCCTCTGACAAAAATTTCTGGATCTGCCCATGATGAGCATGAAGATTATAAACTTCATGCTAATGCCAGTTCAGCATGCAAAAGTTTCAAAACCTCGGGCCCCTTTCTCAAAAGCGGTTTACCATTAAAGCAGATATTTTGTTGCTCCTTGATTTCTCAGGGAACAAATTATTTCCCTTTATTGAGCCAAGACGCTAAATAATTGAGTTTATTTTATTCCCTTGAAAACAGTGGTAATGAATTTTGAACATAATTAAACATAATTGTCTCCCTTGAAAGATGTGTCTATTGAAAGCATGAAAATGGTTAGAACATGATCTCCTTGTCTTTTGTTGCATCACTGACATATGCTGTAAACCTTTTGAGAAACTTTGGATATTCTCTTTTATAAACAGCTCTTAGTACCGAAGCTGGAGCCCAGCCACCGGGATTCACTGAAAAAGAAAGTAAAATGTATGTGTTAAGAGAGTTCATCCTATATCAAACTAAAATGTTTACTGTATTTTGCTGTGTATAGCACACACTTTTTCCATATAGCAAAAGTAAAGATACTTCGATTTTTTGCTCTGGCAGCCATTTTGTTCAGCTTCGAAGCGGAACTGTTGGGCAGTTTTGGTAGAGGTAATATGAGAAACATTTCTGTGAAATGGTCTTGAATTTGGGCAAGTGAGTGGTTCAAGAAAACTCGTTCAAAGACATTTGAGCCGTGACATGTGATTTCCAACAATATGGCATTTTGACAAGTGTAGATTCAGACGAGCCTGTGCAACCTCCTTTTAAGCTTAGAAACTTCAAATGACTTTCAGTCAGTAGCTGAACACTCGTAGAATATTAAAGTGCCTAGCAAAGGCTCTGATCAGACTGTGTGTACGTGCAGGCTGATCTGATTTGCTGGTTGCACATACCACATTGTTGGAAATCTCATGTCATGGCTCATTTTTATTTTTAGCCCATTTACAGTAACATCTGCAAATTTTCAAAATATTCGGTGGTAAACTGTAGGGCAAGATGTGGATACAAACTACCCACTGTTTATTTGCTTCGGGAACATTTCAATGCAGAGAAGTTGGGGGTCCTTATCACATGTGGTATACCATTCTTTAACCCTTTATAGACCAATGGAATATTCCATACTATTTGATACAGTTAAGTCAGGATAGTCCATGAGACAGACACCTGTGTATAATAGACAGTTTTGGCTTTTCAAAAGGTGGAATTCATATGAAGGTTTCACTGTATATTGAGATCACAAGTTTTAATTTCCAAATAATATTGAATTTCTTTCTTTGAAATTCCTTTTTGCCTTAGCCAACAGTACAGACCATGATTCTGCAGCATTTCATCTGGGTCTTCACTGTTTGTCAAAGTACCCATTAACAGTAACCAGACTACAAAGAGTTAAATGTGCAACTATACTGAACCACACTTCTAACGCAAAATCAAACTGAACCTTGAATATTACATATATATTGGTTCATCCATTGTAATGCAACTTTATCAAAAATTAAAACACTTATTTATGAAAATGAAGTTAGAACTTTATCAGTCAATCACTCCCTTTTAATCATAACCTGATTGGGTGAAAGTCTGCCATAACCCCTGAACGGTACAATGATTACGGCTAGACCTCCTATATTAATTAAAGTTACATCATGAAACATTTTGCGTTGGAAGTGTGGGTCAGTTAGGTGATAACTGTATTCAAAAGTTTCATTTGGGGAGGTATATCGTCGGATATACAGTCGGAAATTTAGTTTTACGGCAACACGTAAGCGGAGCCGTAAAACGTGATTTCCGAGCGTATATCTGACGATAAACCTCCCCAAATGAAAATTTTGAATATGGTTATCCCCATTCAAATGCACTATTAACATTTTCCCTTCAAAACACAGTGAAAATGTACTTTGTTGCGCCTAAACGTCCAGCGGCTGCCAGCTGCATAAAACCGCTTGCCAGCTGCATATATTCACTTGTCAACCAATGAAAAGCGACGTTACGTGATGACGTCAGGTTTCCAACAGTATATTGAAGGATATACTGTCACAAATTTATGACGTTATCCAATCAGACGTCGTGTTGCATTTGCAAGTGCATTAGAATATATAACTGTGGCAGAGACAATGTTTCAATATAGATTTAGAACATACCTTCAGCTGTATAGCTTATTTTACATTTTATGTTGTCTCTAGTTATAACACCATCTTCTGGCGGCTCTATAATTGTCTGACATACCATAGCAACATTCATTGTTACACGAACATATTTATTTGTCTGAAAAGTAAACAAATACATTTAAAGCTTGATAATAGTGTTTAAACTTAATGAGTCAGTTCATGAGATTTTGGTACTATTGCATATGCACAAAAGCCTTTAACCCTTAAAGCTCCACGAAAAAATGCATCTAAAAAAATGACTTCTGCAAAAGTCGTCTGCTGCAAAGAATTGCCTAACATTACTGACTAATTTAAGCATTGAAGCAAACAGCGTGGACCCTGATCAGATTGCTCCTATAGGAGCAGTCTGATCTGGGTCCACACTGTTTGTCATAGAGGCTTCATAAATATTTCAGCAGACGAGAAAAGCAGACAACTTGTTGTGATTGGCCCTTTAAGAGATAATAAATTTTAACTTCCATGCTGACGTATCTAGCAGGGCTATGCAGTCTAAATTTGATCTATGTCTATATGTTGTGCATGCAGGCAGCCAAGGCTTTATTGAGCCTGTCCATGAGTCTGTCCATATGGGCAGACTAGCCTTCCAGGCCTCCAGATAAAAGTGTGCATTTGATTTTTTTCTCAACAAAAAACTATGTTGTGGGTGCTCAAAAGAACTGTCTCAAGTTCTTTATTGAGACGGTTCTTCTGAGCACTCAAAACATCTGTTTAAATTATTGGGCGAGAAAATCATTACAATTTATGCTCAGAATTATTGCTCAACTAGACCTATGGCCTTCGTTGTTTGACAGTGTAATAAGTACCATGATCTCATGTGGTGGCTGAAATGATGGTGTATATAGTGTTGACTTGCCTTAGGTAAAGCTGAACAAGGAGACAATGAGGTCCTGTATTGCTCACCTGACACTGAAAAGATTTTGGTTTGAATTCATGCATGATGATTCACATTCTCGGTAACCCAGGCGTGACCCATTCCGTACCCACTGCATTGAATGCAGTGGGTACGGAATGGGTCATGCCTGGGTTACCGAGGATGGATGATTCAACATGTTAAACACTCCTTTAACCTTGATACTCAGACAAGGTCAATTCAAAATCTTAACATTTCAAGAATACCATAATGTAATATTAGACTTTTTTCCATACAGACACCATTAGAATCAAACTTAAAATTGTCCATAAGTAGGCCAACCTGTTGCCTAGGATTATCATTATGTCAAATTTCATGTGACATCAGTCCCCAAATTGTTATACACTGATAACATGGATTGTGATCGGCACATATCAAAAATTTCTTTATAAGGAACTAAGACACTTGGTTTCCTTGGCAGAAACATGGCTTTTGCACCTAGGCGCATACAAAACTTTTGTTATGCCTTAGCTAGAGTATGTAGCACCCATTTGGAGCCCTTACTCAAAACTTCAGATTAATCAGATTGAGAAAGTTCAGAGGACAGCAGCCTGCTGGACCTGCAGGAGATGACAAAACACGAGTGGTAACGGCGAAATGCTTGAAGAACTTCATCTTGAATGGCCATCTCTTGAGGCCCTTAGGGATCAGTTATCCCTGCTTCTCTTTCACAAGATTCATTGTGGTGCAGTGTCTATTGAAAAATACAAGTACTTGACCTCTGCTCACAATTTGAAACTACCAGGTCATCACATAGTGCTCAATATTGTAGATACCAGACATACAGTGATGCCCTGAAGAATTCCTTTTTCCTCCCAAACTATTTCACACTAGAATAGTCCGTCTCCTAGATCACAGAGGAGCTTAAGGCATCCCCCCGGAGTCCTTCTCATTTAGTCAAAATCACAGGCAAAATATTTTTTTTTTTCAAATTTTTAAATTCACACTCCCTGGCATAATGTTATAAATAGAGTGAGCCAGTAGTCATAGAAAGAAAGAGGTTATTCAGCCATCTCATGGTCCTGGAGAAGATGATTGAAGCTTTTTTAACATGCATCAGCATGGCAGCCATCTAGGTCATGTGACCAGGACAAACTTTTTGACAGATACTTCAGCTCAGGTGAGCTAAAGATCATACTGCAGGGGGGGGGGGGGGGGGGGTTCTATTTTTTTCTTCATACGTAGGCTCCGGCCCAGCATCTACCGTTCACCAAAAAAAATATCAGAAATTTCAAGCACCCCAAAAAAGTATTTGAAATTTTTGCAACCCCAAAAAATATCCCGATTCTGTATATTTACCTTAAGAAAAGACCCTAAAATACATAGAAATAACCCCTAAAACTAGTCCATTTTTTAGATGACCCCCCCCCCCCCCCCAAAAAAAAAAAAAATAAATATTGAAATTCAAAAATTTGAACCCAAAAAAATGACCCGAGCCTACGTATGTATGAAAATATCAGAGTACCCCCCACCCCCCTGGGGGTTTTAAGTACATTTGTATTATCCAACAAAATTACCAATTTTCTGCATTTAAAATACAATTGTACATATTGGCATAATTATTGTCATATAGTTCAAACTATTTTTTATCTCTGATCTGTTATGATAGTTTTCCCCATATATATGGAAATAAATTAGGTTACAACTTTAACTGAAATCTAATATATCTCAACTGTAGCAGTGCAACAATATTGTCAGCTATAGTCTAGTGGGCTAAAAGCAAGACTCGTAGCATAGAGGTGGTAAGTTCGAATCTCACACAGAGCATGTATGTCCTTTGAAAAGAGTAACTATGCACTGGAAACACTTGAAAAGTGTGAACATTTTTGCGTCAATTATGTATACATGGGTGAAAGTTCAAAATTTCCAAAATCCTGAACTTTGGAAATTCAAATTTTAAAACTTGCAGGATGCTTATAAAAAGAATAATTTCAAGTTTAAATGATTAATTGTGTCTAGATAATCTGAAAACTAATCAGAGAAGCTATTATAATCTGCTTAATTCAGCATTTTGAGGCTGACTTTCTATGGAAAGTCAGCATCAAAATCCTGAATTCAGGATTAATCCTGAAAACTTTCAGCCATGTGTATATGTGCATCTACACATGGTCACACTACATTTGCTAGTGAGACAGAACGTTTGGGATCAATAGCAGTGTTATAAGTGAATCCTGTTATAAAAGGAGACTTTTACAAAGGAATTATAGGAAAATGACCATTTGAGGCTTGACATGTGATTTTCAACAATGCGGCATTTTGACAAGTGTAGACTCAGATGCGCCTGTGCAGCCTTCTTTTAAGCTTAGAAACTCCAAATTATGTTCAGTCAGTAGCTCAGCTGTCATAGAATATTCAAGCGACTAGCAAAGGCTCTGATCAGACTGCGCATATGCGCAGGCTGGTCGAAGCCTTTGCTGGTTGCACATACCACCTTGTTGGAAATCTCATGTCGTGGCTCATTTTATGGTCATTGTCCTATAATTTTTTTGTAAAATTCCAGGGTTAAAAATATAGGAGCCACAACATGGCTGTGTTATATCGTGTTATAAGGAGGCGAGTTATAAAGAGAGTGAACTGTTTTAACCCTTAAAGCCCCAAGAAAAAGAATGCATCTGAAAATGTCGTCTGCTGAAGTCGTCTGCTGCAAATAATTGCCTAACATTACTGATGAATTGAGTATAGAAGCAAACAGCGTGGACCCAGAACAGACTGTATAGAGCAGTCTGATCTGAGTCCACACTGTCTGCCATAGAGGCTTCTTAAACATTTCAGCAGAAGAGAAAAGCAGAGATCTTTTGTTGTGATTGGCGCATTAAGGGTTAATATAATAAAGTCTGAACTCACAGGCACATCTTCATGATCAATAGAATAATTGACAACAATCCAGAGATCTGGGTCTTCATCAGTCTCCCCTTGTACATGTCTAATATGGGACCAGAAGACAGCGTCTCTTTGTGATGCTGGCCACACACGCTTTATCACATTATGACTTATAAAAGAGTCTTCTGACAGCCATTCTACAACTTCACTACTGTCCAAGGTACCTGAAACAAAAACATACGGTAAATGGTCTAAAATTTCGAACGCCTTTCTCTGTATGTAAGGGCTGAAGGACCTCGGACAATTTCCTATTCAATCTGCCCAAATTTTGACAGCCTGTGATTAGGATAATGCATAACTGACAACTATAGTTTTGTGCTTAAATCAAACCCTTACATTTAGTGCACCCAGCAAACTAAAAATATCTTGAAAATATTGCATAATTATGCCAAGACTCTAGGGTTTAGGGGGTGGGGGTATTTTTTGTGACCAAATTTTATTTCACAGAAAGTCAAAGTTTCGTCGAGTATACACCTAAATACATGTAAATATTATGTTTGCGGCATAAAACTTGAGACAAAAGTGATGCGTTTGCATAAAATTCGGGTTGAGAAGATTTCATTGTTTCATCTAAAGAAGTGTGCTGTCAATTACTTTTAACTATTACCTGTAATGTTCTAAGTCAACCAGTTTGACTTGTGCACTGAGGTGTATCATATCTGCATACTGTATAAATCATAGTCTAGATAAACACAGTTTTGAGCGTAAAATCGTTAATATTTTCATAAGCGCTTCAGTAAAACATTTTCTACTTTCTATATGTTGAATAGCAAAAACAGAGTTTTCAACCCATATTTTTCAATTGGTACTTGTCCAATGAGAAAACTGCTTTTGTGGATAAGTCGAGGGTTGAACCTACTATCTTTTTCATAGAAAAAATATCATTTTCTTTGAAACTTTTCTCTGGTCATTTTTATGGGCAATCCTTCATTAAGACTGTCCGAGGTCCTTTTACAAACTGCTTAACAGAATAGCAAACAGGGAGGACCCTGATCAGATCAGTCTGGTCTGGTTTTGTGCTGTTTGGGAAGGCTTTTTTGGCAAGCAACTACTGTAAATTTGGTAATGCGAAGTTTCAAGAAAACAAAACCCTCGCAAAAATTTCTGAATTTACAGTTGTGTCTGAAATTTCAAAACATATACCGTACCTCTACAGTGCTCCTGATGAATACAATGTACCGTATTTGACATATTGAATCCACATGCTCCAAAGAGTGCATGCGGAGTAATTAATAACATATTAACACTTCATGTACATGAATATGATCTGATTTCTAGCCTATAGGTACAGTATAAGAGTGCGTAATTACTTTTTTCTCAACCAAAACATACTGTTGTTGATACTCAAATGAACCGTCTCAATGAGCACCCAAAACAAATGTTAAAATGGATGGATAAGAAAATATTCACAATTTTACGCTAAATTTTTTTTGCTTATCTGGACCTATGTAGGCTATGTTGATGTGGATTTATAGTGTGGATGTCCTGATCAGCTGGGTCTACGCCATTTTCAAAAGAGCGTATAGAATCTTCTAAAAGTTTTGTGTACAGGGAATAAGTATTATATTGTATGGGACAGTCCATGAGATTCTGGTACTTCTCCCATATTCGATAATGCCTCTAATAAATGCCCTCACTGACATATCCAGTGAAGCTTATGGTGTCATTTTGGTTTGAGTCTTCATCTACATCCACATTTTGATTATGCAAGCAGCGAATACTCAGGCTATTTGCCCATGAAGTCTCTTGCATTGGCCCATATAGTGCTGTATTTCGATAGTTTTTCGTTTAAACTGTTTAATCACACCTCTCTGTCCAAGTATGCATTCCAATTCAGCTACCGTATTATTAGAATAGAACATCATTTTTTTTACTCATTCAGGAAAATATTTGATTTGTTGAGATGAGATTAAGACTATACCTTCCCAGTCCATCCTGACTTTGATGTCCCAGAAATGATGACACACCTCATGGCCAGTGATACCCTGAAAAGTACAAATCTCACTCATATTAGCCAATCAAATTTCAGTCAGACACTAGCCCTGAATAAGAAATGTACAGATTGATAATTATCTGATTTTTATAAGAAAACATATGACCCAGCTCATGAGATGATTAGCTTATCCCTTAAAGTGCCAATCACGACTGCAGCAGACTACAAATTTTATGACATCTTTCTTAATTTTTGAAAAAAATAAGGTATGATATTTCATGAGAATTGTCTGCCAGCAGACAATTCTCATGAAATATCATGCCATATTAGTTATTTCTGAAATAGCGGCAAAATTTGAAATTGTCGTCTGCTGCAAATTGTAGGTGGCACTTTAAAGGTTAAACAACACACAGCTACCTAGTGGGGCTAGAAGCAAAATATGTATACAAGCAGCCAAGGCTCTATGGAGACTGTGTGTAGTACAGACTTGTCTGAGCCTGTGCTACTCACCTATGTAGTAAGTACAAGGTCTCATGAACTTGCTCATATGTTGTGGGTGCTCCATGACAGCATCTATAACAGAAGCTTCCAATGAGCACCACAATGAATGATCTCATACAGATAAAGAAAAATGTCAACATATTTTGAGCAACATTTTGTGCGACCTTGACCCCAAGGCTTAGGTCAAAGGTCAAATAGTGTATTTTCTTCAAAATGCATCATCTCCTGAACAATTAGAGGTAGCAACTTCAAATGTTGTTCCTGAATAGGTCACATGGTGTAGAGGGTACTGGACAACATTCAGTGTGACCTTGACCCCAAAAACAAAGGTCAAATAATGTTTTTTCTTGTAAACTGATTTCCTCCAAACAATTAGACATAGCAACTTCAAACTTTGTATCTGAATGTCCGTCCTGATCTGGATCCAATCTGTTTGACACTATGATACTGTTCCTGAAATAATTTTTTGAAAAAGTGAATTTTTGAAAAAAGTCAGCAGATGCCACCAAAAGCATGAAAAATTACCCAGCATGCAAAGAGAAAAATAGAGAAATAAGTTCTACAACTATGAAATAATACAGTATGATGATATTAGGCGATAGTAAACTGAAGCTATAAACACACAGCTCACCCTTACCATGCTGGATATTTTGATTTATCATGTACAAAGCAGTGAAATATTGGTATTTATTATATGACCTATAAATAGACAGATTTTCATGATTGGCTCAGAAGTCCTTCAAACCCATTAATTATATATTGTGATAGTTAATGGCAGGAGGTTTTCTTATTGAAATGTGATGAATTTGATTGTAAGCCAGTATTGTTTAGTTGACGTTGACAGTAGATGTGCATTTTCCCCCTAATTAATGGTGTATATACGTTCGAAAATCACGTTTTACGGCTCCACTCGCACATCGCCGTAGAACTACATTTCCGACCGTATATCCGACGATATACCTCCCCAAATGAATATTCTGACTACAGTTATCCCCTAAGTCAACAGCTATGGTAATGTCAGGACGGTCAGTTCACTAAACCACACTTTTTCCTGGGCAAGCTTGACTAAGCAGTTAACCAGTACGTAGTGCACATACTTTCGCTTGTAACTGACAACAACCCTTCTTGAATCAGGGGAAGGGAGGAGAATGGCAGTAGAAAATATATTCATTATCAAAAACGAAAAGTGTGGGACCCGGCCAGTATCAAACTTGTGACCCCTGGATTTGTGGACAGACACATATCTTCAGTCAGACACGTTACTGACTGCACTATGTGGCCCAGCTACTTCATTCAGTGCAATAAATATCATATTCACTCCAAGCATTTGACCATCCTCTATATATGTACTACACACCAGTCCTACCCCCCAATTCTTATCCATTTAAGTAACATACAGGATTCTAGCTATACACATACTAGCATGTATTTAAAAGCAGAGTGGAAAACATTTAGGATTATGATTGGGAAGCCAGCTGCAGAGTGGAAAACATTTAGGATTCTGATTGGGAAGCCAGCTGCAGAGTTGAAAACATTCAGGATTCTGATTGGGAAGCCAGCTGCAGAGTGGAAAACATTTAGCATTCTGATTGGGAAGCCAGCTGCAGAGTGGAAAACATTTAAGATTCTGATTGTGAAGCCAGCTGCAGAGTGGAAAACATTTAGCATTCTGATTGTGAAGCCAGCTGCAGAGTGGAAAACATTTAGCATTCTGATTGGGAAGCCAGCTGCAGAGTGGAAAACATTTAGCATTCTGATTGGGAAGCCAGCTGCAGAGTGGAAAACATTTAGCATTCTGATTGGGAAGCCAGCTGATCTTCATCTTCAGTTTTCAAAACAGGAAATATCCTGTCTAGCATGGTAAGGGTTGGGTTAAAAAAGCATAATCAATTAAAACTACACACTAACACAGGGTTCATACAGACAAGTCTGAGTAAAATTAAAGGACTTCTAAAAGCCTTTTCAACAGTTTTCCAGGACTAACAGTTTTGAGAAAAGTACTGATCTATTTAGTGATAAAATTTTTCTTTAGAAATGCTAGACTGAGATATTGGAGACATTAGTACTAGAAAACCAGTATAAAATTGTTGTGCCTTAAGGGCATAACACTTTTATACTGATTTAGGTCTCTATCAACAGTGCTAAGTCCTGTAGGAAAAAGTAGAATTCAAGGACTTTTCAAGGCTTTGGAGTGATTTTCCAGTACTTTTCAAGGCAGATTTAATTTTCAAGGACTATTCAAGAAAGCCCTCTGATTTCAAGTACTTTTCAAGCCTGTGCGAACCCTGTCACCCTAAAAATTCTGCTAGACAGGCCTTAACAGTGTAAATCAAGATCAAACTGCTCTTTAAATCTTTGCAATGCTGGGTAGTTTTCCATACTTTTGTTGTCGTGTGCTGACTTTTTTCAAACTTAACTTCTTCATAAAACTCTTTAAAGAATACTATCAGAGTGTCAAACGGTTTGGATCCAGATCAGCAGACAAGAAAAGTGGCCCCTAGCAAGGAAAGAGTTTAAAACAGTTTGACCAGGGTCTGTAATAATAGGATTATTCACATATGCATATGCGCAGGCTGGTCTGAGCCTTTGATGGTTGCCTAGACCAAATTGTTGGAAATGTCGTGGCTCGTATATACTATACTCTGGGTAATGAGTTAAGCAGGTTAAGCAGCTTAAATGGAGATCCTATCTTCAGACTTCAACCTTCTGTGTCAATCCATATTGTACAGATGTTAACAGATGTAGAAACAGCTACCAAATAAATTTTTATATTCTCATCCCCGCCCGCCCCTAAGAAAAGCCACCCGCCTCCAAAGTTTTTTATTTGCCTTTAAAAAAAAATGCTAGTCCGTCTTTATGGTTTAAAGTTTCTAGTCTGACAGTCATTCTACAGAATATCAATGCTTATATTCCCAGGATTTTGAATTAAAACAACAAGTATATCAGTTTTATATCATATACTTCTTTCTATGACAATGCTGTATCATTAAGTATTCAATTCTTCCTCCAGCACTGTTCTTTAAAGCTATCAGGAAAATAAAAAATAAAATCCTACCACCCACCCCAATTTTTCCCAAAATTTGGATGAGAATATAAAAATTTATTTGGCATGGCCTTATCTTGGACAACAAGACTAGTAAAAATGGACAGAAAAATGCATTCTATGAAGACACAAATGAAAAAGGCAATAAATAGACAGAGAGCAGTGTGATGTACATGTTGGTCTGTATAATCATAACGTCTATTCAGCAAAGGGAGTCATAACATTTAAGATACAGTTACTATAAGGAGCAGTCTGATCTGGCTCTGCCCTGTATATCTAGGCCTTTTAGGCAGGCAAATAGTGTTCAAAATCTTAGAACATCTACCACAAACCTAACAACTAGGTATGAGAACAAAGTCTATCCTCAACTGTATAATTAACTCTTTGTGGACCAGAAATTCATAAATGGGTACTTGGGCAAACAGCGAAGACCGGAGGAAATGCCGTATAATGCAGCATTTTATCTGAGTCTTTACTGTTTGCTAAAACAAATTGGATCTTCAGAAAGAAATGCAAAATATTCTGGAAATTATACCCAGTGACCCTTCAATATATACAATGGACCATACTGACTTTATTGTATGTAGCTTTACAGAAAATTCCATTGGTCTTAAAGGTATAATAGAATAAGTATTTGGGTCAGCATATGAATTTATAACCTATGAAGACAAATACTGTATATCTACATACATTAGGTGAATGGATGGTATATAGCTTACCTTTACAACTTTATGAATATGTAATGGGGACTGGTCTCCTTTTATTTTAGGTAATTTCACTTAACCAGTTTGGAAACCCCTAAATGGTTACTTTGACTAACAGTGAAGACCCTGACGAAATGCAGCAGCTTGGAAAAGGTCTACTAGGTGATGCTACATACCAAATATTTTGCTTCTTTGTTGGTCTATACTTCCTTCCCTTTAATTTGATATGCAACATGACCACATTCAGAAAAAAAATGTTTTGACCATTTGAATCAACCCCAGAGGCTGAGGGTGTGTGTAAGGACAGAATATGTGCTTGCATGGTGTTCTATGCTCCGTTCCCTTTAAATTGATATGCAACATGACTTCTTTCAGAAAAAAAAAATGTTTTTGACCTTTTGATCCCACCCCAGGGACTGAGGGTGTGTCTACCGGCAAATTATTTGCATGCGTCATTCCCTTTAATTTGATGTGCAACATGACCATATTCTGAAAAAGTTGAATTATGACTACGCCTCATCCACAAAGTCCATCCAGGGGATCAGACCCAGAATCCAGTTTGATATGTTTCATGTCTATTGTACCTCTGTCTGCATGTGAAATTTCGGTAAAATATTGACAACTGACTTAGTTATTGTGAAATTTAAATATTTGACCTTTGACCCCATCTAAGTGGTCAGGGGAGTGGGGTAATTTTTTGTCGCTGGCATGTTTATCTACAGGCACATCTTTTTCTGAAAGTAGTCCTTAGAAAACAACACAAAGTGCAGTAATAAACTAATTAATTACAACAGCATGGTGGAAGCAAACAGAAGCAGCTTAACAAAAGAAATTTATCAGATTGAATAGCATACTAGTACTTCAGAGCTGGTACCACACTGTATCAGCACTGAAATGAGATTATCTAAGTAGCGCTCTCATTTGGTAATGCATGTCTTTCTGATTCAGATTGCCAGTATGCTGACTAAAATGATTGGAAGTCAACTCCAGTGTTAACAAGACAGCAGTCTGAAGGACAGCCATATCCCCCACCAAAGAGTTTCATGACCTTAAAGTGTGACCTTGACTTTGATGTCATGGGTTCTGCACACCATCTTACTAAGAGGCACATTAGAATCCTTCAAAGGGTTCAGGAGATATAGAGCAGACACGAAATACAAAGGTAAATCCCATGACCTTAAACTGTGACCTTGACCTTGAGTCTGTGTAGCTGAGTCATAGATTCTGTTCATTGTCTCACTGGGATTAACATGTGGGTGAAGTTTAATGAAAATTGTTCAAAGGGTTTAGGAGATATGGAGCGGACACCGAATTCAGAGTAAAACCCATGACTTTAACCTGTGACCTTGACCTTGAGTCTGCCTAGCCGAATCATTGGTTCTGCACACCAACTCACTGAGGGGAGCATTTGAGAAATGTTTAATGAAAATCTAACAAATGATTGAGAAGATATGGAGCGGACATGAAATACAAGGGTAAATCCCATGACCTTGAAGTAAAACCTTGACCAAGAGTCGGTGTAGCTGAGCCATTGGTTCTGCACACTGTCTCAGTGAGAGGAACATTTGTGTGAAGTTTAATGAAAATCGCCCAAAGAGTTCAGGAGATATGGAATGGAATTGAAGGGTAAATCACATGACCTTAGAGTATGACCTTGATCTTGAGTCTATGTAGCTGAGTCATAGGTCCTGCAGTACCTGCATGTTGTTTCATTGAGAGGAACATTTGGGTGAAGTTTAACGAAAATTGTCCAAAGGGTTCAAGAGATAAACAGTGGACACGGAATTGAGTGAAGTTTAATAATGAATATCTTTCAAATGGTTCAGGAGATATGGAGCAGACATGAGTTGAAGGGTAAATCACATGACCTACAAGTGTGACCTTGACCTTGATTCTGCATAGCCGAGTTATAGGTTCTGCACATTGTCTCACTGAGAGGAATATTTGGGTGAAGTTTAGATGCTAAACTACACTATGGTTATCATTTTTGTGCTCTCTAATATTAATACAATATAAAATATGTTGTTAATTATATAATTGAGCCATAATAATAAAATATGTTGTTAATTGTATAATAAATGAATTATAACAGACAATCAAAGTCTAAAGATAGCAATCTCCGTGGCTATAAGCATGGACAGTGATTTTGTTACCTTATAAGTATGAGTGGATCGTAAACATACAGTATCTGAGCTGGCTAGAATTTCCTCTACACCCTGTGAATGTCCAAAATCCAAAATGAAAATAAGCAATTTAAGGTGAACCGAAACATTTTCATGGGAGATAACTTAAGAACTCTCTATTGCCTCCTTTGTTTTCAATGAAACCACTTTTATTTTTTTGCCTACTAGTGTCCTCTGCTGATTACTTTTGCAAACAGTTTGGACCAAGATTGGGCCTGATCTGAATCCAATATATTTGACTCTCTGATGGTATTCCTGAAAGATTTTTTTCAAAAAGTTGATTTTTAAAAAAATCTGTAGATGACAAAAAAGCAAGAAATATTTTAACAGAAGGCAAAGAGTTAACACTATTGTACTCAGAATGGCCAAAACTCAGGGTTTGATTTTTCTAAAGAACAACACAGAATAAAGAAACTGTTCCTATTAAGAGCAAATTCTTTGTTTCACAGTCAACCCACATCTGGGAAACATGCTCTATTGTTCAGTTTGGAGGGGTACCCATTCACTATGTAAAGGGGAAACATATATACAGGGCCTTCCTTAAACCTAGGGTTCATAGGAATAGACTGTGTCATAAGTGAAAAGACTAGTGTAAAAAATTGGACAATTTTTTAAAATATAAACTTAGTAAAAGTCCATGGTAAAAGAATTGGGAGCCACAACATGACTGTTATATCCGAATCTGAGTTTAAGGGGGTTGTATTATAAAGGGAAAGCAATGTCATACAAAAAGAAATACATATTTCTGTGCAAATTTGATAAAAATTAAGGAATGTACTGCTGTTGGAACATGACCATGGACAAACCGATTCAAGAGCGCGAGCACAGCGATTGTCAGCAGCTCATCACAAAGTCACATGGTAGATCCTGATTGGATTCATATATTAGGAAAGCAACGCCTACCTTGTGTAAAGGGAAAGGTCACTGTATCCGTAACGTGTCAGTGCTCCGAAAATAGATGCTTTTGGCGTGTCATAGATCACAAATATCAGAGTCCGTGTTGTGTAGCTTGGTGCACAGTTTTAACTACCTCGTATAATCCGCAGCATATAACCTTATTCCACAACATATAACCTTATCATGTATCCAATAAATTATTTCCTGTGTCTGTGTAGACATTTCACACATTTCTTACGCGATAATAAAGCTGTCCACAAAAAACAAACAACACTTTTAAAGTTTCGAATAAGGAATGACATTTCATGTTAATTGTCTGCTGGTAGATGATTCATATGAAATATCAAGGTCTTTTCTCCCTGGAATCCAAGCAAAACATCACAAAAGTGTAGAGTGCATTTGTCATGATTGGCGTTTTGAGGATTAAGATCAAAGCGGTCTTTTCAAGCTCCAGATAAAAAGTTTTTTGACACTGACTGACTGTTGCATAATTATTTATAGAAATTAGTAACTCTTTGCATGCTGGATAAGTTTGCATAGTTTTGTCAATATAAAGACTATTTTAGGACCATCACCAAACAGCTACAGACATTTGGTTGGGTCTGTTTGCAATGTTATTGGCGGCAATCTTTTTGTGTCACGTTCAGGACAAACTGATCTGTTAATAAAATTGTATGCAAGGGTAATAGCGCTAGCAGGCAAAGTTAAAACGACAAATCTATTTGCGGAAAATTAAGAGATTATGTCATCGAGACAGTTCGAAATGTCTGTCTGAATAAGAATGATGTGTTGCATATATTACACACAGGAAGGCTTTGCTTTCCTACCTTATCACCCAGACTGTTCGAAGTGTCGCGGTTAATAACTTTACACAGTCGGCAGGCGTGACTGAATCATTTTTATTGACATATCACTTGACATCGTCGCTCAGACTCAATGTCCATGGTCGAATTCCAACAGCAGTAGAGATATTTGAATGTTAGCGGAATAAGAGTCATTGGCCATGCATGCCACATTGAAGGTTTCAAGCCACTTTATGACATTACACTGCCAACCTTAAAAATGTTAGCACAATCTCATGAGCTGCCTCATTTGTAGTATTAAACATGAAGCTTTAGAACATTACGTTTTCCTTTAGATCACACTGACAGTTACAGAGGAAAAGAGACATGGTGAGAACATGAATCTACATGGGTCATTAGCACCTGGAAAGTTTAACAAATAAATATATGCCAAATAAAAGCAACAACCCTTCATTCAATTTGTTGAATAAACCAGTATTAACCAAGATCAGCCTGCTCTCATAAACAAGCATTAGGGTTGACACTTTTTCCCATTTCAAAACTAGTAATCAAATTGTAGAAAAATGATAGGAGGCTCTACTAGATTTGTTTCTTTACATCCCAGTCAACAGTTAATGGGAAGTCTTGTCGGGAAGGGTCTTCCTGGGTTGATTTGTTTGATTTAATTATTTACGTCCCATGAACAAACTTTCAGTTATAAAGGGACGGGTCTTCCTGGGTTGAACCAGTACTAAGCTAGGATTAATGTGTCTTGCTCAAGGACACACCGCAGTGACGCCGGTGAGGCTCGAACCCGCTGCTCCTCGGTATGAGTCAAGCACTCTACCGCTGAGCCACTGCCCTCCCTCTTCCTGGGTTAAACCAGCAGGAATTAATGTGTCTTGCTCAAGGACACAATGCAGTGCCGCCTGTCTGGCTCGATTCTGCATCCCCTCAATCTCGAGTCAAGCACTCTATCACTGAGCCACTGCGCTCCCATGATAGAAAGCTTAGATCTCCTAATATCTAAGGCAAATACAGAGCAATACTGAATCTACATTGTGTAGAGGAGTGCAGTGGCTCAGTTGGTAGAGCATAAGGCTTGGGATTGACTGGTTATTAGTTTGAGCCTCACTGCTGACGGAGACACAAGTGTTGTGTCCTTGAGCAAAACACTTTCTGCTGCTTAGTACATAGACTGGTTCAACCCACGAAGATCCTTCCAAACATGAGTGAAAAGTTGTTGACCAGGATGTAAAGAATCAAACCAAGCAAAACAAATTTTGCATTGTGTTTGTTCTAAGCTAAACTCTATGGATGCTGGGTAATTTTTCATGTGCAGTCTTTTTCAAATTTAACGTTTTAAAAAAAAAAATTTCAAGAACACCATTAGAGTGCCAAATGGTTTGGATCCAGATCAGAACAGACGTTCAGGGCCAATCAGCCTTTTGTCGGTCCTCAGATCTGGGTCCAAATTGTCTGCAAAGGTTATCAGCAGATATAAAAAGTCGTCGCTAGCAAGCTAAGAATTAAAGCAGACGCTATAAAGAAGACAACTCCAATATTATTGGGCTAGCATTGGAGTATGGAAATGTTGAAAGCTTTTACTGTTTGAACCAGCTACCCATTTGACCAATTACTTTTAGACGAACTAAATGAGCCTCCTTGTGATTAAGGGAATTTGAGTTATTGAGCAATATAATGTCAGATTGGTTCTTCTAAACACAATTTTCAAACAAAAATTGAGCATTCTACTAGTTGCTTTGCTTTAGTATATCAAAATTCCATCACGTTTGACCAAAAAATGAGCCAGTGCATGAGAATTCCAACAATGCGGTATGTGCGACCAGCAAAGCCTCAGATCAGCCTGGGCATACGCGCAGTCTGATCAATGACTTTGCTAGTCGCTTGAGTATTCTATGATTGACTGAAAACCATTTGGAATTTCTAAGCTTAACAGGAAGCTGCACAGGCTTGTCCGAGTCTACACATGTCAAAATGTCACATTGTTGGAAATCACATGTCACGGCTCAAACGATGGCACAGTTCTAATTATGTTCACCTTCCTGGGTAAATTACCTTCATTTGACTAATTCATCATGCTAAACTGAGCAAAGCAAAACCAAACTAAATAAAATCACAGCACATGCAGTTCATAGCATTTAACAAACTGACACTTGTACGAGTCGATTCCTACATCAATTAGCTGACACACCTACCTCACTTCAGCCTTGGTATTATGTTTTTTGGAAAACACCACTGATAACTGAGTAACAATAAGTGCTAGTTAGTAAGTTTAGAAATTTCACTTGCATTTCAAAATAGCTGCTTTAAAAATCAAAACAGTTAACCCTTAAAGCGTCAATCACAACAAATGTTGCCTGTTTTGTCATCTGCAGAAATGCTTTAGAAGCCTCACAGATAAACAGTGTAGACCCAGATCAGACTGTAGGAGCAGTCTGATCTCGGACCACACTGTTTGCATCTATACTTACATAAGTCAATAAGGATGGCAAACTATTTGCAGCAGATGACTTAAGCAGAGAGCATTCTCAGATGCATTTTTGCAGGGACTTTAAGGGCTCAGTATTTGTGACAAATGAATTTCAATCCTTACTTTATCATGTTGAATTGGCCTGTTAGTATCATTGGTCAATATTGTCGAATTCATTTTGGCTTATGAAATGGCTTTAATTCTAGCAATCAGTGTAGATCCTGACTAGATGCTGCAGAATATGGCATCTCATCTTGGTCTGTACGGTTTGCTAAATTCCATTTTTCACAAAGTTAAGAATAAACAGGTTAACCTGTCCGTGAATGCTTTTAAAAGGTATTTAATTAAGCACCGTATTAAACACATGGCCATTAATCATGTTTGCTAAGCATTATTGCATTTAGTTGGCCCAGCTTCTACTCTATATAGAATTTAGGTCATTTATTAACCCATTTAAGCCTAGCATCCTTTTTATGGGACATCGGCAAACAGTGTAGAACCAGATCAGACGCCACAAGATGTGGCATCTGTTCAGGTTATGCACTGTTTGCTTACAGAATGTACTTTTAAAATTTGAATTACATTGAAACTTACTACCCAACAACCCTTAAACACGAAATGGATTCATCCAATTGATAAGGGTGGAACATTCTATTTGGCGTAAATGGGTTAAGCAGACAAGATTTTTCAAATATGGAATTTGAGAGTTAAAAAGTCATGATAAACTTGCAAGTCAACTTTTGACCGTATTTAGAATGCTAATGCCTACATGCTACATTTATATAAATGATAGAGTTGCACTGAACTTTTCTTTGAACGAAAGTGAAATGATATATTTTGTTTGATTTGATTCTTCACATCCCAGCCAACATTTTTTTCAGTCATGTCGGGATGGGTCTTCCGGGGTGGAACAAGTACTAAGCAGGGATTAATGTGTCTTGCTCAAGGACACAATGCAGTGCCGCCAGTGAGTGAGATGGCATACGTAACATGCATTTTAAATAGAATTCAGACTTTTTTGCTTTTGAGGAAATGTGGATCACTGTGTGATACACAGATCTTAAGTAAATCAGAGATGGATGATAATGGAATGACATCTTACCTATCAAAGATAAGAATAGTGTCATTCATGTTCGGCCAAAAGATGGCGTTTGGAAAATTACTCATGACCTTATATTTCTCAAATTCCATATTTAAACCTAAATTCCATATTTAACCCTAAATTCCATATTTAAACCTAAATTCCATTTCTAAAAAGTCTTGTGTTCTAAGTATGCGCAGCATTGTGGTGACTATGGAAACTATATGTCTTCTTTCTTACCGTGACAGTGTGAACAGCTTTAAGTGGATCTAGAACTATTCCGTTCTCTTCAATTTCCCTCTTGAACACCTTCAGTTCACCGTCCTCCGCAATACATGTCCATGTGTCTTCACCCGCTGACGTCTTCTCATTTAATTGGTGTATGTGTTTGGAAACTAGATTGTTGATCTAAAATAGAATGGTTACATGATAGGAATAACTCTTTCTCTGCTACTGGACACTTTTTTGTTTCCTAATAACCTTTGTGCACAGTGACTACAGTAAAACGGCAACTTTCAAAAAGACCGAAAATTGGTAAATGGTGAATCGCTTTGAAATGTATTTTGTTGCTTACTATGCATATTTTACTGACAAACTACACCAATTTTAAAAACATTAGGGCAATTTGTAAATTTGGTGTTTGTAATCATGTCAACTAGGGAAAATATATGCCTTATCGCTAGAACTCCTTCCAAATGTGGGCAGACTCCCATGTTAATTTCCCATACCTTGTAAGAGCCCCTTTATACCATGCTGTGAAAACAGTGTACACCAAGATCAGCTGGCTTCTGGTGAAGCCTCTGATCAGATTCTACACTGTTTTTCATCAACACAATGAATCTATATTTAGAATGAAATTGCATGTCAGACTGGCTGGAACACATTGAATGGTATAGCATTCACATCTCAAAAAGAACTACAGTAAAACCTGTCTAAAACCGCCACTCTCTAAAAGACCAAAAATTGGTTTTCAAGACCAAATATCACTAAATGCCAGTCAAAAGTATTGCAGAATGCTCCGAGGAGCATTCTGCAATACTTTCGACCTTCATTTAGCTACCATTTGTTGTTTGGGTCCGGCACTGGCAGTGTGCAAGAATACATACAGTGATAGGGCTAAACGCCAGCCAGCTTTTTGAAAAGCTAATACTCGTCTTTAAGACCTATGCTTTGTCTATTTTAGGGTGGCTGTTTTACCCAGGTTGTACTGTAAGTGTGCCCTAATAGAAGCATGTGTATTTCTTTGGTCAATAATTGGTAGTTACCTGTTGATAGTATTTATTTTCTGGTGACAGTGAAATCTTCGGAGGTGGCTTTGAAGTTTTGTTGAGATGTTTCTGTAAGTAGACATTAGACAAAAGTACACATTTCTTTAAGGAATATACAAGCCACATCAGTTAAACTCTGCCTTCAGGTTTTGCCATCAGAGAAAGCTTAATCCAAACTGCTCAGCTGCAGAGACTTCCTATTGAATTGCAAGTTGATTAAAAAAAAGTATCTATCAGTTTTATACTTGGCTCTATTCTTGTGTAATGTGTGAAGGTTGGATAAAATCTATTGAACTGACCTCGATATTGCATTTGTTACTTACAAGTTGAATGCCACTTAATGATATTGACATTTGATTGACATACAGAACCAAAATACACCTGTATTAAACATTCTATTGATGACCCTCAATATGAGAGGATTGATAATTGTAGTATTTTTTTTAATCTTTTGTTTTGTTTGTTTTGCTTGATTTGATTCTTTACGTCCCATCAACAATTTTTCAGTTAAACAGGGACGGGTCTTCCTGGGTTGAACCAGTACTTAGCTAGGTTAAATGTGTCTTGCTCAAGGACCACAATTTTTATCTTTTGTAAATTGGGCGATTTCACAATAAAAATGGCAGAAAAGTTCATCTCAGTGATGTCCGTGATCAGTTGGCCTAATTCATATATGGGTCGCGACGCGAGAAAACCTGTCTTTGGGGTTTCCAACCATGTCAAACCCAAACCAGCTTTTTTAGCTACAGAGACTTGCTAGAATGGTGAACTTTCCAATAACAAAGGCGCTGATCAATCTGTGTGGATGTGCAGGCTGATGTGCACCTTTGTTGTTCGCTAACCGTAAAGACAGGTTTTCTCTCTCAAAGGCCCATGTTTGAAATAAAATCACCATCAAACTACAGAAGTAAGTCGGTTAGCATGCAACAGAAGGTTATCATAAGCTATAAAGAATAGATTGTATCAAGATCTTAAGGCTGGCATACTAAAGCTCTGATTAATAACATGCAGATTTGAAAGTATCAAATGATACTGAAAACTGATAATTTTGTATTTATACATGTAAAGTTGCAAGACACAGTAAAAAGAACAACCTGCAAATCAACTCCTCAGGTCAAGTCCTGATAAAGGCTCTGCTGAGACAGTGTTCAATCTAGAGGGGTCCATTGGCTCCCTTTTGTATCAAATGACCCTTATCTAAAGCTAAAGTGGGCCATCTTTAACATTAGGTAAATGGAGAAATATTAGGTGCTACTTTATTTTCATCTGTTATCAAATGGAAATGACCCCCTTTAAAATTTCCTAGATTGAACATTGCCAAGCCATAGTAAGTACATGCTATTCAACGCCTCAGGTCAAGTTTTAATAAAGGCTCTGCCAAGACACAGTAAGAAAAACAACATGCGAATCATCTCCTTGGGTCAAGTTCTAATGAAGAATCTGCTAAGATACAGTAAGAAAAACAACACGCAAATCAACTTCTCCGGTCAAGTCCTAATAAAGGCTCTGCCAAGGCACAGTTAGAACAACATGCAAATCAACTCCTTGGGTCAAGTTCTAATAAAGAATCTGCCAAGATACATTAAGAAAAACAACACGCGAATCAACTCGCCTAATAGCGTCTGATTATTGTTTAACATAAATATAGACACAAACAGTGTGGACCCAGATCGGACGGATCCTACAGGAGCAGTCTGATCTGCATCTACACTGTTTGTTAATGAGGCTTCAAAATTGTTCGGCAAACAACAAAAACATACAACTTTTAGAGATAGGAGCCCTAAAGGTTAATGCATAGGAGGTGAGAGCATAGAAGGTCTGGACTTTCATGAAATGCCCGCACATATTGTTGCATAGCCTAGTCGGGGTAGCTAGGAGTCATCACTCCACACATTAGTGCAGGCCAACTATGTAGTGTCCATGAGGGACCAATAATTCGCTGGGCCTGGGACAAGTCAGTGACTAGTCATATGTACTGTTCTATCATTTATTAATTCCTAAGTCAGCCCACTGCAGAATTACTCTCGGGCACACACTATACGAGACAGTTACATCTAAGAACCAAACAACTACTGATTAATAAACTAATAACTGAACTCTCTCCTCCCCGCACACTGGTATATATACTTTGGCTGTCAAAATAAGTCGGGCAATGATGTACATTGGGTGTTAACCTAGTAATCTTGTTTATGTAGCAGATCTGTCTGATAAGCTATAGAACTTAACATAAACCCGTCAGGCGTGATAGGAAAGCAACTCCCTAACACCTCTTATGTTTGTTTTTGTTTTGTTTTGTTTGTTGCTTTACGTCCCAAGTCAACAGCTATGGTCATTGCGGGATGGTCAGTTCACCTAACCACACTTTTTCCTGGGCAAGCTTGAACAAGCAGTTAACCAGTACTTCGTGTACATACTTTCGCTTGTAACTGACAACAACCCTTCTTGAATGATTCAGTGGAAGGGAGGAGAATGACCGTAGAAATTATTTCATGATCAATCTCCACGAAAGTATGGGACCGGGCCGGGATCAAACTCGCGACCCCTGGATCTGCAGTCAGACTCGCATCTGTTGCCAGACACGTTACCGACTAACACCTCTTAAAGAACTCTAAAGTAGATAGTCAAGGTGTGTCTTGACAGCTATATCAAATTTATAGTTTTGTTTACAGAATTCCAGAAAGGCCAATTAACCGAGAAATGCACTTATATTTCGGAGAAATTACGAAGGTATTAAAGAGGCAAGAATGCTGCCCCATTGCATGCCCTACAGCCAAGGGGTTCGCTAGCCACCAGACCACTAGGTAGCGCAGCCCATTATGCCACAATTTGCACGGCTCAAAGAGCATATTAACTCTTTACTAAATTATAAATAAAACCTGATTTCCCTTCCTAAGTAAATGTAACAGCCAAGTCACGACCAAACATGAATATTTAAGTTGCTGCCTTTACAGTAAGCAAAAGGCTATTAATATATAATACATTGTAATACATTGGTTTTATTTATAAAAAAAATTGTAGTTTGTAAGGTGTGAGAGGGGGATGGTCCTCCCCGACCCCCTACGCACCAAACGGACGGGGAGAATAAAGCAACAACAACATGAAAAAAAAAATAATAATGAAGAATCTGCCAAGATGCATTAAGAAAAACAACACACGAATCAACTCCTTCGGTCAAGTCCTAATAAAGGCTCTGCCAAGGCACAGTAAGAACAACATGCGAATCAACTCCTTGGGTCAAGTTCTAATAAAGAATCTGCCAAGACACAGTAAGAAAAACAACACGGGAATCAACTCCTCCGGTCAAAACTTAATAAAGGCTCTGCCAAGGCACAGTTAGAGCAACATGCGAATCACCTCCTTGGGTAAGTCCTAATAAAGAATCTGCCAAGACACAGTAAGAAAAACAACACGTGAAACAACTCCTCCGGTGAAGTTTTAATAAAGGCTCTGTCAAGGCACAGTTAGAGAACAACATGCGAATCAACTCCTTGGGTCAAGTCCTAATAAAGAATCTGCCAAGACATAGTAAGAAAAACAACATGCTAATCAACTCCTCCGGTCAAGTTCTAATAAAGGCTCTGCCAAGACACAGTAAAAACAACATGCGAATCAACTCCTCGGGTCAAGCCCTTATAAAGGCTCTGCCAAGACAAAGTAAATACAACATGGGAATCAATTCCTCTGATCAAGTCCTAAACAGACTCTGCCAAGACACAGTAAGAATAATAACATCCTTATCATCTCATCAAGGTCAAGTCCTAATAAACTTTGCCAAGACACAGTAAAAAGGTGCTAACCAACTTCTACGGCCAAGGCTAATGCTATAATAAAGGCTATGCCAAGACACTGTACGAAGAACATGCAAATCAATTCCTCTGGTAAAGTCCTAATTAAGTCTCTGCCAAGACAGAGTAAGAAGAACAACATGTTAATTAATTCCTCCGTCAAGTCCTTATAACAGCTCTGCCAAGACACAGTGAAAAGAATAACATACAAATTAATTCATCAGGTCAAAAACAGAGAGTATGATCAGGAAATACCACATTCACAAACTACAGACAAACCTGTGGCACTGTAAGGAAGAGCCACACAACAATCACGAGAAAACAGGAAGACAAAATAAGAGCTGTAGCATGACAGCGTAGCTCGACTGCCTGCAACCTTTTAATTGAGAGAAGTGTGACAACCTTAGATTATATATGTATAGGAAGCTTATGGATAAATATCGTACAGTTGTGGAATAAAAGCTAACCCTACAAGGTATCTATGGTGCAAGTATGAATGCTTTCTGACAAGTGGTTGTCAGAATATGGACTTCTAGAAAACTTTAATGCAAAAGTCTCTTTTGGATATGTACTAGATTTTGACACAAGTCTTTACCGGTCAAGTCCCAACAAAGGCTCTGCCATGGCATAGTTAGAACAACATGCTAATTATCTCCCAAGGTCAAGTCCCAACAAAGGCTCTGCCAAGACAAAGTTAGAAAAAGCTTCAGTGGGTAAGCATTCTCTTTGACCCACTTCAAGTTTTCCCTTTTACCTGAGAACTGTGATAATTGAGAAACTGAAACAGAACATGCTGGATGGATTAACCCTAAAGTACTCTTAGCATGGTGTTGAAATGCAAGGCTACTAACATAAATTTATAAATGCACGATTGTACTAAACACAAGAACGTATGTTCAGACATGAGGGCCCTGGGTCACTCACATGAGAATGACTATTAACAAAGCTCCAGATAAGGATTGGTAGCAATTGGGTATTTACCCACCTGTTATGGGTTTAATTGGGTATTTCAGATTTAGTTATTGCATAAAGTCGTGTCGCACGCTATTAACAGCCATGGTTTAACCGGCAAAAACCCATGGATTGATCAGGCAATTCACGTGCTATAGATGCACGGCATTTGTACTTTACATATACGCATTCTAGGCAGTCACAAAAATTGACGTCATCAACAGTAACGTGCATAGAAATGAACGTAATTTAGTGACCTTAGGATGGCGTAAGTCTTTGCTCCGGAACAGGTGTTTTCAGAATCTACAAAGGGAATGCTGTTTAAAGACATTTTTTATCTAGAGCTCTGGCAGCCCCTTTCAGGGCTGGAAAAGTCCACTCGTCCGCTGGCCATGGCGAGTGCCTTATGCTGTAGGACAAGTAGAAATTTTGACTGTTTCCAATGTTAAGTATTGAATTTACCAATACATATGGTAATGTAGGACAAGTAAAAAATTTAGAATTTTCCACCCCTGCCCTTTGTTCAGTAGATTGGAACTATTTGTGCAATTTTGGTAGAGTGTATCATGAGGAACAATTCTGTAAATCATTTTGAATTTGGACCAATGGATCAGAAGATGTTGTTTAGAGACATTTCTTATCTAGAGCTTTGGTGGCCCCTTTGTTCGGCAGAGCTGAACCATTTGTGCATTTTTGGTAGAATGCATCATAATGTTTAACTCTGTGAAATTATGAATTTGGACCAGTGTTTCAGGAGGAAAGGCCATTTTAAGATATTTCTTATCTGGAGCTCTGGCACATCTTTTGTTCAGCGGAGCAGAACCATTTGTGTAATTTATGTAGAGGGTGTTATGAGGAACAATTCTGTGAAATTATTTTGAATTTAGACCAGTGGTTAAAAAAGGAAATGCTGTTAAAAGATATTTCTTATCTAGAGCTCTGGCAGCCCTCTTGTTCAGCGGAGCAGAACCATTTAAGCAATTTTGATTGAGGGTGTTATGAGGAACAATTCTGTGAAATTATTTTGAATTTGGGCCAGTGGGTCAGGAGATGTATAAAAGATTTCTTATCTGGAGCTCTGGTGGCCCTCCTATTCAATGGAGCAGAAACAGTTATGCAATTTTGGAAGAGGGCTTTATCTGGATCCACATCTGAACTAAGGGTGAGGTTGGTGCACCGTTAAACCGGTTTAAGCCCTCCAGTAAAATATTTTACTGACTGTTCCAAGGCAGTTCTTCTTTTGTGGATCTTTTTGGTTTTTTTCTGTCTTGTGTTTGCTATGTCTTTGTGCGCGTCTGTTTATATGTGCCTTGTGGTCACCTACTGGGAAAGGGCTGACCTCTTGGCTCTCATTGGTGGTGTCTAACTGTGAGTTTGTCACTTTTCCTTGGTCAAGTGTGGTACTTGATTGTATCGATTCCTGATCTTTGCACCCTTACTTACTTTCATAGGAAACATTCATGTGAAGTTATATGAAATTTGAACCAGTGGTTCAGGAGGAGGTCATTTAAAGAAAAAGTTTACCAATGACGGACAGCCGCACGACGTACGATGGACAGATGCTTGACAAAGACCGATCACAACTTTTTTCCATATGTATATTTCATCTCTATACGCCAGTTGGGTATCATTTTTTTTTTGTTAATGTAACTTTCTTGCAGTTTTATATAGAGAAAATATAGTCAACCTGTCTAGTAATGAAAGTGCAAATTGTTTATCTATTTTGTCTTAACAAAGTGAGCAGTTAGTTTCATAACCATTTTGTTAACATTAACATTTTGCACTAAAAATTTTGTTTTTGTTTGCATTGATTGTTTAAGTCCAAGTCAACAATTTTTCAGTTATGTCCGAACAGCTTCGTCTTAACAAAGTGAGCAGTTACTTTCATAACCCTTTTGTTAACATTAACATTTTGCACTCAAAATTTTGTTTTTGTTTGCGTTGATTCTTTAAGTCCAAGTCAACAATTTTTCAGTTATATCCGCACAGGTCTTCCTGGGTTTAACCAGTACTTAGAAGAGGATAAAGTGTCTTGCTCAAGGACACAATGCAGTGCTTCTGGTGATGCTTGAACCTGCATCCCCTCGATCTTGAGTCAAGCACCCTACCACTGAGTCACCACTCTCCTCTGCACTGAAAATAAGAGGTTTAAATAGTGCACTGTGGAAATAACCCATTTAGTACTCTGTGTGTGCTTGTAGGAGCATGTCGAATTATAAGGTGGAATACCCCAGTTAGTTTAGCAGGAAAAGGATTTAGAGAAGGAGAAAAGTTTACAGAAAAAGTACAAACTACAGTAAAACCTGTCTTAAGCAGCCACTAAAAAAGAAGACCAGAATTGGGTTTCAAGACCAATTATCTCTTAATGCAAGTCAAAAGTATTGCAGAATGCTCCAAGGGGAGCACTCTGCTATACTGTCGACCTTCATTCTGCTACCATTTGTAATTAAGATCTTTGTTTTGTCTATTTTTGGGTGGCCGCTTAAGACAGGTTTTACTGTAGAAAGTATGTCTTACCACTTCTTCTTCTTTCTCTAATTTGTCTAATGATGCATCCACAGCATCGAAAAATTCATCCTCTTTAATTGCACAATGTGGACCTTCCTGAAACAGTGCGAATAGTCAATATAAACCCTTAATGAACCAGCTTGACAGTTCATGTGAATAGTCTATACAGGGTTCGTACAGGCAAGTTCGTGTAAAATTCAAAGACTTTTTAAGGACTTCTAAAAGACTTTCCTACTGTTTTCAAGGACTGAAAACTTATGAAAAATACTGATTTACACGCTAAAATTCTACTTCTGAAATGCTTGAGTCCATTTTCTAAAGATATTAGTTTTAAAAAATCAGTGTACAATTATGGTGCCTTTATTTGGTGCAGCTTATGCTGCACCAAATAGGTACCACAATTTTATACTGATTTAAGGCTCCAAAAAACAGTGTTAAATTCTCTTGCAAATGGTAAAATTCGTTACTATATTGCTACCACTTCATGTTTGAAATATTAAATGCCATGTATGTAGTACAATATATTTATGTCTTAGGAGATGAACTAAATAAGCTCTTGCTTTCGTTCTAATCCTATTTATATTGTTTGTAATTATTGTACATGTATGTATCTATTTGTGAAATAAATATGTTTAAACCAAAATTCAAGGGCTTTTCAAGGCCTTGGAGTGTTTTTCAAGTACTTTTCAAGGCAAATTTTATTTTCAAGGACTGTTCAAGACAGTCCTGTATATTCAAGTACTTTTCAAGCCTGTGCAAACCCTGAAGTAGTCTATAAGCAGACCATTCACATGAAATATCAAACCTTATTTAGCTTCTCAAAGAACTACAGCTAGAATTATTGTTGGTGAACACTGTGCCCCACATATATGCATGTCCATAAGGATGGTGCTCCATTTTAAGACAAGGGTCATCTTAAGTTTGAAACTCTGCGAAATAAAATTTGGTCACAAAAAATAGGCCTACCCCCCGAAACCCTAAGGTCCTGGCATTAATATCCAATATTTTCCAAATATTTTTATTTTGCTAGATGCACTAAATGTAAGGGTTTGATTTAAGCACAAAAATACAGTTGTCATTTATGCACTATCCTAGCCACAGGCTCTCAAAATTTGGGCAGATTGAATAGGAGACTGTCCAAGGTCCTTGTATTATTGCACTATTTGCTCATTGAAAAAGCAGCACCTCATAAATGTGTAATTAGGATGGTCTACCTTAGACATAGGTAAAAGCTAAAAATAAGGCATGATTTTATTTGAAAGTAACTGTATCATCTCGCCCCATAACACCTCAGTACAGACACAAAACATACTATTAAACCCTTAAAACACCGGCAAAAATATTTGCTTATTGAGAAACAGTGTGGGCCCCAGATCAGAATGCTTGCAGGATCTGGAGCTTATCTGTTTGTCATAGAAGCTTCAAAAACATTTCTGCAGACGACATAAGCAGACTACTTGTTGTGATTGGCACCTTAAGGGTTAATAAATGTGAGTACAGTGTATATAGTATGCAGCCACGATTTTCATAAATTAGGGGGCAAATATGTTCTTAAAAGGGTATCCTTTGAAAGCAAAGACTGCATAAAAGAACTGAAACTAGAGTGTGCATATTTCCTGGGCCAGACTAGCTAGTTTCTGCCAATTAGGCTTCATCAGTGACCCTCTAATAGTTTCAAAGTTCAACAATGAAACCCATGATCCCAAAGGACAAGAAAATAAAATCTACACTATAGTGAAGGGCAGGGAGATGTTCCCCTTCCAAAGAAGATGAAATAGCCGAACCACGCCCAGAAATGAATATTAAATTTGCCGCCTTTATAGTAAGGCAAAAGTCTTATAATACTTTCAAAACGTATAACCACATTTCCCATGGCTAATTATAGCTAGTTTTATCAATTACATCCCAATCGCAACACATGTATTGCATTAAATTCCCCAACATCGGTGTCTCCTCTAATATCTTTTGGGAAGAGTACCTGCAAGACAGCTAAGAAGACACAACTGTCAGGGAGTTAGATACTGCATCCACAGCAACCGGATATCGCATTTGGCATACTCGGTTGTTATCATCATTATTGTCTGAGATTTGAAAACATGGCGCAACAGATAACGCTGAGATTGTTTTTAAAAAGTCTGGTGAATCTGACTCGCAGAAGAGTCAGTCATCGAGCTGGACTGATTAGGCAGACCTAGAAGTATCAGGCTCTGAGTCTCCTTTCTATGTGGTTTCTGCGATGATTGGTTTGTTTCTGAAACGTTTCAGTGACTTTTTGTTTTTGACTTTTTACGGTTTAGATCTAATACTCCAACTCGAAAGACCATAATTCAATGTCCCCATAAAATTTGAAATGACACCTAAATTCTTAACCTAGGGGGACATGATGTCCCCCAAATGAAAAAGTCAAGGGAAAACCCTGCTCTATCAGCTGACCAAGTTTGAAGCTCCAAGATATAATAATTTTCTAAATATCTTGAGTACAAGATATGCAAAGGGCAATAACTCAAAAGAATAAAATAACTTGTTTAAAAAAATTCACCAAGTAATCTACTCATTATCATCTATTAGCTGGCCAAGTTAAAAGCTCCAAGCTATAAGAATTTTCGAGATATATTGATTATATTGTCCAACTTAAGGGATATGTCATCGACATGGATGCTACTTGGTTTAAAGATTGTCTCTAATATCCTGAAGAAGGCCCTTGTCTGAAAATTTGATATAATTTAAATTTATTGACCTATTTTATGTTATTGTGAATGAATATTGCGTTCCTTCTTCAGAGACAGACATTCTGAGGTAGTTCTTTATCCCACAAAATACAATAATTAACGGACAAGTGTGCACATGCATAATCTAAACACACACTATCCTCAAGGCTGCTCGGCATGAAAACAGAGCTAAGAAATCTCTTCTTATGATCAACTTTGAGACTGGAAACACAGCTTGGAGACATAGAATACCACTTTGACCTTACCCCTAGGTCATAAAACCTAGCTTAACTGAGCATGAAATTTCAAATGCTCTTAAAAACCAAAATATTGAGAAATAAAGATTTTTCTTTCTTTAAAAGTAAGAAAGAGGGTAAAGATCAGGAATAGATAAAATTAAGCACCACGCCTGACCCAGGATACCAATGGGAAGTAACAAACTCACAGTAAGACACCACAAAAGAGAGCCAAGAGGTCAGCCCTTTCCCAGCAGGTGACCACAAGGCACATATAAACAGACGCGTACAACGGCATAGCAAACACAAGACAGAAAAAACATAAAAGATTTAGTCTCCTATTAAAACCCTCAAATGTTGTATTTATCCTGCTAATAAATGTTAAAATGCCAACAATGGTTGGCATTTTAACATTTATAAGCAGAATAAATTGCATGCCTAGTTGAGTGGGACATGATTATTTAATAACCTCAGGAGCTAACCTCATAATCGGGTCCTCCTATCACAGGTCTAGAGACCATCTGTTTCTGTTCCATTCTGTTAGCTTTGTAAGCCTCTTCATACTTCTTTCTTCTCTCCACTTCCTAGAAATCATATCAGAAAGTTCATCAGATTTTGCTATCCACTTTCTAGAAATCATATCAGAAAGCTCATGAGATTTTGCTATCCACTTCCTAGAAATGATATCGCAAAGCTCATGAGATTTTGCTATCCACTTTCTAGAAATCATATCAGAAAGCTCATGAGATTTTGCTATCCACTTCCTACAAATCATATCAGAAAGCTCATGAGATTTTGATATCCACATCCTAGAAATCATATCAGAAAGCTCATGAAAATTTTATATCTACTTCCTAGAAATCATATCAGAAAGCTCATGAGATTTTGCTATCCACTTCCTAGAAATGATATCGGAAAGCTAATCAGATTTTGCTATCCACTTCCTAGAAATGATATCGGAAAGCTAATCAGATTTTGCTATCCACTTCCTAGTAATTATATCGGAGAGCTCATGAGATTTTGCTATTTATTGTATATGCATTATTAAGTCATTCTTTAAACATCACCGGAGCAATAAACTGTATAATAGCAGTCAACTATTCTAGAATTTTTCATATAGAATTTGTTTGGATGATTGTTATTAAGAAATGAATTTAATTTTTGGAATGTTCATGGAACCCATGAACATTCCAATAATTGAATTTATTGCTTATATTTACATTTTATTATAGATATCTAAAATATGAAAAACATTTTTAATTTAGAATTTAAAACAGTTTTGTATTTCATAAAATTTAATAATATTTTATAAAATATAATTGTTATAACGGTTTAGTCCGAGTGTAAAATGGAAAAGCGGACCAGCCAGCTTGAACAGGGACAGCCAATGTAGCAAACAAGAACATGCGACTCAGGTGTGGCTTGCTGTCAATCACAACACCAGTTTCACCTCTGGTGAATGATTTTGATGTTTGAAGCGTATTGCACGGGCAAGTGAGTTTGGCAGCTGCAATAAAGTTTGTGTAATTCATGAGGCTATGAATGGCTGCAAAAATCTAAAGATTCATTAAAGGATTGCTTCGAAAATATAAATATTCATATATGACCTAGTGTACGATGTGGACAGTAATTTGCTTTGTTATGCTGCGTACATCATCTTGAAATCTTGACTGAAATACAAGTGATGCCCGGAAAACTGCAAATTGAAGTTTTCCGGGCATCACACATATTTTGGATATAATTCACATATGCTGTGAGCTGTTTACAAAGATCATATACAGTCTCTAAATCATGCACAAGGATATACATATATATGACGACACCCACCCCAAACATATTTTAAGTTGACTACTAAAACACAATACATTGCATCCCCTGAACATACTTGCTACCAGTGATTTTATTTGGGATTTTAGGAAGCTACCTTTTCCTTCAAATTTGGGAAAATATTTGAATAAAACTGGGAAAATAAGTGCTAAAATACATGAAATTGGGAAAATGAAGGCCGTTTTTGGATTGGGAATGACTCCCATATAAGGTCTTAAAAATGGCCAAATAAAACCACTGGCTACATAGTTTAATGGGTATAAAAAATACTTGCTTAGCAATTTAGTGGGACTTAGGGCTAGCTAATCGAAGCCAAAATGCTAATCGATTATCCGTTCTTGAACTCTGCTAAATAACTGATTAGTAATTCAATTCCTTGACAATTTTTTCATGACAACAGACATTAATTTTCCAATCAATTAGCTTTGCAACACTTAGTAGTGTGTGTTTTATATTCACTTGATTTCACTTAAATTTTCGCACCTTTGCTCAAAACATGTCTTCATCCACTCAATTAGTAGATAATTGAATTGCTAAATGGTAGAGTCAGCAATTAAGTTTACAAGTGGCCATTGTGGTTGTGATGTCATACAAAGGAAGACTGGTATGCATGACACGAAGTCAGACACAGTTGTATTAAAATAAGACCTGCTATAATCTTAAAGCCTAGTATTTACAACAAAAATAGAAAACTTGCATACGAGATTGTTGACCTGATGAGTATTTTATAATATTGTGCTACTTAAGACCGGTATAATTCTTCTAACAATCAGTTGTCAAGTATAACCTGTAATTTAGTACAGCGCTTTTATCATTTTGTTACAGCAATTTATACTCATCTACTTTTGTTTGATTTTATTCTTTACGTCCACTCAACAATCTTTCAGTTATGCGGGACGGTTCTTCCTGGGTTTAACCAGTACTAAGCTAGGATAAATGTGTCTTGCTCAAGGACCACAACGCAGTGACGCCGGTGAGGCTCGAACCCGCTACCCTTCGGTCTCGAGTCAAGCACTCTACCACTGAGCCACTGCGCTCCCTATACTCATCTACTGTTTACCTCATGATGCTTACAGTCAAAACAAAATATCATGAGCGAGACACACACTGTAATCTTAATTGAATAAATACACAGAACATTTATTTTAAGAAATTGATTTTTGAATTCATTTTTCTTTTGTTTTTTATCAAAGAAAGTGTATTCACAGGACTTTAGTTGAGAGTGTGTAACCAAAATTTAATTTTCTTATTTCTCAACCAAAACATATTTTGTGGGTACTCAAAAGAACCGTCTCAATGAGACGGTTCCTTTGAGCACCCAAAACATATGTTAAAATTGATGGGTAAGAAAATATTTACAATTTAACGCTGAAAATTTTTGCTTATCTAAACCTGTGTATTCAGCTAACCTTTTCGAGTTTCTTTCTCCATGCATCCTCTCTCTGTGACATAAGTTCTATACAATGTGACATGGTTGCTATAATACCAGCAGTAGTCGCCTTGAATGTAAATGCTTCACCTTTGAAGTCCACAGAATGGCTGCCGTGTTGCTGTAGTATGGATGCTGTAATATAGAATATACAGTTTTGTTTGTTTTTGTTTGATTTGATTCTTTATGTCCCATCAACAATCTTATAGTTATGTAGGGACGGGTCTTCCTGGGTTGAACCAGTACTAAGCTAGGATTAATTTGTCCTGTTAAAGGACACAGCGCAGTGACGCCGGTGAGGCTCGAACCTGCGGCCCCTCGGTCTCGAGTCAAGCCACTGCGCTCCCTAGAATATACAGTGGAACTTCAAAGGCTAGATCACAAACGCCTCGCTTTATCATTGTTAATTCAAACTCCCTTGAGTCCTTAGAACATAAGAATCCATCACGAGTGTGAGGGTGGGATAGAAAAATCTGTCCTGAGGATCACTGTTTGGCATTATGAGGCTTGCAGAGTGATGACAAATGGTGATCGTGAGGGAGATTTTTCTATCCCATCCCCACACAAATAAAGAATTCTTTTTCTTGCTCACAATTGAATACCACGTTTTCATATTTTTTTTAAAAGGCTCCCATAAGTTCCTGAATACGCTGAGACACAACAAAAATTGATGACATCTCTTTAACATAACAACGTCATTTGTCTTCTGACGTGTGGCTGTTCATTTTTTATCCTTCCCACAGGTTGGTACAGGGTATGTGAGATTATAAGAATCCATCATGAGTGTGAGGGTGGGATAGAAAAATCTGTCACAAGGATTCCCAATTGGCATCACGAGGCTTGCCGAGCCATGACAATCGGTGATCTCGAGGGACAAATTTTTTCTATCCTATCCTCACACAAATAATTGATTCTTTTTCTTGTTCACCACTTAATAGATCATTTATATTGGAAAAACTTGTAAGACTTCCAGAAATTCCATGAATATGCTGAAATGCGACATGGAACGTCATTTTAACATTACAATGACGCCACGGATCGACGTGCGGCCAGCATGCGACTGTTTGTTTCTTATCTTTCTCTAGGGCTGGTACAGGTGTGTGAGAGAATTATCTCACATGGGTAAAAACAATGGAAATCCCAATCTGGTATGCGAGAAAAAATTATCTCAAATGGATAAAACAGTGGAAACCCTAATCTGGTGTATAATAAAATAATTTCCACAGCTCCAGATATCCATACAGTTAGGAGAATTTAGATGCTTGTTTAATCCTTCATCATGATCCTTATTACACAGGCTGAAACATTCTCTGTGCGTTTTTGTGTCATTTTTTTTCTTTCAATTTTTTAAAGTAAAATTTGTGAGTATGTCATATATGAACTAGTGCATCATGACTGAATATAGCCCTTACGAATGAACTGCTGGCATTAGAAAGGTGCTTGCTTAATTGAAGTAAACTGCCAAATCATGATAGGAAGTTTTGGTTTCATAACTCTTGTCCTACTGAAGCTGGATATAGCCACTTTAGAAAACAGAGTAGATCCAGGATCAGCTGGCTGCTAAGAATGTCCTGTTGAACCAAAGTCTAATGCTGGCTAAAGTCTAATGTATACATAGTTACAATCCTATATAGGACAGCAAGTTACTAGAAACAAAACAGCTTTTAATTTACACAACTGTTAAACCGCCATTTATTTGTTTTTTTTAATGTTTGAGGTTTTACATCCCAGTCAACAGTTATGGTCATGTCGGGACGGTCAGTTCACCTAACTACACTTTTTCTTGGGCAAGCTTGCCTAACTGGTTAATTTGTACTTTGTGCACATACTTTTGCTTGTAACTGAAAACAACCCTTCCTGAAACCCCTCATTTATAAGTGTTTGTTTTTAATTGAGTTTCTGTTACAACATTCAAGTAAATCAGTAAAACACAATACCTTGTGTGAGACTCGAATCTGGGATCTCTTAATCTCATATCAAGTGCTCTACCACCAAGAAAATAGTTCCTTTATTCCTTTGAAACATTTGAAGCAATCAACAACCCAGATCTGCATGCACACTGTCTGGATACAGATTAACTCTTTGCCTACTGGGTAATTTTTCATGTTTTTGACGTCTGCTGAATTTTTTCAAAATTCACTTTTTTGAAAAATTATTTCAAGAATACCGTCAGAGTGTCAAACAGTTTGGATCCTGATCAGGCCCGACATAATGTCGGGCCTGATCTGGGTCCAAACTGTTTGCAAAGTTATCAGCAGACGACACTAGAAGGTGATCTGTACCAAACCAATATTCCCCCTTCCTTCGGTTTGGGGGACATAAAAACACAGAGGTTAAGATAAGCCCTTAAAATTATGAACATTTTCTTACCCACCAGTTTTAACATAAATTATGTTTTGGGTGCTCTAAAGAACCGTCTCATTGTGATGGTTGTTTAAAGAACCCAAAACTTGCTTTGGTTGAGAAATTAGAAAATTGATTTTTAATCCCAAATTCTAACCTTAAGGTATTTACCTAAATCTTTGGCTGTATGACCTGGGAAATGGTCTGTTGTATGACTATTGTGTTCTGTATGATCCAAGTCATCTGGATCTCCGATATCATCTTCTGCTACTGAAATGACAACAATATTACATAAATACAACTGTAGAATACATATAGTGCACTACATGGCATGTCAGGATACTTAAGCCATATTTTGAACGTAAAAGGGTCTTTATCTCCCATTTCCTATTTCTACATGTATTTGTATCTCTAGCCAGGCTTTAACTAGGGCATTTGAGTATAACTGGGCAGATTCCGTAATGTCACATTTTAAGGCAAATTTTGCATAATAATTAAGCAATGTCATGTTGTGCAGGGCCGTCGCCGCATATTTAAAAGTGGTCCAGTGGAGAAAGCCATCGAGTGCCGAAGGCACGAGAGGGGGGGAGAGCACGAGAGTGTTCTATGTGGGTTTTTAATGTGTTTTTTTATGCGTTTGTGACCAGATTTGAGTCCTTTTGGTCATGATCTTTTGCTAGAAAAGATATTTCCTGTCACGTGAGAAACCCAATGCAGGACAAAATTGTTTTCAGTCACATTTTTTTTTTACTTTTTTCTACAGCATGTTTCTTTGACATTATTTCATCTATGTCACCGCAGGTTTTGGCAAAGTACTTTTAGCACCCACTGATGGTGGTTCTTCAAAGAGTTGTGTTTTCGACAAGATATACACTTAGTCTATCGTCTTTTCAAAAGGATACAGGCTTCATCTAGATTTTGGCTTTGGTAGGCATAACATGAGCTATTTGGCTTCATCTGAAATACTACGGCTAAACACTTCTCTGCTCAGACTTTTTAAAGTCGAATGTACGTTGGGGGAACCAAAAAGTCTTGGGCTGATTGGAACGGAATGCATTGTAACAACACAGGCTAACGATGCTCATATATGTAAAGTCATAACGTTTGAAACATAATTTGTTGCTCGACATGTTTTAAAATAAGAAAAGAAAACAAATTGTCAATTTGAGGGAAATGAAACTGGATCATAGAAATTGTCTTGACCTCAACGAGAAGACTTATCTTCAGAGTTTCCGACAATGCAAAATTCAAACCAACCTACTCAGTTATAGAGATTAGCTAAAATGCTGAAATTTTGCATGTGGCAAGTTTATCAATTATACTTTCCTCAGAGCCAACATCAAAGGCGCTGATCAGACTGGGCGGATGTGTAGGCTGGTCTGCGCCTTTGATGTCCGCATGCAGCTCCGTCTGGTTTTCTCTAGACACAATCCATAAGTATGATAATGTCTATTAAGACCATCTGAATAATAAATTAATCAACACGATCCATAAGTATGATAATGTCCATTAAGACCATCTGATTAATAAATTAATCAAGCAGGTGTCATTATAAGTTTCTAATGTTTTCATACCTTGGCTAGGTCGGTCTATTAATGACACGCTCAACAAGCGTTATTAATAATTGCATCAATGAATTGTGGCAGATTGAATAAAATCAGAGGTAAGCACAAAGTAAAGTGAGCTGAAACGAGAAAAAAAAGGGACGCAGCGGGAAGCATAGCCGGCAAAAAAGTGGTCCCATGCTCGCGGCACCTACCTGACCAGCACCGGCGACGACGGCCTTGTAATGTCATAAACAAGACCAACTTCTTTTGAGATGGGGTCTGTGGCCATGGGTAGAATGACATGCTAAATTGTACAGACTGAGTATGAGTATAGAGGATGGTGACAAATGTGTACCCAAAACAAGCACCATCAGTTAATATGTGTCATATTTCCAGGTTAACCCTTGTCATGCTGAATATCTTTTATGTCCCGCATTCCTCCTTTATTCTGTAAACCTGCAGCATTCCAGTTGTAGAAAGCATGTATTTTCAATCAGAGTGGAAATCAGTGTGGATCCTGATCAGATGGCTTCGTTAGAAGCCAGCTGATCAGGTGCTACTGTGTTTTAGAAAACAAGTAGCCCAATGGGCAACGATCGCTCACCATGGAGCCAGGATAATGTTTGAAGACACCATAATTTACGATGCTAAAAGGCAGATAACTCTGAACTTGAAACAGTGACAAGGAATTAATTCAAAAACATAAGATATTATGTCGGTTCTAGTTATCTGCAAGTATTAAAAAGATCTGAATAAAAATTGCATTGGAAACCTGGTGAAAGTGTAGTTTTCAGATACTCAAGAGCAGCTAACGCCGTAGTTATGGGATCTGACCGAAATTCAAACTCATCCATACTTTTATGTATGTCCTGGTAACCTACAGGGATGAAGAAAATCAAATGAAAAATGAAGGTGGTAGAGTGGTCACAACATTATATAGTTATATTTTAGATGCTCAAGGGCAGCTACATGTAACTCTGTAGCTGGTGGATGGGTGTGGTGGAAAATCAAACTCATTCAAACTTTTATGGAAGTCCTTGTTACCTACAAATGAGGAAGATCCATTCAAAAATGAAGGTGCTAGAGTGGTCACAACAGATCTCCCTTTGTAAGTCTATGCAGATTTTTTATGTTGCTCAAGGGAAGTTAACTCCACAGTCTAAAGTTGGTTCTACTTTAAATTAAACTCATCCAAGCTTTTATGGTTGTCCTTGTCGCCTGCAAGACTGAAGAAGATCCAATCAAAAATGAAGGAGCTAGAGTGGTCTCAACATTATTCATTGATTTTTAAGATGCTCAAGGGGAGCTAACTCCAAAATAAAAATATGTGATGGGATCTTGACGAAATTCAAACTCATCCAAGCTTTAATAATTGTCCTTATTGTATGCAAGAATGAGGAAGATCCATTCAAAATTGAAAGTACTAGAGTGGCTGCAATATTTCTCTCATTATAAGTCTATAAGGATTTTTCCAAACGCTCAAGGGCAGGTAACTCATAAGCCCCTGGTCGGATCCTGCTGAATTTGAACCGATGCGAGATATTATGGGTTTACTTGTTGCCTGCAAGAATGAAGAAGATCCAATCAAAAATGAAGGAAACAGAGTGGTCACAACATTATTCATTAATTTTTCTGACGCTCAAGGGCAGCTAACTCTGAAGTCAGTGATGGAATCTTGCCGAAATTCAAACCCATCCAAGCTTTTATGGTTGGTCTTGTTATCTGCAAGAATGAAGATGATCCATCCAAAAATGAAGGTACTAGAGTGGTCACAACATTTCTCCCATAATTAGTCTATGGGGATTTTTCCAGACGCTCAAGGGCAGCTAACTCATAAGTCCCTGATCGGATCATGCTGAATTTTGAACCCATTCGAGATTTTATGGTTGTCCTTGTTACCTTCAAGAATAAAGAAGAAAATATGAACGAGGAGCCCAATGGGCAACGATCGCTCACCATGGAGCCAGCATAATGTTTGGAGACACCATAATTTACGATGCTCAAAGGCAGATAACTCTGAATTTTAAACAGTGACCAGGAATTAATTCAAAAACATAAGATATTATGCCAGTTCTATTTATCTGCAAGTATTAAAAAGATCTGAATAAAAATTGCTTTGGAAACCTGGTGAAAGTGTAGTTTTCAGATAATCAAGGGCAGCTAACTCCGTAGTCAGTTATGGGATCTGACCGAAATTCAAACTCATCCATACTTTTATGTATGTCCTGGTAACCTATAGGGATGAAGAAAACAAAGGTGCTAGAGTGGTCACAACATTATATAGTTATATATTAGATGCTCAAGGGCAGCTAACTCTGTAGCTGGTGGATGGGTGTGGCGGAAAATCAAACTCATTCAAACTTTTATGGAAGTCCTTGTTACCTACAAATGAGGAAGATCCATTCAAAAATGAAGGTGCTAGAGTGGTCACAACAGATCTCCCATTGTAAGTATATGCAGATTTTTTTATGATGCTCAAGGGAAGTTAACTCCACAGTCTAAAGTTGGTTCTACTGTAAATTAAACTCATCCAAGCTTTTATGGTGTCCTTGTTACCTATAAGAATGAAGAAGATCCAATAAAAAATGAAGGCGCTAGAGTGGTCACAACATTATCAATCAATTTTTAAGATGCTCAAGGGCAGCTAACTCCATAATAGGTGATGGGATCTTGACTGAATTCAAACTCATCCAAGCTTTTATAGTTGTCCTTCTTATCTGCAAGAATGAATATGATCTATTATAAAATGAAAGCACTAGAGTGGTCACAACAATTCTCCCATTATAAGTCTATGGGGATTTTTTAAGACGCTCAAGGGCAGCTTACTCCTCAGTAGCAGGTCTGATCTGGCCAAATTTTGAACCCATATAAGCTTTTATAGTTAACCTTGTTACCGGCAAGAATAAAGAAGATCCAATTAAAAATGAAGGCGCTAGAGTGTTCACAACATTATCCATCAATTTTTAAGATGATCAAGGAGAGCTAACTCCATAATAGGTGATGGGATCTTGACGAAATTCAAACTCATTCAAGCTTTCAAAGTTGTCCTTCTTATCTGCAAGAATAAAGAAGATCCATTCAAAATTGAAAGCACTAGAGTGGTCACAACGTTTCTCCCATTATTAGTCTATGGGGATTTTTCCAGATGCTCAAGGGCAGCTAACTCATAAGTCCTTGGTCTGATCCTGCAGAATTTCAAACTCATCCAATCTTTTATGAGTGTCCTTGTTAGATGAAAGAATAAAGAAGATCGAATCAAAAATGTAGACGCTAGAGCGATCACAACATTATCCATCAATTTTCAAGATGCTCAAGGGGAGCTAACTCCAAAATAGGTGATGGGATCTAGATGAAATTCAAACTCATCCAAGCTTAAATAGTTGTTCTTATTGTCTGCAAGAATGAAGAAGATCCATTCAAAATTGAAAGCACTAGAGTGGTCGCAACATTTCTCCCATTATAAGTCTATGGGGATTTTTCCAAATGCTCAAGGGCAGCTAACTCATAAGTCCCTGGTCGGATCCTGCTGAATTTCTAACCCATCCGAGATATTATGGGTTAACTTATTGTCTGTAAGAATAAAGAAGATCCAATCAAAAATGAAGGAATTAGAGTGGTCACAAATTATTCTTTAATTTTTCTGACGCTCAAGGGCAGCTAACTCCGAAGTCAGTGATGGAATCTTGCCGAAATTTAAATTCATCCAAGGTTTAATAGTTGTCCTTATTGTATGCAAGAATGAGGAAGATCCATTCAAAATTGAAAGCACTAGAGTGGTCACAACATTTCTCCCATTATAAGTCTATGGGGATTTTTTCAAACGCTCAAGGGCAAGTAACTCATAAAGCCCTGGTCAGATCCTGCTGAATTTCGAACCCATGCGAGATATTATGGGTTTACTTGTTGCTTGCAAGAATGAAGAAGATCCAATCAAAGATGAAGGGGCTAGAGTGGTCACAACACTAGTCATTAAATTTTCGGACGCTCAAGGGCAGCTAACTCTTAAGTCAGTTATGGAATCTTGCGAAAATTCAAACTCATCCGAGCTTTTATGGTTGGTCTTGTTATCTGCAAGAATGAAGAAGATCCATCCAAAAATGAAGGTACTAGAGTGGTCACAACATTTCTCCCATTATAAGTCTATGGGGATTTTTCCAGATGCTCAAAGGCAGCTAACTCATAAGTCCCTGGTCAAATCCTGCCAAATTTCGAACCCATTCGAGATTTTATGCTTGTAGTTGTTACCTGCAAGAATGAAGAAGAACAAATCAAAAATGAAGGAGCTAGAGTGGTCACAAGATTTTCCCCATTATAACCATATGGGAGCTATCTGTTGCCATGGAAACCAGAGTTCTGATCCGATCTTACCCAAAACCTAATGCAATCAATCCCCCACCCCAATGATGCTTCTGATAAAATTTTATTATGATTGGGCAGCTGGTTTCAGAGATATTCATGTTTGAAAGTGTGGACGGACGGACGGACGGACGCACGCACGCACGGACGCCGGCTCGAGTCCCATGCTATAAGCTCACCCTGAGCCTTCGGCTCTGGTGAGCTAAAAATGAAGGAGCTAGAGTGGTCACAAGACTTTCCCCATTATAACCCTATGGGAGCTATCTGTTGGCATGGAAACCAGAGTTCTGATCCGATCTTACCTAAAACCTAATGCAGTCAATCCCCCACCCCAATGATGCTCCTGGTGAAATTTAATTATGATTGGCCAGTTGGTTTCAGAGATATTCATGTTTGAAAGTGTGGACGCACGGACGGACAGACGCAGGCACGGACGCCGGCTCGAGTCCCATACTATAAGCTCACCCTGAGCCTTCGGCTCTGGTGAGCTAAAAACGGCTAAATCTGGGTTCAGCAGGAAAAGGGTTGAAAGGTAAAATAGCCTACACTACATTATTCAACTTTTTTTATTCAAAATTAAGCCCCACTTACCTCAGATAATGATCAAATGTGATCAGTCTGATAAATGATATAAAAAACAATTTGAAGAAAATGAAAAAAGTCAATAAGCAATGCTTATTAGATACCCCCCGCACAGTAAGATTCAGTGAAAAACCCTGCACAGTAAGATTCAGAAGGCACCATCTATGCATATTCAAAAGCCTTATTAGGGAAAAATTGTCTAAGTTCTCATAGCTGTAATTTTGTCAAAAATTATTTTTTCTGAACCCAACTCCTTCATGCATATGTTCAATGTGTCTACATTGTATAGGCAAAGTATCAAATTGTTCCATCCAAAGCTGTAGTAGGAGTTGATCGGCCCATGAAGGCACCATCTATGCATATACAAAAGCCCTACTAGGGAAAAATTGTCATAGTTCTCACAGCTGTAATTTTGTCAAAAATTATTTTTTCTGAACCAAACTCCTTCATGCATATGTTCAATGTGTATACATTGTAAAGGAAAAGTATAAAATTATTTTTTCTGACCCAACTCCTTCATGCATATGTTCAATGTGTCTACATTGTATAGGCAAAGTATCAAATTGTTCCATCCAAAGCTGTAGTAGGAGTTGATCGGCCCATGAAGGCACCATCTATGCATATACAAAAGCCCTACTAGGGAAAAATTGTCATAGTTCTCACAGCTGTAATTTTGTCAAAAATTATTTTTTCTGAACCAAACTCCTTCATGCATATGTTCAATGTGTCTACATTGTATAGGAAAAGTATCAAATTGCTCCATCAAAAGCTGTGGTAGGAGTTGATCAGCCCGTGTATGGCCTATAATAGCATAAGCATAAAACCCTCTATTAAAAGCCATTTAGAACTACAAAGGGAAATAACTCTAATAGAATTGGCCCCTAGCCCTTACTTTTTTGTCTAAAGTATTTGTCTTGCATATATGAACATGTTTGCAAGGTTTGATGAAAATCCAGTCATGACTCTTCAAGTTATTAAAAAAACAAAACATTACGGACGGACGGACGGACGGACGGATGCACGGACGCACGCACGGACGGACAACGTGAAAACAGTATACCCCACCACAAACAAAGTTTGCGGGGGGTATAAAAAACATCCTACTAAAATATCGGCAGCCAATGCAATCTTTACCCTTGTCCTGCTGATTAAACCAAGATGCCAGATCCAGTCCTCATTTACAGCCAAATCATTTACAGGAGTCCAGCTGTTACAATGGACTCACATGCTGCAATGAAAACAGTGCAGATTCTGATCAGCTGACTTCTTCAGAAGCCAGTTGATCAGAATCTACACTGTTTTTACAAGAGGATATATCCAGATTCAGCAGATGAGGTGTCGGCCAATGACATGCTGCCTATAGATCTGATAGGACAAGATATGTACTTTAAGGACTCAGATCTCCTCAGGCTGGGACAAACACAACAGGCTTTGTTTTTTATCATCTTACATCGGTGGACAATACAGATGTTTTAGGATGTACCCCAGCCAATAAGAAAACAAAATGTGTAATTATTGATCTTTCATAGGAAATGTTCAATCAAGCATTCCCGAAACTTTATCTGTATATCACAATAAGTATATCCCCCAGGGCCATTATAGCAACATATAACTAGTAAAAGTGTTTATGAAACAATGTGCCTTCAACCATAACTACATGAAGCGCAGTGGCTCAGTGCTTGAATTGAGACCGAAGGGTTGCTGGTTCAAGCCTCACCGGCGTCACTGCAGTGTCCTTGAGCAAGACACATTAATCCTTGCTTAGTACTGGTTCAACCCAGGAAGACCCATCCAGGCACAACTGAAAAATTGTTGACTGATATGTAAAGAAACAAATCAAAACCCTCAACCATGTGCTTGTCAGTAACTGGTTAAAAATGGGAAGTACTATTAAGAATACAATTTAATAGGTCATACATGTTTGTGCAATACTTTTAGATCCAGAGCAGGGGGTCAGGAGATATGGAGTGGTCACAAAATTTGTACAAGTGACCTCCAAATATGACCTCAGTGTCTACTTTTCTATACCGGATTCAAAACATTTAAACCAATAAATACCCCATATTTAGAAAGAGGGGTGTATACTTTAAACGGACCCCCACCCAACCCATGGGTGGATCCAGAGGGGGGACAATTGTCCGGACCCCCCCCCCCCCTGAAATATCACAAAAATATAGGGTTTCTTTGAAATTCTGGTCCAGATCACCTGAAAAATCACAAAGCTACCAAGCCAGCATTCGATGTTGGGCCACCATCTGTCCGCCAGCGAAATGCCATTTAAATGGCGTTTCGCTGGCGGGCTGATGATGGCCCATTTATAGCGGTATTTGGATCCTCTATCCCCTCATCGACTAAAAAAAATAATCGTTATCAAATTTGGACCCCCTCTGACAAAACTTTCTGGATCCGCCCATGAACCCCCACGCACAAACAAATTGGGACATCTGCAGCAGAAGTAATTACCATCCTAATATACAAAGTTGTAATTTGAAACATCTCTGATCAAGGACAAAGGGCTTCTTCCGACAAGTATAACGAATATATCATCTGAGCAGTGAATGAGGCATACATGCATATGTACAGGGAAAATCAACCTACACTCATTGATGGTCCCATGAGCAACCGCTGATGCACAGCTGTCAAAGTAACTCTGTAAAGTTTCTATCTGCCGACACAATATATCTCGGAATGTCTCCATCTCCATCAACTTCTCACGTAAACCTCGGCCCCTCTGAAACACAATTAGTCACAAGTTAGGCAAAAACAAATACTGTATTAAGTTGTCTGATGATCTTTTTTACCTTTACAAACAGTGCAGACCCTGATGAAATGCAGCGTATATGCTGCATTTCATCTGGGTCTTCACTGTATGCAAAAGTACTCGTTTAGGGGTTTCCCCATATACAAAGGGTTTTGCAATTCTTTAGGGGTACCTACCATGAACGTTTTACTATACTCATGCTAATAAAAATAAGGCCAAATTGCATACGGTTCGTTTAATTTGCATAGTAAATTTTGGGGTCACTTTCAGGCCAACACTATGTGGATGAAGGCCTTCATCCACATGTCCTACAAATCTATCAGATTGTTGGAAACAATTTTCTCTTCCATCAAGACAATGCCAGCATACCTTCAATATGGCAAGGAACTGTTTGCAAGCAGGTCATACCCCCTTGACTGGCACTTTGGGTCCGGATCCATGTCCAATCTGCCTCCCATGGGATTTTCTATGCCGGCGGGTACATGATCCTATCTGGTTGACCAATGGCAATGCATTCCACAATGGGGTGGGGGTACAACCCCAGGCTTCTTTTAAGTATGCGCAAAAAGGCTCATAGAATGCATTGATAAAGGTGGCGGTCCTCGCGAAGATATGACTTACAATATATAAATTTATAATCATCACATGTTCGTGTCTTTATATATTTTCAACAAAGCCGATGAATTGGGGTGGCCTTCTTTTTATTAGCATGAGTATATTTCATTAACCCTTATCCCGCCAATATTTTTTGTCCAAAAAATTTTGTCTGCTTTTCATATCAGCTGCATATATTCAAATACACTAGAGACTAGATAAATGTATTTTCATGGAAGCAAACAATATGAACCCTGATCAGACTGCTCCCAAGGAAGCAGCCTGATCTGGATCCATATTGTTCTCGATATAGGCTACCTTATATTGGCTTATAACATCCGCGGATCCAGAAAGTGTTTTGTCAGAGGGTTCCTACTTTCAAGTTGTATAGGGGAGAGAGGATCCAAATACCACTATACCGCAGTAAGCGGGGCAATCATCGGCCCGCCAGCGGAACATCTTTTAGGCATTCCAATGATGGCCTAGACTGGCAATCGCCCAAGCAGTAGAAATAATTGTTGTTGTTTTTCTAAATCAACACATCATACTAAGAAGAGATGATCCTCTCTAATAGCACTTAAACTCTTTCAAACTCTCCAGATTCTTTGAAAATTCAGTAAGGTAGGTATTTGAGAGTTACATGTTTTCATGAAAATATATAATCTAATTGAATGGACTGCACAAGTCTAATGATGGCCCAACAATGAATGCTGGCTTGGTAGATTTGTGTTTTTTGAAGGGATCCGAACCAGTATTGCTAAGGAAACACTATATTTTTGTGATTTTTCATGGGGGGGGGGGGGGGGGGGGGAGGGGGTCCGGACACCCTGTCCCCCTCTGGATCAGCGCTTGAGCAGACGAGGAGCAGACAATAAAAGTCGTGACTGGTGGAGAAAAGGGTTAAATTGTATTATCTAGAGGCTACAGGTAGATATCCAAATACACATTGTTGTTTTTTTTACTTCTCAACCTAAAGGATATTTTGCTTTGAGTCTGCAATTAATGTTTGCAGAAAAGTATCAATGATATTAAAACTGAAATTTCAGAATACTTGATATATCTAACTCACCATTTTAGAGAAATCTATTCCCATTTTGACAGTTCCCAACCAAAAATGGCCAACAACTTTCCTGATACCTTTCTTAAAAGAGCTCATTGTCCTTAATAAGACTATTATTATTATTTAGAGGGATGTTCAGATATCTATTTTTCTTATTTTTCAATAAAAACAGCCCTAAAGAAAATGGTTATTATAAAGACCCCCCAGATAAGAGTGCATAATTTAAACTTATATTTCTTATTTCTCAACCAGAACATATTTTGTGGGTACTCAAAAGAACCATCTCAATGAGATGGTTCTTTTGAACACCCAAAACTCATGTTTGAACAGATGGATAAGATAATAATCACAATTTTACGCTAAAAAAACTTTGCTTTAATACCTGGACCTGTGGAACTTCTTATCACACATGGATAGTCATTTATTTAAAGTACATATGCTGCTCTTTTTTAAAGTCTTTAAAGAATGGTGACGTTGAATATTAGATCAGTCACCAAAATCTTATCAACTCTTCCTTTCCACAAGGATACAACCCTAGACTTGTTCCGACATAATTGAAAAATAGTTGACCAGGACTAGAGAATCAAATCAAACAAACGAACAAAAACCACGTTCAGAACTTTTTTACCTTTTAACCCAACCCACAGGTTGAGTGTGTGGGTAAGGAGAGAATTTGTGCTTGCATGGTGCTCTATGCTCCATTCCCTTTAATTATCCTCATGCTTTTTTTAAAAAGCGATGGGCTCCGTCAGTCCGTCACGCTATCTCCTCCTAAACCATTGGACGAAATCCAACCAAATTTGGTGGAATGGGGTGTGCAAAGGTACATTTTTTGCCCCGCCCCCTGGGACCCTGGGGAGGGGCCAATAAGTCAAATATAATTAAATATCATTAAATTTCAATTACAAAGTCAATTTCAAAGATTTGTGTGTCTACTCACAAATGAAAGATATAAAACATACCAGACGGGATTTTCATTTGGTTGCCTGGGTCATATGCCCCAGGGGTGGGACTTTGGGGTACTGTGGGGGGTTGGGGGTCCCAAAAAAATTTCTCCCAAAATTCAACCAGTTTGGTGTGTGAGTTACTTACATGAATGGCACATGCAAACGCACAATTTTTGGGTCCCCATCCCCCTGGGGCCTTGGGGAGGGGCCAAAAGGTCAATATCATTTAATCTCAATCACAAAGTCAATTTCATAGATTTTTCAACCAAACTTGTGTGTCCTCTCACAAATGAAAGATATAAAACATATCAGACGGGATTTTCATTCGGTCACCTGAGTCATGCCCCAGGGGTGGGACTTTGGGGTACTGTGGGGGGTTGGAAGTCAAAAAAAAAAATTCAGAAATTCAACCAGATTTGGTATGTGAGTTACTTACATGAATGCCAAATGCAAGGGCACACTTTTTTGGGTCCCCGTCTCCTGGGACCTTGGGGAGGGGCCAAAAGGTCAAATATCATTAAATCTCAATTACAAAGTCAATTTTAAAGATTTTTAAACCAAACTTTGTGTGTCTTCTCACAAATGAAAGGTATAAAACATATTAGACGGGATTTTCATTCCGTCCCCTCGGTCATGCCCCAGGGTTTTGGACTTGGGGTGCTGAGGGGTCAAAAATTTTATTTTCTGAACATGGTCATGTGGCATATCAAATTAAAGGGGATCAGAAGAGTAGACATGGATACACTGAAAAATTTTACCCTAGGATCAAATTGGTGACCTTGGAATGGGGTCAAAGGACCAAATACCATTAGATTTCTTCAAGAGTGTGTGGATTTGCGATGGCACACCATCAAATGTATTCTAGTTTGATATGCAACATGACCATGTTCTGAAAAAGTTGAATTTTGGGTGCTGGGGAGGGGGGTAAAATATTTGCTACCATGTTGCTGTATTTGTGATTTTTAAACATTTGACCTTGACCCCGGCCCCCACCTTAGGGGTCGGAGCTGAGGTAAACTTTTAATCACTGCTATGCTTATCTACAGGCACTGGGTAATCATGCCCTATACTATTGTGAGAAGTTGTCAGATATTATAGTTTTGGAGACATGTGAAGTTTATACCACAATAAAGCCGATATCGCTTTTGCAATAGCCTAAACTCAAGTCAAACAAGACAAATTCAACAAATTTATATCCCCAGATGAACAGTGTTAGATTTAGGCTTGGTTTTTACTGGGTCCCTGGGACACAGGCCATCAACAAGAGTTGAATCTCATGCAAGTTTTACTGAGTCCAAGAAAGTTTCCCAAGTGACCATTTTTTTTTTTGCAATGTTTAATACTAAGAAGTTAGGTAAAGCTATCATTTAACTTAACTCAAACATTTTCAGATGATACTGGGTGATTGACGATCAATAATAAAACAAGAAAGAACCAGTGATGGAGTCATTGACTATTAAAATTCTTTGCTTATAAAAAGTCTTTGCTTGGCGGCGATGACGCTCTAGATTGTAAATTCTCCCCAAGTAAAGGTTTTTGACATGTGCCTGTTGGAAATTGCTGAACCCGTCTGTGAACGCATTTTTGAACAGACAAAGCATCGAATTGTGATAGTTTTGGCTTCAGAATTAACTTTATTAAGTTTCTAGCGTGATCCATTGAGGCAGACCCATTTTTTACCCAGCAAATCGATTTTGGGAAAACCATAAATCTTTATTTATAGCAGAGCCTCTTTCTGATTTCAACCATTGCTATGAACAACGGATCTCAGAAAACCACAACTGAATACTATTTATAGCAGTCTCTTTGTGATTTTGAAGCGTTGCAAAGTACAAAAGACCGTTTTTCAAAGGTTTTAACTCTCTTTACTATTGAGCTGGCTTAAATTTTCTGAAAGTCGACTGCTTTTGATCTTGTGTCCTATGGACACAAACTACTTGTCTGTTTACGGACCAACGATTTTCGTAGCGTATTTATATATTATTACGACGTAAACCCAAACACTGGATGAAAGGTTACTTTAGAGAAACATGTAACTCACAAAACATAAATCCCATTTATCTAGACCCTAAGTTCACCTCGGATATCATTCTGATCACAGTGTGACTATGCTCATGCCCAGCACTTTATTGGAAGATGAAGATGAAGATCATAACAAAAGCCTGTAAAACTATACTTATCTGCACAACTTCAATATCTGACCCTTCAACCCAACTCCAGAGGTAAGTGGTGTGTGTAAAGTCAAAGTTTTAGCTTGCATGTTGGTCTACACTTCTCTCACTTTAATTTGATATGCAACATGACCACTTTCAGAAAAGAAAAAATATTTGACCTTTTGACCCCACCCAAGGGGTTGAGGGTGTGTGTAAGGACAGAATATTTGCTTTCATGGTGCCCTGTGCTCAATTCCCTTTCATTTGATATGCAACATGACTATGTTCTGAAAAAGTTGAGTTTTGACCTTTTGACCCCACCTCTGGATCCGAGGGTGTGTCTGTTGGCAAAATATTTGCTACCATGTTGCTGCATGCATTGTTGGTTTTAATTTTATATGCAACATGACCATATTCCGAAAACGTTTAATTTTGGCCACAGCCCCACCCCTAAGTCCACTCAAGGGGATTTGACCCAGGCCTTCAGACTAAAATCCCCTTTGATATGTTTCACATGTATTGCTCCTCAGCCTGCATGTAAAATTTAAGTAAAAATATTGACAACTGCCTTAGTTATTGCAAAATTTAATTATTTGACCTTTGACCCCACTAAAGGGGTCAAAGGGGTGGGGTAAAATTTTTGACACTGCCATGCTTATCTACAGGCACTGGGTAATCATGGTCTATAGTGACAAGTTGTGAGATATAATAGCTTTGAGGAAATGTGAAGATCATTACACAAAATAAAATAATAAAGGTTTTGCATTATAATTGCCTATATTAAGACAAGGGCAATAACTCAAGTGTAAATGGGTTGAATCAGACGAAACTTATAGGATATCGTGAGTCCATGGTACTTATAATTGATACCAAGAATGCATCAAATCTGCCCAATAGGTACTGAGATATGGTTCCGGATGGACAAAAAGTGTGGGCAGACGGACGACGCCAAAACTATATCAATCTGACTTTGTCAGGGATAAAAAGGGCCATAACTCAGTCAAAAGTGTGTGTATGACCTCCAAAATCGATCTTGAACCAAACTTTTATGGTTAAAAATATTCTCCTGGCGTGAAAATGGGTAATAAGCGCTAATTTTAGCCTAATAATAATACCACTGTAAAATATTGTCCACTATGAATGTAATAGGGTTGAAAGAGTATACCTCTAAAATATTAACCTGATCCTGACCTTTATGCATGAATAAATTATTACAGTTATAACACTGAATATATATTTTTTCGTGATGGATCGTGTGCATCATTATGTTCCGAGCAATAAGGAAATAAACGTCTTGGTGCAATTGCTATAATATCCGTCAATAACTCCAAAAAGTTGTACTTTTCACTGTAGTCGTGAGGTAGTCCACATAACTCGAAATACGTAAATTATGGGTTCGAATCCTTTCTGACCCCACCTTTATTTTTTTATATTTCATTTTTACTTTGTTAAAGAAATGCACTTAAACACAAGACTTTGTAAGTTCACGCTTTCTTTGAAAATGTTATGAATGACAACTTCTTGATGCTGGGAGTTAGCGTTTATTTGCAAATACCCCTTAAAACAAGCAAACACCCCTGCTTTTGGCTCCAAAGCAAAATAAATCAGTTATAGCCTGTCGGAGCATTTCTAGAAAGAACATCAAGGAGGTCCATATATGAGCCACAACATGAGAGTTCCAACAATGTGGTATGTGCGATATGCATGGGCTCAAACCAGCCTGCACATATGCACACTATGACCAGAGCTTTTGCTAATTGCTTGAATATTCGATGCCTGGTAAGCTACTGATGAACAGCATTTAGAGTTTCTATTCTTAAAAGGAGGCTCCACAGACTTACCTTGTCTATTAATGTCAAAATGCCACATTGTAGGAAATTTCATGTCGCAAACTTATGAGGTGACATGCGAGAGTTAAAGCTATAGTGTTATGGATTAGACGTGGGAATGCTGTTGTCACCATACAGATCAAATTGAATAAAATCAATAAACGATATTGCAAAAAGGAGAAAAAATTAATGAAAAAATAGTTACAATAATAAATGCCGCATATGGGATTCGAACTTACAACGCAGTGCTTAAAAATATAAATGTAAATTTGATATATTCATGTGTTCTACCCACTGAGCCATCCAGGTAACTGATGGGCGAATGATCATTATAGCGGTATATACATTTATTGTGCTATTCTATGCACAATAAATTTAGCAATTGTTTTGTATGGGACTTTTTGGGTGAGCCCATCCACATCAGATCTCGAGTTTCACTTGCTGTCATGTGGGTACAAGCGCCGATCATCTGACAAGATTTTTCCATTAATAAAAATACAGAATTACCAAACGCTGCGGCCGTGCTAAAGTGACGTTAAATTTTAAGACTAGCGGGTTACGTGGGTATTTCTGACCATTGGGGGAAGCCCAAACCATTTTCAAACGATTGTTTGGTCACTGAAAACCAAAAAAGCATAGCAAATGCTGCAATTTTCTGGTTTTTCTCAGAGAAATAAAGGACCAAGTTTTCACAATTTGACGATTTTACTAATGCTTTTAAGTTATCACCTTTAAACGGTGTTTCTAGTCGGGTTTTCTTAAACCACATTAACAAGTAAAACTGCTTGATGCCCTCGAACACATTCAGACAAATAATGTTGAATGAAACATCTTCACTACTACAGTGCACGAGCCGAAAGATAAAATCTAACATCACCATTATCTCGCAAATGCGTCGCACCATTTTTCAGTAACTTAAGGTTTTAATCAACCATAAGATGAGTTACATTGTAAGCCTATGATATCTTTGTAAACTGAGTCTCTGTTGAATTGGCATGCCAATTAACATTAGAAGTTTAATCAAATGCTGACTACGTTTTGACGTCATTGATGGCAGATGAATTTTTCAGCATGAAATCTCTATCACATCTGTCACACAACCAATAGTTTTTATATGCGTATGATGCATGAGGAACATGAAGGACCACCAAACGACAAATTACATGCTTGTCATTTTAGCATTACTTACAATGGATGTGATTTTTGCTTACTGACCCCTTCTGCAATTATTGCTCTCCCCAAATGCCTATTTATAGGATGGCTTCTGAATTTTCGTGGTTTCATTTGCCTAAGATCCTGTTCTCGTCATTGCAATTAAAATTGATCGGCACTGCACAAAGATGAGCACAAAAAAGATGCGAAATATAAGAAATTGCTAAACTTATTGTGCATAGTATATAAGGTATCAAATGCATTTTCGTATTAGAACATACGATGAACACCGAAGATGTATTTAGATGCTCAATCGGCTATGAAATTATGTTAATGAGAAAAGCCACGATCAGGTTAATATTTTCAAGGAATACTGAAATGTTAGTAATAATAAGATTAGTGGTTTGGTTTGATGCTTTACATCCTAGCCAACACCTAACCACACTTTTTCCTGGGCAAGCTTAACAAAACAGTTAAACAGTACTTCCTGCACATACTTTCGTCGCTTGTAACTGACAACAACCCTTCTTGAATCAGCGAAAGGGAGCAGAATGTCCGTAGAAATTATTTCGTGATTAATCACCACGAAAGTATGGGACAGGGCCAGGATCGAACTCGCAACCCCTGGATCTGCAGTAGGACATGTAACTGACAGCGCTATGCGACCTGGTGTGTAAAATAGTGTCCACTACGAACATAATAGGATTCAAAGAGTACTAAAATGATTTTAATAATAAGATTAACGGTATAATTCATTCCAATGATATAAAACCATGAACCTGTCTTTAGCGGCCACTCAAAAAGAAGAAAAAAGGTGGTTTTCAAGACCAATTATCGCTTAATGCAGGTCAAAAATATTGCAGAATGCTCTCTTGGAGCATTCTGCAATACTTTTGACCTTCATTAAGCTACCGTTTGATTTTAAGACCTTTGTTTTGTTTATTTTTGAGTGGCCATTTTAAACAGGTTTTACTGTATGTACCTTGAAAGAAGATGTAGAAGCTGTTGAGATACTGGTTCCAGATGCCAGTGAGAGCAGGGACCCATGTCGACGTAGATTACTCTCACTTCCATAGCCAGACTCAGATTGCTGTAAAAAGACATAAAAATATTTTAGTGAACATTGGCATAGGGTGAGATAAATATATTCTTAAGGATAAAATTGTGAATATTTTCTTATCAGACAGTTTGAACCTTTGTTTTGGGTGCTAGAAAGAACCGCCTCATTGAGATGGTTCTTTTGTGTATAGACAAAAATGAGTTTAAATTACAAACTTTTAATTTTTCAATATCCAGACAGAATCTCAAATGGCTTGCAAACTAACCAGACCTAGAAAGTCCTAGATGAAACTTTATCTTGCAAACTAACCAGACATTGAAAGTCTTAGATAAAACTTTATCTAGGCTTGCAAACTAACCAGACCTAGAAAGTCTTAGATAAAACTTTATCTTGCAAACTAACCAGACCTAGAAATTCCTAGATAAAACTTTATCTTGCAAACTAACCAGACCTAGAAAGTCTTAGATAAAACTTTATCTTGCAAACTAACCAGACCTAGTAAGTCTTAGATAAAACTTTATCTTGCAAACTAACCAGACCTAGAAAGTCTTAGATAAAACTTTATCTTGGCTTGCAAACTAACCAGACCTAGAAAGTCTTAGATAAAACTTTATCTTGCAAACTAACCAGACCTAGAAAGTCCTAGATAAAACTTTATCTTGGCTTGCAAACTAGCCAGACCTAGAAAGTCCTATATAAAACTTTATCTTGCAAACTAACCAGACCTAGAAAGTCTTAGATAAAACTTTATCTTGCAAACTAACCAGACCTAGAAAGTCTTAGATAAAACTTTATCTTGGCTTGCAAACTAACCAGACCTAGAAAGTCCTAGATAAAACTTTATCTTGCAAACTAACCAGACCTAAAAAGTCTTAGATAAAACTTTATCTTGCAAACTAACCAGACCTAGAAAGTCTTAGATAAACTTTACCTAGGCTTGCAAACTAACCAGACCTAGTAAGTCTTAGATAAAACTTTATCTTGCAAACTAACCTGACCTAGAAAGTCTTAGGTAAAATTTTATCTTGCAAACTAACCAGACCTAGAAAGTCTTAGATAAAACTTTAGCTTGGACTTTCTAGGTCTGGTTAGTTTGATAGCCATTTCAGATTCTGTCTTGAGATTGAAAAATTCGTCTAATTTAGCAGCACAACATTTACTAAGGTCATAGACAAGATGTTTCATGCCATATGACATAAGGAATATTCATCAATCAATTAAATATTCTGATGGATTTTCCCATATATATTGATATAATATCTCTGTCCCTGAAGATTGTTTTAATCTCAGCAAACAGTGCAGACCTTGATGAAATGCAGCATTATGCTGTATTTCATCTGGATCTACACTGTTTGCCAAAGTACCAGTTTAGGGGTTTCCAGTATACAAAGGGTTAAGAGAATGGCATGCCATGCTATCAATTTTCAACAAATAATGTCACTGTTTTTTGTTTTTTCAATGGATAACCTCATACACTTGCAGGTCCTTTATAATGCTATGTTTAGGGTCCATGAATAGGAATGGACAGTGTTATAAGTAAATTGTCTTATAAAGTGAAATTTTACAAAGGAATTAGAGGGAAATTACATTATACGGTCACTTTGTGAAAATCCATGGTAAAAATTGGAAGTCACATCATGACCATGTTATATCTAAATCTAGTGTAATAATGAAGTGTGTTATAAAGGGTCTGACTGCACTGTATGGACATGTATGTTATATATGTACAATCATGTATGAACACATGTTTAATAATACTTTTCCAAATACACTCTGACGCAAGCAAACTTATAAATGAGCACATGGTGTTTTGTGATATAAGTGTGTTTTAATTCAATTCAAAAACATTTTTAAGTCTGGGTTCTACAATGTACATGCATTGCCAATAATCAAGCGAAATTTCATTCAAAATGAAGCAAATTTTATGTTATAACAAGTTGTGTCATCCATCAAAATGAAAAGGCACATATTTCATCAATAATATTTGAAGCTCACGAGGGTTGTAATTTAAAGCTACACAGCCGAATTTAACCAAGCATGTCTTGAAGGGTTACACCCTTTACATGAGTGAAATGTTCCTTGTCGTAACTCTTGTAAATCGGGTAGGGAATACTCATTTTTGTCTAAATTGAACCAAATTACTGCCTTCAAATTCCTGTCCTACTGAAGAATGCCACCTATCAGAAGATAATGCCCTAATGGTACGTCTTCGTTCAGGCTTTCTATCTACTCTTTATAAATGACCTACCAGATAACATCTAGTCTTCTGTTTTCCTGTTCGCGGACAATAATTATTGTATCCTGTGTCAGAACTTTCACTCATTGCACAGGACTGTCTTATTTGCAAGAAGTCCATAACAATTTAGCACCTTGAGAGGCAGATTGGCAAATGAAATTTAAAATTAAATAAGGTTGCACTTATATCAATTATTGCTATGCCCCCCACTCAGATAAACCTAACTCGGGAAGTTCAGAGGACGGCTGCTCAATGGAACTGTAGCAGGTGACACAACACAAGTGGTGTTGATGACACCATAGGTTTAGATAAGCAAAATGTTTGAGCCTAAAATTGTAAATATTTCCCAATCCATCGGTTTCAACATATGTTTTGGGTGCTCAAAAGAACCGTCTCATTGAGACGGTTCTTTTGAGTACCCACAACATATGTTTTGGCTGTTTATAAGAAAATTAATTTTTTGGTATGCACTCTTAACTAAAGGCCTGTGACATGTTCGATCATGAGCTGCAATTACCAACTCATCAGGCCTAGAAGCAGGCCTCCAGATTATTTTAAGAGTGTGTATTGGAAAACTGTTTTCTTTATTTCTCATCCAAAACATGTTGTGGGTACTCAAAAGAACCGTCTCAATGAGACGCTTTTTTTAAGCACCCAAGTGGGAAGAGCTAGTTAGATTTCTAAGACCTTGACCTAATTTTCAAAGTCATTATCCTATAAAGACTGTAGAAATCAGCCATTTCAGCACACTATTTTCGGAACCAGTGTCCTATTGACCTGGTCAGGGGCATGGGGGGGATCTTCGGGCAAAATGTTTGCTACCATATTGCTGTATTTTGTGATTCCATGTCATGATCCCTATGTGTCAACGTTGCTTCGCAGGCGACACAACAAATACCTGACTGACCCTGTTTCACAGGTGGAAACTCACGAATATTACCTGTAAACTGGATGGATAATTGCACCAGTCTAAAAATATTTAAAATAATTACCCTGTGTGCTTCGACAGTGTCTATCCATATCTGGCGATCATCTTCAGTGTCTGCTCGTAGATACCAAACAGAGTCATTGACTGCCACATCAAACCGACACTCATCAAACTGGTGAGGCTGAAATACAGAACTGACATGTGACTTGGTCTTCAGAAGGGTATGTCCTTAAATTGGGTCATGTGGTCTTTAAGGCAGACCATATATGCATGTTTATAAAGATTGATCTTGTGTGATGCCTCTTTTATCCTTTTTGTCGTAATCTCATACTCAACATAACCTATAAGCAGCGCTCCAGATAGCGTCCCTACAGACGTAAATTACAGGTCCATTTCCCCTAATACGGATAGAGTTGAAAATTGAAAATCAGTACGTACCAAGTACAGGTGTGTTTTTGCCTGTATGGTACGTTTTTACCGGCAACCCGTATTTCTCATCCAATTCTAATCGGAAGACGCTTGAAAATTGAACTGATCTGTGAATCTGTCAAAAAAATGCTCTTAGAAATCCAGAATCAACTTGCTGGACTGCTTACCGATGTTTTTTTTACCTCAATACAAACTTCCCAATGTTCCCTTCATCATAATCCCTTGCATCCCCTTAACATGTCTCTTTGCAGAACATGTGTTTTCAGAATAATATGTGCGCAGAAGCCACTCTCAGTTTGGTCCTTATAATTTCATGTGAACCAGTCAAAGTTGAAAGTGAAAGTAGAAATTTCTCGGAAGAGCAGCGTGTTTACAGATGGCAATAAAAACAATCATCCGGATTCCCTGTTCCAATATTCTTGCCAACGTGTATTTATATATATAGGGACATCGCAGTTTTCATTGATGGGTAAGACAGTTTTAAATACAAGTATAAGCTTTCATTAAAAATTTTGGTTTAGCCAAAATAAATACATGTATGGATTGAAAATAGCAGGTACGGATCAAGTTTCATTTGGACCAGTACCCGTACCAGCGAACTAGATAAGCTTTTGGGTCAATTGTGTATTTACGCAACCTGGTTATCCTCAATTGCGTACTTGCAAAAACAATTGTGTATTTCTTTTATTTTTTAAGCTACGTTTTTGGCAGTGATTACATACTTTTTCTTATTGAATGAAGCCATTGCGAATGTGCCTACATATCGCCCCCTTAGCGATAGAAGGTGCTATGTGCATTTTTCATACTTTTGAGAAAAACGCGTTTAAAGATTTGCAGCATCCTGAAAAATCAGGTTTACAATATAAATGCTTAGTGTTGATATTGAAAATAGTGTATGACTGTAAAGTTTCAAATGAAACTAGGTTAAAACAATTTAGTTTAGGAATAAAGAGTTATTCCCCCTTTTGGGAGATGGCTCTTTTTACTGTACAGCAAATTCTTAATTCTTTGGGATGAAAAGGTGTCATATGTCACATAGCACCTGTTGTAACCAATGGAATTTAGGTCACGTGTTGATTGAAAAGGTGCTATTTGACAAATAACACCCTTTGTCAAAACAAAGTTATATTCTATCTTTAAAGAAAAAGGTGCTATCTGCCAAATGGTACCTTTTGTCATCAAATAATGTATTGCTCTAATCATTTTGGTTATAGCAAAAGGTGCTATTTGTTAGTTATATGAGATTGTGACGTGTGAATATATGAATGTGTCATCTATATATACGAATAAGTAAATATATGAATTTTCAAGGTAAGAATATGACATTCTATATGTAAGAATGCGACATTTCTATGTAAAAATGAGACATATCTATGAAAGAAGGCGCAGCTATCTCAATATAAGAATGCACTATTTTTATGTACAAATATGACATCTCTGTGTAAGAATGTGACATCTCCTTTTAAATGTTATGCCTCTATGTAAAATGAGACACATCTAAAAATATATCAACCCTTTGTAAGACCTAGACATCTTTATGTAAGAAAGTGACATCACTATTTACCATGACATCTCTATGTAAGAATGTTAATTCTTGGGTGAGAATGCAATATCTCTATTTAAGAATGTAAAACTCTCTAAAATATAAGAATTTGACACGTTAATGTAATAATGTAAATATATATTTGAAATAGTTAGTGAGTATGATCAGGAAATACAACAATCGCAAACTGCAGACAAACCCATGGCACCACAAGGAAGAGCCACACAACAATCATTAGACACCAGGAAGACAAACTAAGCCAAGCAACCAGCTCTCTCTTCCCATCAATGATGATTGCAAAACTAGAATGGACATAAAGCAACGTCCAAAAAAGCATAGAACAATGGGAGTAACAATAAACAACGAATCAACAACAACAGAACCACCGCCTTAGGACTTAGGGGGGGGGGGGGGGGGGGGGAAGGCTTATATGCATGTTACTGGCACCAAATTTTCAACCTAGATTCTGCTGTTGTTGAAGTACAAGGAATGTTCAGCTCGCAAGTATCATTTTTATATAAGAATGTTTCACCTTTATGTAAGAATGTGTCATCTTTATATAAGATTGTGTCATCTGTATCTTAGATCATATTGCATCACTATATGACAATGTGTTATCTCTAAATTTAAGAATGCAACATCTCTATAAAAATTGTGACCAGTCTATGTAAGAATGTAACATGTCTATGAAAGAATTTGACAAGTATAATACAAATGTAATATAATATGTATGTAAAAATGTGACATTTGTACAAATGAATGTGACATCTCATGGTAAGAATAACTATAATATTTGTATGGAGGAGTGTGATATCACATTGCAAAAATGTGGCATATCTATGTAAGAATTGGACAATGCCACACCTGTATGTAAGGATATGACAGCTCTTTTTAGGAATTTGACATTTATATGTAGGAAAGAAGACATCTGCATGTAAGGATGTGATATTTCTTTGTAAGACTAATATGATATTTCTTTAAATTTCTTGATTTCATAGTCTGATTTTTTGATGAGTAAAGGTATAAAATGTCGCTCGTTACTAAACTCAAAGGTTATTAAAGTAAGTAAGGTTGCAAAGATCAGGAATCGATACAATCAAGTACCTCACCTGACCCAGGATACCAATGGGAAAGTGACAAACTGACAGAAGACACCACAAACGAGAGCCAAGAGGTCAGCCCTTTCCCAGCAGGTGACCACGAAGCACATATAAACAGACGCGCACAAAACATAGCAAACACAAGACAGAACAAAAACATAAAAGATCCACAAAAGAAGTACCGCCTTGGAACGGTCAGTAAAATATTTTACTGGAGGGCTTAAACCGGTTTAACGGCGCCAACCCCACCCTTAATTCAGATGTGGATCAAGACACATAGATATTTGGTTTGCATGAAAGACCCCTAACTTATCAATGCATCATCTCCTAAAACATATAAATCAAGATTTAACAAGGAGATAAAGCAAGGATAAGGACTCAACAGTAAATTAAACTGAATACCGGAGCAAAAGAAATCCAACAGGTAAACCCCGGTGGGCCCGACAAATAGCCAAAGCATCAGGCCCCAACCATCTCATCAATAGATAAGTCTTTAAGTTGGAACCATCATAGAGTCTGAAGTCCGACCCACCGGCGTGCAATTAAAGAGGAAAGCAAAGTTGCCAACTGTGATTGGGTTTACTACCAAGCATGCAGTCTGTTGCAATACATTAATGTTATAGCCAATCTTTTTATAATGGGAAATTATTTTAGCCAGTTATTGAAATAAATATATTTTTTTCGACAGTAATGAAAACAGTTTTAAAATAAAAATGGAGAAAATAAAGCACGGTTACTTAACAAAACAATAAATGTATTCCTTCAAATCCAAGGTGGACACCACTATGCATTCCTATCTACCTTGACAAATCCTCATGTTAACCGCAGAAGAACATTTCAGTTGTTTTATGTAAGAATGTGATACCCCTATGGAAGAATGTGACATATGTATGTATGTGGCATCTCTATGTAAGATGATATGACATCACTATATATGAATGTGACATCTCTCGATTTAAGAATGCGATATCTCTAAGTACAAATACAACATATGTATGTTAAATGTGACACATATATAATATGTAGGACTCTCATATTCGTCTGTAAGGATGTGACTTCGTTATGTTAAAGTCTGACATCTGTATGTAATAATGTGACACCTGTAATGTAAGAATGTGACATGTATGAAAGTTTGCGACACATCTTTGTAAGAATATAACATCTCTATGAAAGGATGTGATATCTGTATGTAAGAATGTTACATTATATATGTACCAAATTGACATTTTTATACAAGATTAACTTATGTTTTAAATAAAAAAAATGTGCTATTTGACAAATAGCGCCTTTTTCAAAACAAAGAAAAAGGCGCTATCTGTCAAATGGTACATTTTGTCACCCAATACTGTATTGTTGTAATCATTTTGGTAAATGCAAAAGGTATTATTTGTCACGTAACACCTTTTAACTCTAAATAAGTTTGACAAAAGCAGCACTTTTCTTCCAACTAAAAGGTGTTATGTGACACAAAGCACCTTCTGCTGCAAATTGGACTGCAAATTACTCTTTTTGCCGCGAGCAAAATCATAGTTATGCACATAACCCCAAATGAAATATTGTTACCATGATTTGTGTTTAAGGAGAACAGCCATGATAATTTGTGAGATGATAGATACTATGTTAAGCATTGTAAAAACTAAAATAACTCAATTTTGTTGAAAATGTTAGATAGCACCTTCTACCACTAAGGGGGCGATATTTACTCTCGTAGTCTGCCTTTCTGAGTATCAAACTAGCAGATTTTTATTGTACCTGAAGCAAATCTCATCACCTTGTTGACATTAGTTGCTCACATCCACTTTGCAAAGTTTCATTTTCCGCTAAAATACTTGACTGGCGCTGATATTTTATTCATAAAATTGTAATTAAACTGTATGCTGGCTAGTAAAAAAAATCAATACCCGACTGGCATTTGTATATTTACACAAATGGAAACGAAATGGACCAAATGGTACGCAATGACATCGCATGTAATTGCATACCGATGGACGGAATAGCTTTTCAGTACGCACACATTTAATTTCAATTGGTTTTTTTGATGATTTTAATTGCGTATTTACACAAATACGCTGCTTATCTGGGATGCTGCCATACTGATGGTAGTCAAAATTATCTGGAGCACTGTATAAGGCTGGCTAATCAACACCAAAATGCTTATTGATAATAGGTCTGGAATTTTGATTTATAATCGATTAGTAATCGTTCAAAGCTTGAGAGAAGGTCTCGGAATATTTTGCCAACTTCTGTATGGTTCTTGTAAATGGGCGAGCTAAATTTCCCTGTATTTCAATTTTGAATTACACAGGAGAGAATCAGGATATATTCGTATGTTTTCTGCTAGAACATTTAGAAGGAATAGATTGCTTGGCTTTTCACAAAATTTCAGATGATACAGATGTGCAACATATTCTAAAGATTTAAATACTAATTTAGCCATTCAGATAAGGCTAGAATGCACTTTACCGGTCACTATAGACTTTGGCTATGTTATTATGGGTGGGTTTACTTATGAATATTATAGATTGTAATTGTAGTCAACTTCAACAATATTTCTTGTAGGGGTGACTATTTTGACCCAAAATGACTATTGCCATAGTATTGACATTGCAGGAAGTACCATTGCGATACTATTACTATTGTGGACTACCATTGCAATACTATTGTGAACCATTGTCTCAAACATTTATGCTTGTTTGAAAGAGAAATTAAGAATATGGTAGGACTTTTCTGCACATACGGGTACCAATTTTGTATGGAAACAAAGCAAAAAATTTCAGAATATTGTCAAAGTCCACTTATTTTGCTGAAATGCATGGGAGGCAACAACATATACATCCTATTGCCATTTAAATTTCTTTTTGTGTCTAATCAAACTATTTTAAAGTGAAATCACTATGTCTAAAAACTATTGAAACTATTGTGATGCTGAAAAAGACATTGTCTATGTTACTATTGCAATATATCGATAGTCTGATGTATTGTTTCATCCCTAAGGCCAAAAAAATAGTTGTGTTTCAGGTTCCTCGCCAGAAAAAAACAGGGTCGGTAGGTAGGCTTTATGCGAGCTGAACATTTCTTGTACTTCAACAACAGCAGAATCTAGGGCGAAGATTTGGTACCAGTAAAATGCATTTAAGCCCCCATTGGCTTAGGCTGCTGTCCGTTCTAAGGCAGTGGTTCTGTTGTTGTTGACTTTTTGTTTATTGTTACTCCCATTGTGGGAGTCTGTAAATGTTGTATGTTTTGTTGTATGTTACTTTATGTCCATTTTAGTATTGCAATCATCTTGACCGGGAAGAGAGTGCTGGTTGCTTTACTTAATTTGTCTTCCTGGTGTCTCGTGATGGTGAGCGGCTCTTCCTCGCCGTGCCAGGGGGTTGTCTGCAGTTTGTGATTGTGGTATTTCCTGATCATACTCACTATTTTTTACTAAAGAGACACTAGTCTGCAAGTCTCTGGTGTATATCTCCTTTCTTGAACTCTGCTTAGTGTATTTTCCCTCTTAAATTCTCTTCCAAAAAAGTACAGGCAATGTCATCAGGCTGTGGATCCTGGTGGTATGTACTATGGCAGATGTTGTTGTTCTAAATTTGTGCACCCTGGCATTACAAACATTGGACTGTCGTGGTAGCAACAATCACAATAAATTAATTTTGTTTCAAAGACAGAGGAGACCAAAATATATTAAGTGTAAAGTGACTTTATTATATTATTACTATTAATATTATTATATTGAAATAAAAGCCAGTTCTTGTTTTCATAGTGTTTTTTCTCAAAAGCCATTGCCTGTACAATTACTTTAAAGGGGACAGCAACCCTAATGCTAAGTATGTTTTATCAGAAAGAACTCTATGAACCATGAATTTTGATACAAGTATCATCAAAATCAGTTGAAAAATGGGCAAGTTATTGGCAATTAAAGAATTCAATATGGTCAACCTTTAGCCGCCATTTTGAATATTTAATTTAGTTTTCAGAATTTTTCAACCGCTTAATTTTTTAGTTATCACTACTACCACATCATCTGTGTTTTTGCAGATATGCAGCTTTATACATAAGGAAAATGTTTCATTAAAGATTAATGCAAATAATCCATTGGTTTGTCTTTTATTTTGATTAGGCATATTTAATTAGGCTGAGTTACGTCACTAAGCCTACAATATGGCCGCTTCCATTACAGTCCATTAGCAAATATTCAAACGCCCACAGCTTCCACATTTTTCAACCGATTTAGATGAAACTGGTATCAAAGTTCATGGTTTATTAGTATCTTTCATATAAAACATGATAATCATCAGGGTTGCCGTCCCCTTTAATAAATATTCAATATTTGATCAAGGTTAAATTGTTGTTTTCTGCTTTAGTTTTTACTATTATTTCATATATCATCATTGATTATCACAATTTGGCTGATGAAGGTGTAAGATGTTCCTATAAAGGAAGGATTTATTACAACAATGACCAAAATAACACATTGTCTAAGCCGGGAAGCATTCTTCAAAATACTCGCGCCTGCGCAGACAATGAAAATAACACCATTATATAGCGCACTGGAAAGGTGAAAATTAGAGAAGTTGTGACCAGAGCTTAATCAATTTTCTTAACAAATGCAACAAATATGGTTTTCAGGTTGCCTGATAAACTTTTTTTCACAATGTTTATTTCTTAAGTACTAAAAAAAATGAAATGTCATTAGTTTTAGTGGGTACGTTTTCCGAAAATTTCGCATATAAATCGGCAAATTTCACATAAATAAGAGCAATTTTCAGTCTACGAATGCTTGTGAATTATTAATTTAGCCCGAAGGCACGTTAAGCAAACAATATTTCTTCATATTGTACTCTGATTTATCCATTTTTGTCAGTTTTCTAGCAAATTTGTGATACGAAAAATAGGATTTTTTTTGGGGAAAAAAAGGTTTAGAGTCGGCCCTGAATTTTTAGGGTCGGTTGGGGAACTGGAAACACAGGTATATTTTCTATTGGCCTAATTTCTTGTTAAAATCCGCTGGACATCTTGGCAAGGTGTTAGCATGTACTATGTGCTTATAGGAGGTTTTATCGTGACGTACATCCGGTGCTATAAATAGATTTGGGATATAATGGCCGTCAACCTTGTATTGTCTACATAGGGAAAGCCATAGAATTTTCAATATTTTCCACAGATTTTAAGTTCCCTTGCTGTATATTTTATATAAATGCGAATTGTAATGTATCTACAAATACTTCGTCAGATAATATTAACATTTATTGAGATTATTTGTCTGTCGTTATTGTTGGAAGTGAATAAAACGGGTGCCATTAAAAACATATTTCTAGACATTTAAATTCAATTTAACACAACAATAATTATAAGGCCCGCTGATACAAGACTGCACAAGCACGCATTATCGCAAGAACATTTTGTCTGGTCTGAACTGTTTTCAAAGGTTATCAGCAGACGACACTTGTACAGTTGATTGTGGACATAAACTGGACAGACTTGGGGTCAATTACTTTGAAAAAGTAATTAATTACATACAATTACATTGGAAATTGTTCAATTAAATTACAATTACAATTACATGGCTTTTGAGCAAAGTAATTAATTACATACAATTACTTTGCCAAATGTAATTAATTACATTACAATTACATTTCACTGCCATTTAGATAGCTTCATCAGATTTTAATTTCAAAATCTCCTTAAAAGTCTGAGTAACCTTGATATTCTAAATTCAAAATATGTCTATTAGGTTGATTTTATTTTTTTCCTCTTGTATCAAATTATTGTCAAGTGATGCAACTTAAAAGAAATAAATTTATAAAATCTTTTTTATTTTGTGATTGATGACATGATCACATAAGAGAAAATACAGGAACTATTTTTTTTAGGGGGGGGGGGGGGATGGGAATTGCAAAGTTCTCAAACAAACCGCAGAACAAAGTTCAGGAATGCACATTGGCTTGAGAAAAGTCTTACAACTGTGGACGATAAACCATGGAAATTATTTTGTAAAACTAGCTTAAATGCCAGAGAATAACTATTCTCAAAAAGTGTGTTGATAAAAAATCTGCGTGGCTCTATGAGTTCTGAAAGTTGGCAAAAAAGTACAAAAAGGAATATCAGACAGTGACAAACTTAAATATTACTAGCCTGTTGAAATGCTGGCTTGGCAAGCAAGAGGTCGCTAGTTCACCACTGGAACATCGATTTTATTTTTTGTTATCATATTTACAATGATGGACCCCTGGTTCACTGAATGAGTGAAATTCATTTTAATTTTTTGAATCACATTTTATGATTATCAATTTTATTATTATTATTAATATTATTATAATTATTATTATTATTATAAATATTATTATTATTATTATTATTATTATTATTATTATTATTATTATTATTATTATTATTATTATTATTATTGAAATGACAAATGAGCAGTTTAAGGGCTTTAAATAGTGTAGTGGATAGATTGGGTCATGCACCTTAGCATATGAGTGTGTTGATCCTAGGTGTGAAAATTTAACAAAATGCCTTCAAGGAGTCAATTCACTAACCAACACATTTGTCTGAGTAAAAAACTATTGTTGAGATTTTCACACCTACTTTGTTTTTGTATTGTTTTGGTAACTTAACTATTAAAGGCTGATTGTCACAGTCATATCTTTTATAAGCAGATGAACAAAGAATAAAAAAATTTGCTTAAAAAAGGAATAGTAGAAGTAACATACAGTCTGTGTCTGCGGTAAAATTGTTATATTTTGGTATTTTGTCTATAGATACTAGCATGACTAGTCCCAATTCTCATTTGTTTCATGTTGCATTCAACTAGTACATCAAATGAAATATGCATTTAAAAGGCCAAGACCAATTTATTTAGCAGTATTTTAAATATCCATGATAATCTTTAGTAACTGAAGTTCATAACTGATCTGAAAAGTAATTCAAAAGTAATTGAAAGTAATTGTTAAGGTCACTGCCCATAGCAATAACCGTAACTCTAAATCATCAAGGGAAGTAATACTTGGTAGCGTTCGATTATGACAAAGTGTGATTTTACGCAACTATGATATGTTTTGTACAGACAGTAATGCCCGTTACACTGCACGTTGGTAATCTGAAAGTAATTGATATCACATTAAAAATGCAAACCCAATTTTAAGTATAATGAACAACAAAAATTAGCATTCTTTACGGATACTAAACGATGGACGCTCAGCTCTGTGAGAAGAAAAAAATCAGTCAGTGTAATGGAACACGCATTATACCAGGGAAATGTCAGTCGACTGTTCGCAGTTTTTTTACAGTTCACAACAACAATAATGATATAACTACTTTTCTGGTTTTATTTTACCTGCATTAAAATTTCACCAAGACAGACTATCTCGTCACGTTCTCTAGCGTCTACTTTGAACCTGACGTGCGCTAATGACGTCACTTGCTCTTATGACGTCATTATGCGTAAACGACAAGTATTGAACTTGACGTTGACGTTGAGAGTCCCTCGCTTTAGTTTGCGTCCTAAACAATTTGCCTTATGTCAAATGCGTTCCAATATTTAGCTACAAGGGCTATCTTGGGCTAAGGTTGACCCAAGTATAGTCGTGAGTCTAAATTATAGTAGGCCTACTCTAAATTTACTAAAGGTACGCGATGAATTCTGCCATCGGGGTCTGCAGTCTGCAAGCAACAAAGGCACAGGCCAGCTTGCGCATCGGCGCAGTCTGATCAGCGCCTTTGCTATTTATAAATTGAATAGTATCGTATTTAAACTTGCTCCAAGCGAGACTTCACTATTCTATCTAGTCTCTGTGGCTGAGAATGCTGGTTTTTTGGTATGATCTTATCGGAAACCCTGAAGACAGGTTTTGTCGCATCGATGATCATATATGCATTTATATTCATGTAAATGCGGATCCAATCCACAAACCTGTTTCATGTGATATGCACATAGAAAATGTCTAGCCCCTCTAGACTACTCGTGGCCAATTCCGCCCATGACCAACGCCGACGGGATCCGTACCAAAAATAATACCCTCTCACCCTCCGCGCCAATGAATACCCCCTTCGGTAGCGGGAAGGGTGTGGGCATAAAAAGAACCTTTTTCATATAAATGCGGGTCCAACCAAAGCATAGGTAAGTTAAAGGTACTCAGTGAGACGGTTCTTTTGAGCACCCAAAGCAAATATAAAAATAATGAGCAATAAAATATTTACAATATTACGCTAAAATATTTGCTAATCTCCAAGTTTACTCTACATTTGACGTGTTTCAACCGAAAGATGTCCGTAAAGGGATATATAGATCTAATAGAAATAAACCTCCTCTGGTCAAGTGTTAAGGTCTGGCCTTGCTTCGCGATCGGACATTAGTATGGCGCCCGAGGCCGCAACAAAGATTTAAAAACATTTCAAATTTTGGATGAGTACATGTAGTATATGCATCGATCAATTGAAGCGATGGATATTAAAACAGCACATTTTTCACCTAAATTAGACATGCAGAGTTACCCTGTGACCTTGAAAAACGGTAAATGTCCCCAAAACATTACATCTCTATCCTAATGATGTATCTATGCAAATTTGGTCAAAGTATATTGACTATATGTGTTCAGACAAAATGCAGATAAGTTTCTTTTTACCGTGGGTGGGGTATTTTGGTATCGTTTTTGGTGTTGAAAAGTCTTCTCATATATGCATGTAAATGTTCCAAGTATTTGGAATACATATAGTTTCATTTGGCAGTTCACAGTGAGGTATTTCAATCAATAGTGTTTGGTTTGTAAGGTTATAACATGCTTAGAAATAAGAAAAGCCTGCTTAGGTTATTATATTGTAGTTTGGGGGGTAGGGATAATTATTTGGTAATATCTCACTAATTAGACGGTGAATTTTTTTTAAATTCTGTCATAATGCATCTTATATAATGATCACTTTCCTAAAAAAAAATGAGAAAAATTTATTTTTTTAAAGTATGTTTAAATATTGAATTATCTGTCAGTAATTGCGGAAAACGAATGCATAAATATCGGTGAATGCTGGTTTGAAAGCGTGATATGAAGAAAAATACTTGTATAGTTGCAAAAGAATGGTTTGAGAAAAAGTTCTTAATTATTAATGGCTTCGCATGCTTGTTTGAAATAACGATTTTCAATTACAAAATTGAGTTACAGAATATTTTACTTGTCTTCATGAGTTTCCAAAAAGCTGCGTAAAAAAGCCAACATAGGCCATATAATGAAGAGCTGTAACTTTTGAACTGGACGGTAAATTTTCTTTAAAATGCGTTATTTTTCTTATAATATGATGTACTACAGAATATCAAAAAATGAAAAAAATCTATTTTTTGGAAAAAAAATCGCCCAGGTGTGGGCAGTGACCTTAATTACTCCCATTTTTGGCCATGTAATTAATTACATTCAATTACTGTAATTAAAGAAATGTCTTAATTACAATTACATGCAATTACTTTAGAAAATGTAATTAAATTACAATTAATTACAATTACAATTTTAATTACCCCAACTCTGAAACTGGACGCTGAAAAAAGAAAATTATAATGTTCACTTTGTTCTCGAGTAGCGATCCAACAGCTTATTTCTATAGAACCTAATAACCTGTGATTTTCCAGGGGGTCCGGACCCCCTATCACCCCCTCTGTATCCGCACATGAACTGAGGAGCAGTAAAAACTGATATAAACAGGAGTTTGAATATGCGGACAGACAAACATGCATATGCAGAGTTTTAAAAAGGCGAATATTTGATAATGAAAACTGCTTTGTCACGATGGGCTTCATTTATTTTCTTTAACAAGTATAAATTTGTTAACTATTTAATGAATGACTAACAAGGGTGTTAATTATTTGTTTATGTAGGGGCGTTTTTTGACACTTCAACAGAAGTCTCAGCAACTGCTTTTTATTGGTAAAGAACTTCCAAATGGAATGAATGTTTAAATGAGTTACATCATTTAACCCTAGTGACCGCAAAATGTGTCTTTAGAAAACAGTGAAGACCCAGATGAAATGCTGTATAATGCAACATTTCATCAAGGTCTGCGCTGTTTGCTCAGACAAAAAACAATCTTAAGAAGAAATACAATATTTTCCGACATTATAACCCATGACCCCTCGAATTATACAATGAACCATCCAAGGTTTACTGTATCAAATCAGAAGGAAGAATCCATTTATGTGTTGTATGTACGAAATTTCCCCATGTCGGCGCCGTGTAGGTATTAATCTTTTCCGTATTAAAGGCACTTAAAAAAGCCCGATGCTTTTTCTTTTTCGGAAATATTAGCATGTTTGGTATCAAATTGTACTGAGCTAGAAGATTTTTCAATTTATTGCCACTGATTTCATTGAATTACCGAAAAGACAAAAACATATTTAACTGATAAAGAACAAATATACAAAGTTCTAAGTATGTCCTCGTGCCCAGTGTACTGAAACCGTCGGCATCTTTACTTCACCATGACACAGCTTATGAAAACATTGACCAAGATAAGTAATCACTGATTGCTCCCACTTGTGACTGTCAGTGCTTGTGGGGGGTTGAACTCCATTTATTCAACAGACAGTGATGAAGACAGATCTCTTAGAAATCCGTGCAAATCAAACATTGAACATTGGATTAAAGTTATTTCTATCGGACAAAATATACCTTAGTCATCTTTTTTAGCTACATTTTGGACTGTCAATGACTTGGACCGGTTCAAAGATGATATGGCTGAAAGAGAGAGAGACTCTGGAAAGAGAGAGACTCGGACAGAGAGAGAGAGAGGGGAATAGAAACTGAAAGACAAGCAGATGGATTCACTCTTCTTATCATAAAATTGCATTAATTAACCAAATTTTTACACATTAAAAATTTTTTATGGTTTTTATCGGAAGAAAATATCCGCGTTCTGCTTGACATTTCTGGACTTCCCGTGGCCGCATAATTTGCCTATTAAATGAATAAAAGTTTGTTTTTCGGAACCTTTATTTATCGGTAAGATGTATTTTGAATGTATATCAAAGAATACAAACAAGTGTTGATATGACATCGGCTATAAAAGCCCATTTTTCTCGAAATATAAACCCACATTTAACACAGATTCCATAGAGTTTGCCGTACCATTGACAGCCACGGATATGCGCATGCGCGAAAATGACGTCACTTTGGGAATCCCTAAAACCTCCTATAACACACTTGCTTCCAAATATTGGGTGCTGTGGGGCACAAGCCCCCATTATTCATAGAAATAAAGGGCAATAACTCAAAATTATTTTAAGACAAAACCAGGAAATTGCAATTGTGGAGGTCGCATGCACTGGTCCGTAAACCTTTTACTAGAAAGGTGGATATGAATGAATAATTCTTCTTAGTGCACACACATATATATCCCCTTTGCTTACTTTCTAGAAACCAAGTATTGACTAATTTCATGCACAATTTGGTAATTTGGGCCAATGCCGTAAATTTACCACTGGTCTGGCACTGGCCACAGATGCCAACGCCCACATTTTATTTTACCGTTACAGATGCTCTTGAAAGACTGACAGCTCCTCTGCATCCGAAGGCCAGGTCATTTTCTGACTTATAGTAGCTGAGGGTCCCATCTTTCAAGACAATATAGCGGTCCTGCCAGCCATGCAAATAATTTGTCCATTTACTAAGCACCCCCTTCTTCTCGGGATACCGAACATTTTCTTCTTCAGACTCTTCATCGTCGGTGATGCTCAAAACATCGATTTTGTCCTCCAACATCGTTGCAGACGAACTTTGGACAGATAGTTTGTTACTACTATATCACCTACATCGTTCGAGACCAAATAAAGATCAAATCAGCTGCTCATTAGGACAAAATTATTAGAAAATAGCGAAAAACTGATGCCTGTGAATCACGACCGGAATTTTATTAAAAGCGCTACCTATTTTCAAGGGAGATAATTCAAAGGATATAGACAAACTGCTTACACGAAATATCGATTTTATTATTATTATTATTATTATTATTATTATTATTATTATTATTATTATTATTATTATTATTATTATTATTATTATTATTATTATTAAAGGTGAGGTTGGTGCACCGTTAAACCGGTTTAAAGAGGTAAAAATCTGGTACCGCTCATTATGACATACAGGGCAGATCAAAAGGACAGTCATAGTGAGGTGATTATGACTGCCTTACAGGGGCAATAAAGTGGTCCCATGAAAGGATTAGGTATTTTATGATAAAATATTGATCTTTATCTTAGAGAATGAAATTGTGTTGTATGCAGGTAAGTCCCCTCTTGAGGCCCCATTAATTTTGTGAGATACTGAAACTGTCCCTTATCAGTTCATCCTTTAATGATCTCTATTGGACAGTAATATATATGTCTTTAAGACCTCCAGTAAACTATTTTTACTGACCGTTCCAAGGCGGTGCTTCTTTTGTGGATCACTGATTTATTTTGTTTCTGTCTTGTCTTATTATGCTTTCATGCACGTCTGTTTGATGATGCCTTGTGGTCACCTGCTGGGAAAGGGCTGACCCCTTGGCTCTCGTTTGTGATGTCTAATTGTGACGTTGTCACTTTCACATTGGTATCCTGGGACAGGTGTGGTGCTTGATTGTATCGATTCCTGATCTTAGCCCTCTTACTTTAATTTAGGGTTAAGTGACTGCCACAATATGATTACAACACCACTAAAAGAATCGTGCAATCCTGTAGAAAAAAAAAGTAACTTTTCGAAGCCTAGAAACTTAGAAATTTTCCCAGATTCCTTTGACGCCATCTGGAAAACCAGTAAGTGGTGCCCATGGAAGTGAAAGGGCTCACTTTATTTGGATTGTAATAAAAAAAAAAAACTCGCCTTTTCACTTCTGAATAACAATAAAGATATAATTTGTGGTCATGTCAGAAAGTTTGTGATGATCTCCGTTATATTTTGGACAGTGTCAATTTATAAAATTGGCTTGAAACTGTACGGACAAATTGTAGGCATTCCAATGGGTACTAATTGTACTCCTCTTGTTGCAGATTTGCTTCTGGTTTGTTATGAGATAGACTTCATGTTGTCACTTTCTGACAATGCTCAAGTTAATGTTATTTAAGCATTTAACTCTATCTCAAGATATATAGATGCCGTCCTCCTGCTTTGCTTAATATTTATAATCCTTATTTCTAGCACATGGTAGCTAGGTCAGATATCCCACTGAATTACAGTTAAATAAGGTAAATTCCTTTGATACTGAAGCCCCCTTCGGCTTGTCCATAATGAATGGCATAGTTACATCTAAAATGCAACGAATGGCATAGTTACATCTAGAATGCGTGATAAACATGGCGATTTGAATTTTGAAATAGCTAATTTCTTGATGGAGATGTTACTCGCTCCCTAGCCATTAGTGTATATATTTCGTTTTGCGTGAATATGTTCTAATATTATGACTTCAAGAACAGAAATCATTTTTTTGTCTGCTAAGTTATTAAAACAAGGTTATTGATATCATAAAATTCATAAAGCATTTTCTAAATTCGACCACAGACACTCAGTGTTTATTGTTGAAACAATATTGGCTTGAAAACTCTTCTGCAACAGTGCATAATGGAGTCCATATTTTATGATGATTTAGTTTATAATATGTTCTTAAAAGGGTATCCTTTGGAAGCAAAGACTGCACCAAAGAATTGAAACTAGAATGTGCATATTTCCTGGGCCAGACTAGCTAGTAAATTCGAAATAATTGTTGGAAAGCCTAAATTTAGTGATCAATTCAAAAAGGTAATCAAACGTTAAAAATGGATATAACGTGTATATCACGCGATCGCGCGACAATCTGGATGTCTAGTTGTAAACCCATTCTGGTTTCCTCTTTAATTGCATGACGATGGTTCAGGTCTCAGACTCAATGACGGCCCTGGCGTAAATTTATCCACGGACTGGTGCCTGATGCTTGTCTTGGCTGAACCCACTGTGCATAACGATGGTTCAGGTCTCAGACTCAATGACGGCCCTGGCGTAAATTTATCCACGGACTGGTGCCTGATGCTTGTCTTGGCTGAACCCACTGTGGCTCAACTTGATGTTTTCTGAAGCTCTGACTATCTGTGAATCGCGAGCTCTTTTCTTTGTTTCACCATATTGTGTTAATTTAATTCGACTGTTTCTTTGTGATGGTACACTACACAAGTTAGAAAGCATCCATGCAAGCAAAAACATTTTTGTGTTTTAACGAAAACAGAACTTAGGGCGAAGATTTGGTACTAGTAAAATACATTTAAGCCTCCCAGTAGCTCAGGTTCCTCTCTTTTGCTTTACTTTAATTGTCTTCCTGATGTCTTGTGACTGTTAGTGTTCTGTGGCTCTTCCTCGTGGAACTGCGGGTTGGTATGCAGTGTGTGATGGTTAATTTCCTGATCATACTCTCTCCCTTTTTGGGGTTTAAATACAGACATGCGGTTTGTCGTATAATATCAAAGTTTTATAACGATTGATTAATCGTTTTGAATTCCAATGATTCGCTTGAATTTGTTATCTAAATCACCATAAAATATTGACTCTGATATATACAGAGGAGAAGAGGCTTCAAATAACAGGGTCTTTAACGATCACCTCTGAGTGTCTACCATAGAAATTAGACAATGCTTTATGAAGTTTATGACAACAATAGTCTTGTTTTAGTAACTTAGCAGTAAAAAATGGTTCCTCTTGCTTGGGAACGAGGTACATCTCTATCCAGAAATGGGAAATTAACTATTTCAGAACTAAAATCATATTGTTCATCGTAAATTTTAGATGAAAATTTTACATTTGTTATGGATAAGCATCAGGCACCAACCCACCGATTAAAGCTTGACGTCAGAGCCGTCATAGAGTCTGAGGCCTGACCCACCGTCGTGCAATTATAGAGGAAACCATAGCTATAAACAGACTCTATGACGGCTCTGACGTAAAGCTTTAATCGGTGGTTGGTGCCTGATGCTTATCTGTAGCTGGACCCACCGTGGCTCAACTTGAGGTTTTCTTTAGCTCTGACTATCTGTGAGTCATGAGCCCTTTTCTTTGTTTCATCATGATGTGTAAATTTGATTAGAATGTTTCTCCATGATGATACATTGCATTAGTTAGATGGCCTCCATGCGAGCTGAACATTTCGTGTACTTCAACAACAGCAGAATCTAGGGCGAAGATTTGGTGCCAGTGGAGTGCATTTGCCCCCCCCCCCCCCCGGTGGCTTGGGCTGCTGTCCGTTCTAAGGCGGTGGTTCTGTTGTTGTTGTTGACTTTTTGTTTATTGTTACTCTCATTGTGGGAGTCTGTAATTGTTCTAGGTTTTGTTGCACGTTGCTTTGTGTCCGTTCTAGTATTGCAATCATCTTGATGGGGAAGAGGGGGCTGGATGCTTTGCTTGATTTGTCTTCCTGGTGTCCCGTGGTGGGTGAGCAGCTCTTCCTCGCGGTGCCACAGGGTTGTCTGCAGTTTGTGATTGTGGTATTTCCTGATCATGCTCACTTACTTTTTTTTCTCTCAGTGCCGTGGGTTGATCTGCGGTGTGTAATTGTGGTATTTCCTGATCATTCTCACTTACTTTTTGCAGTGGCGGTCCAGTGGAACAGCTTTGAGATAATTTTAGGCAAGTAAGCAGTTTTAATCAATTTAAAGCTTTAATTTCTAATTGGAATGGTATAGATGACCGCAAATGCAACCTATGTAAGTAGCTGTTCCGCAGGATATCCAGCTATCTGTCTGAGTTCAAACACATTTTTGTTGTTGCGCTTTCTGCATTGTTTAGCCTTGTTTGGTTCAGTTTTAATATTAGTACATGATGGGACAGTGTTGACACTAGCATATACAGATAGACTGGTGTGCTAGTCTCACTACTGCAGCATGGTGTGTGCTTGCAGCTGTCTTATAATATGTGCGTATGCTTTCATATTTTAGTTGGAATGCGCTAGTCTTACTATTTACTGTTTTATGTGATGGAGTTATTAATTATCATAATTGTCTTCCTAGAAACTATCTTCCCTAACTAATAACCTGATATGCCTGTAGTCTTATTTGCTTCATATAGCTAATAACCTTTTATGTTTCTTTTTCAAATATCCAATAATATACTAATTTTTTTTATCTACTGTACAGAGCCAAAGTAGAAATTCCTATTGGGACTATGTGGAAGACCTACTTACACCTATGATCAAAAATCTAAAAAAAAATCTACACTTTTATCAAACACAAGAAAACTGACTCCACAGGTGTCAAAACACTGAAGAAATATGGATCCACGAACAAAAGGCTGACCTCCTGAATAACCACTTCTACTCTGTTTTCTCTCAGCAAATATCCATGAAACTCTCTGCCCTCTGCTCACTGTAATTTTTTCACAAATTACTTCCCAAACCAAGAAATACCAGAAATCCAGATACCAGAAAAGGGCGTCCTGAAACTCCTACATGCTCTCAACATCTCTAAAGCTGCTTGCACAGATGGCAGAATACCAAGAGTGCTCAAAGAACTGTCTTCAGAATTGGCCCTTGTCTTTACTCTGCTTTTTCAAACTTCTCTGCACCAACAATCAGTCCCAGACATAGGGAAACATGCCAATGCGAACCTTATCCACAAGTAAGTCGCCAAGACAAACCCATCCAATTATAGGCCAGTGTCCTTGACCTGTATTTTATGTATGCACCTAGAGCATATTATCTGTAGCAACATCTCACTAAGCACAACATTCTATACCCACTGGAACATGAGATTCGTGAAAAACGTAGTTGCGAATCAAAGCTTATAGAATTTGTCAATGACCATAACCTTTAATATGTAGAAAGTTCACCAAAATGATTTTGTAGAGATGGATTTTGCTATAGCATTCGATAAAGTTGCTCACAACAGATTGCTTTACAAATTGTCATAACATGGGGTTAAGGGAAATACTTTGGGTTGGATCACAGAAAGTTGTCCTTGAAGGGGAATCATCCTCTTCTTTCCCAGTGCTCTCAGACGTCCAACAGGGCTCCGTTCTTCTCATTTACATAAATGACTTTCCAGAAGACGTCTCTAACAGCACTGTACGATTTTTTGCAGATGATACCCTTCTGTACCTAACAATTCACAACTCTTCAGACTGCACCAAACTCCAAGAAGACCTCAACAACCTACAAAGATGGGAATCCGACTGGCAGATGTATTTTCATCAAGAATTATGTGAGGTCATTCACTAATGAATTGAAGAAAAAAATTAATGAATAGTGAATAATCAGATTTCTTTGCCACCTTTCTTACTTTTAAAGAATAATTGGTCTTATTTTAATGAATAACCCAAAATTTTAATGAGATGAATAATGGGCTAAATTTTTAATGAATAGTGAAAACTAGACTCCCCCCCCATCCAGACCCTCATTAAAGTGCTGTCTGCATTTCAGTTGGGCAGTGATATAGATCACTGAGTTGGGCTCTCCAATGACATATTATTGGGTCCGAGGAACTGTTGACCAAGTAGGGTGACATTTACCGACCTTAATTACTTCTGGATTAACATAGTTCTGTGAAGAATTTTTGCTCAATTCCATTCATCAAATTAGTTTAAAATTGAACAAGCAGGGCTGGATCCAGAGGGGGTGTTTACGGGGGGGCACTTCAAGCCAAAGACTTTAACCGAGTGGCGCAAGCCGTGAGCGGGGGGGGGGGGGGGGGGGGGGGGGGGGTGGGGGGAGTATGAGAGTGGTGGAAGCGGAGGTTTATTGGAGGGGGGTCCGGGGCAGCTCCCCCGGAAATTTTTTAAAATCAGTGTCTCTGAGAATGCATTACAAGCCATTTTGAAGCCCTCTTTTCCATATTCTTTAACCTCAATTTTAAGTAAGGTTACACACTCAAACCCAAGGGGGGTACTCTGATTATTTCATACATACGTAGGCTCCGGCTATTTATATATATATATATATATATATATATATATATATATATATATATATATATATATATATATATATATATATATATATATATATATATATATATATATATATATATATATATATATATTTTTTTTTTTGGGGGGGGGGGGGGTCAAAATTTTGAATTTCGATATTCTTTGGGGTTTACAGAAAAATGATATTCTTTTGGGTATGAAAATTCTGTGGATATTATTTTGGGGTCATCACAAAATTGGGCTATATTTACTTTTAGGGGTCATTTCTATGCATTTTAGGGTCTTCTCTTAAGGTCAACGTACAGAATAGGGGATATTTTTTGGGTTGCAAAAATTTCGAATATTTTTGGGGAGCTTGAAATTCCTGATATTTATTTTGGGATGAACGGTAGATGCTGCTTGGCCCGAGCCTACGTATAAAGAAAAAAATGAGAGTACCCCCACCTGGGACTCAAGCGCCTTGTTCTTAACTACTATTTTGCATTTTCATGTCGTCCTCTTGGATCTTTGGTAAGGTTCCCATGTTGGGGGGGGGGGGGCACAGCAGTTGCAATGCAAGTCTGAGTCAGCCCAATGTTCAGAAAAACAGCAGAGCCCTTGTGAGGGGGATGGGAGGGGGTGGGGGGGGGGCTTAAAATTTGAAAAAAAAACAATAAATGCTAGAAAACAATAAAACCCACACCTAAGAAAAAATTGGGCATAGGTTCCCCTGTATTTTGTACTTTTTCATCCACCCCCAACCCAATAACATTGGTCCCAGCGGGACAGCATTCTAGGGACTGGGGCTCTCTTTTTAATTTCTGAGTCTGGTTGGGGAGAGGGGGGCACAACTATTACTCATTAGCTTTGCGACTACTAGACTACATGGGATTTGCAACGGAAGCATCAACAGAATGGAAGATGGGGGGCACACACTCCAGCCCCACAGCCTTGGGACTGGGAATAAGTGCCCCCAACCCGCCCCAAATTTCCGAGCTTTTTGTTTGGGATTGGGAGGGGGCACAAAAGTGTTTAATCCTCCACGACCAGACTACAGGAGATTTAACATTTACAAGCCCAGGTCACACACACAACCCTGTCTGTGCCCCCACGGCCTCCTTTTCTTTCAGCAGAGTTGTTATGTGGGTAAACTGTTATCATATAAGTAATCTTTCCAAATTATGCATTACTGTATATAGTCTCAATATCATGACATATTATGCATGGATATTTTAGGGCACTCACAGCCTCTTCGGGGGGGCACGTGCCCCCCAGGCCCCCCCTTAGGTCCGGCACTGACAAGAATGTGCTGGGTTTACCTCCTTTACCTAGTGTATGTATTTTGCTATGAATGAGATGGAATGGTGGCCGTGTTATGAGTCCAATGGCGGCAATGTGCCAATTTTTAAGCGAGAACATGCGCATTACATGAGGACATGCGGTTATTTCGGGATTGACACTTACGGTCCACAAGTAGGCTTATATAGTCACATTTTGTGTTTCGATTTATTGAAAAAGGCCAAAATATCTAGATTTACTCTTGAAATATGATAATATATGACCGAAACGCATATCCTGATCACCCCAAATCCTGGATGGAATGATCTAAATTTGCACGGATTGCGCAGGTCAAGACAGAGGATTCTGAATTTATACCTACAGGTAGACATCTACATTTTATATTCTATAGAACTATCATGCATGAAAACATATATCTACCACTTATATAATTATGAGGCCATCGCGCGTGTGTGTGTGTGTGTGTGTGTGGGGGGGGGGGTCCCTGTCGCTTCGTGTCCGGTTCATATCTCCTTTATTCTTTGAGGTAGGAATTCCAAATTTGGTATGTGGATATATCTTGGGATGGCGGAGTGTCGCGTACCCTTTTCGTGTCACTGTGACCTTGAACTTAACGTCTGACCTAGTTTTTAGAATAATCGTGTCCGGAGCATATCTTTTATATTATTTGAGGTAGGAATCTCAAATTTGGTGTGTGGATGCATCTTGGGATGACAAAGTGTCGAGTACCATAATTGGGTCACTGTGACATTGAACTTGACCTCTGACCTAGTTTCTAGAAACTGCATTGAGTCTGATGCATATCTCCAATATTCTTTGAGATAGGAATTTCAAATTCTGTGTGTTAATGCATCTACTCATAACTTGAAGGTGGAGCGGCTCTTCCTCGCGGTGCCACAGGGTTGTCTGTGGTTTGTGATTGTTGTATTTCCTGATCATACTCACTTACTTTTTTTGGCAATATTTCAAGTGACCTTGATGTCACAGTCAAGTTCATATACTATATTTTCTTGTAAATACATTTTACCTTAATGGTTGGATGTAGCAACTTCAAACTTTGCAGGTGCTTAGATCACATGATGTAGATAGCACGTGCAACATTTCATGTAAAAGGCGGTCATTTGCGATGGTGTACCATCGACTGAAGTCTGAATAACATCGACTGAAATCAATAAATACATGTTTTTGTCTTACTCTTAAGTGTCAATTAATTATTTGCATACTTGGTGATTTTTCATGCATTTGTTTCCATCTGCTGATTTTTTTTTTTCAAAATTTACCTTTTCGATTTTTTTCATGAACATCAGAGCCAAGGTGTCAAATACTTTGGATCCAGATCAGGACCAGTAGAATCCAGATCAGGACAGGCATTGTGTCGGTGCTGACCTGGGTACAAACTGTTTGCAAAGGTTACCAGCAGAAGACAAGAAAATAAAGTAAACTTGTTCAGTCAGATCCGGGAGATTTCTTGATCTTGTAAAAAGTTGTATTTATACTTAATTTCAGGGAGTCTCCTTGTACGATAAGCGATGGTTTGAGTCGGGTAGACATTATAACATAAACATAAGCGCCAAGGAGCTATTGAAACTTCATGAACATTTTCGCATGTGTGGAAAAAGGGAATGACTTTCCTCTGCATTTAAGCCTCAATACATTTTCTTTTTCTTGCAAATATCACTGTAGAATGCGTGATACATCGATAATGTGAAAAATCAAGACACTAGCATAAATTTTCCAAGCTTGACGATATGCGTGGTATTAAACTTTCGGGTCTGTCAAACAATCATTGTTTAGTTAGTTTCTCAAACACTGACAATTATATATCAAAATGCGAACTATCGAACATAGCACTACTCATGTTGTGTTTTAACTTTTTATTAGTTTACAGAAGTCAATTTGGTTCTTTGAACAATTAGGCTAATCGGTTCCTTAAAATAGTAGATGTAAAGCCTCCTATATTAGTTGGATTTGTTTCTGTCACTGAGTGACAAGATCTATCATTCACCTAAAGACAACCTACCCTGATAATCTCGTTTTCTCGGTAATCTCTGTTCTTTGAACGACAGTAAAAATCAAGCTGAAATCCTACTGGCGCCATACATTGCGTGGGTCGTGTGACAAAATAGTCCACACAAATATGCATATTTTTCTTGGTGGACCTTAATATAACTTATAGGCATAAAACTGCCATTTTCTTTGAATTTTCTATAAAAAAATCAGTTTCCCGCCCCAATCTTCCAGGCTCCCCGTCCCCTCTATCCCCGCTTCCCGCCCCCTCTACCCCCGCTTCCCGCCCCCTCCACCCCCGATTCCGCACACTCCACCCCCGTACCCCCGCCCCCCCTGTCCACCCCCTCTTCTATAGAAATTAGCACCTGAAAAAAGTTGGACCCCCTGTAGCTGAAACCTTGGAAAATTAAAGTTTTCTTTGAAATAACCATTGGACACCCTCTGGCCCCTCTGTAAAACTGTAAAATAAATTGAGGACTAAATAAAGTCAACAATGTGTGCCTACTGGGCTGTTCCCCACTATTGTCTTTGTTCCCCTCTCCCCTAAAAAATGGCCTGTTCCCCTGAAATAAATGCCCTTTTCCCCAGTTCCCCAACCTCGTTTGACCCACATGTTATTCCCTGATTACTTCTCTTATTTGCAGAGGTGTGGGCAGGGTAAAGGCCTACATGGTAAGAAAATTTGCAATGTCACAATCATCAGATCATTTGATGGCAAACGCTCTGAAGTGTATTATGTGGGCCATGGATCGATCCAGAAATAAAAATATGATTATGACTGAAAAAACACCAGAATATGTAATTATCACTAGAGCAGCATTTAATTTGGTACTACCCCCTTTTTTACCTTTGACATGAACCTTGATGTCACACAAAATGTTGCCCAGTACCCTCTACATCATGTCACCTACATGTATGCACCTGCATTTTTTTAAGTTTGAAATGCAGGTGCATACATGTAGGTGACATGCATTGTATCTCCAATGGTTTAGGAGATGCATTTACAAGAAAATAAATTTCTTGTAAATGCATCTTGCACATAGCAACTTCAAACTTTGCAGGTGCATGGTTCGCATAATGTAGAGGGTACTGAGCAACATTTTGTGTGACCTTGACCCCAATAGTGTTTGAAATTTTAGAACAGTTACCCTGTATTCATATGCTATAATGGAAGTCAATAGAATGTACCCTGATCAGACTATAGGGAGAGCAGTGGCTCAGTGGTAGAGTGCTTGACTCGAGACTGAAGGACCGTGGGTTCAAGCCTCACCGGCGTCACTGCGTTGTGGTCCTTGAGCAAGACACATTTATCCTAGCTTAGTACTGGTACAACTGTCTCTATATAACTGAAAGATTGTTGATGGGATGTAAAGAATCAAATCAATCAATCAAACCTGATCAGACTGCTTCTAGGCTACCGGCTACCCCCCCGACCCCTGGAAAATGTTGGACCCCCTCTGGATCCTTGGAAAAGTATAGTTTTCTCTGATATAAAACCATTGGACCCCCTCTGTAAACTGTATAATAAGTTGAGGAATAAAAAAAACACACCGTTGTCCAGGCTGTTTTCTGCTGGACCCCCCCTGACAAAAAATTCTGGATCGGCGCGTGATAGACATTCTCCTAAAGGAGCATTCTAGCAGTTATTTCTGGGTCCATATTGTTTGTAATACAGTACAACCTGTGTAAAACATCTACTCTCAAAAAGACCAAAAATTGGTTTTCAAGACCAATTAGCGCTTGATGCAGGTCAAAAGTATTGCAGAATGCTCCAAGTGGAGCATTCTGCAATACTTTCGACCTTCAATAAGCTACCATTTGTCATTAAGATCTTTGTTTTGTCTATTTTTGAGTGGCCATTTTACATGTAGGCTACTAAAGTACAGAAACAGATGAACATGCAGACAGCATTTGTTATGAATGGTGGGACAAGGGTTAATCTATTGGACATATATTATCCCATAAAGCACCACCTATAATTTGCAGCAGACGACCATTTCAAATTTTGCTGCTTTTCCAAAAATAACAAATAAGGCATGGTATTTCATGAGAATCGTGTGCCAGGATTCTCATGAAATATCATACTTCATTTTTTTTCGAAAATTAGGAAAGATGTCGCAAAATTTGTTGTCTGCTGCAGTCGTGATTGGCGCTTTAAGGGTTAATTTTTTATGCTCAATTCTGTCCAATGTGGTGTTGCCTTAGGGCATGGATTATTGTACAATGCAAGTGCTCTAAGATGCATGACTTTTTGTGAGTAAATTTTCATTCAATGGTGTGACTGCAAAGTAAGAAAGAAGTTTTCACTGAATGAAGGTACTATTTTTGACATTTTTGGGGGTATTTTATGTTCATTAACCCTTTGTTTACTGGAAGCCCCTAAATGGATAATTTTGGTAAACAGTGCAGATGAAATGCAGCAGAATGCTGGATTTCATCTGAGTCTAAACTGTTGGCTAAGATTGAAGTACTTTGGTAGCCAATATATTACAAATCCGTCTGATGTCCCCCACAGGGGTTAAGACGCAACGGAAGAAAGATATGGATCCAAATTAGATAGCTCCCTAAGGAGCAGTCTGATCTGGATTCATAGTGTTTGCTTCCATGATAAAAGTAGTCTCAAATTCATTTGAAAATACGCAGGAGACATGATTTTCAGGACTAAAATATACTTGTGCTTTATGAATAATTCTTGAAGTTTTTTCATAATTAATGCTAGCTGCGACTTTTGTAGTCTGCTCAGATAACCAATGCAACAGTTTGGGCCTAGACCAGGACAGGATTTCCTTGGTCCTGATCTGGATCCAAACAGTTTGACACTCTGATAGTGTTCTGAAATAATTTTTTGAAAGTTTATTTTGGAAAAAGTCAGCAGACGACAGCAAAAGCAAGAAAATTTGCCCTTGATGCAAAGAGTTGTGTTTTATTTCAGATGATAGGAAGAACCTTGTGCAAGGAAAGGAGATATATCCACTTGGTCAGTGTCACAGCAGTCCAGAAACTTGAATAACGAGGAGAAATCGGGTCCTTCAGAAGTAGAGAACCTACAAAATTTGAAAACGGCAGACTAGAAGCTGGTAAGTATTACTTGCCATAATATGTGTGTGTTTGAGTTTAAAGTCCCATCATCAGCTGGCCAGCAGATGAGGCTACAGCTTCAGGTCTCATCTGATAAACTGGAGAAGCTGGGGATTGAACTTGCGATCCCTGGTTTACAAGCTTTACTCCATAATAACACATTTTGACGCCTTTGAAATATCATGTATTTGAAAATATTAGGCAAAATGGAGCATTTGCTCTTCTGGAGCAAAGGCTCCATTTTCCATAATATTTTCAAAAGTATTCAAAATTTAACATAAAATTTTCTTCAATTTTTTCAATGTTGTCGAAAAATAGTAAATAATGTCAATATCAAAAAATAGCCTTTGGAGTAAAGGGTTAAGGGGAGTAGTTTATCCACTACACCACAGTGGCTCCATTTGCCACAATATAATTTAGTCCTTGCCATGCATGCTGAACCCTGGTATATCCAGTTATTTAAACAGTGTAGATTCAGATCATCTGGTTTCTTCCTCACAGCCCTCTTCTTCAAAAATTAATATAAACGCCATTTGTTACGCCTCAATGATGTCTGAGGGATATTGTTTTGGCCTCATCTGTGTGTGCATCTGTCCCTCCTTCTGTCAATTTATTTGGCAATCCGGAACATAATCTCAGGACCCATTGGTCAGATTTGAAGCATTTTTGGAAAGGATGACAGTCAGCATCCTATTAGTTTTTTTCAATTTTTGAGTTATTGCCCCTTGACTGAGTTAGAATAGAAGGCTTTATTGGCTTTTAAGGAGCAATCTGATCTGGATTCTCTAGTGAATTTAAAAATTTGCAGCAGAAATGATAACAGATATTTTCAGGTCTAAAATATACTGGCACTTTTTGAAGTAGAATCTTCATATTTCAGTCTTGGCCTGCTAGCAACAACTTATTTGTCTACTAATAATTGTGAACCTCTGCAAACGGTTTGGACCCAGATGAGGACAGACATAACGTCTGTCCTTATCTTGATCCAAATCCTCTGACACCCTGAGAGTGTTCCTGAAAGATTTTTTGAAAAAGTTGATTTTTGAAAAAGTCAACAGACCACAAAGCAAAAACTTTAAGCATGAAAAATTACCCAGCATGCTAAAAGTTTTTTTGTTCTTCAGATAATGGGTAGAGAGCCTCAAGGAAAGGCAATGAATTAATATGTAGATATCCACTGAGTCAACGTCACAGCAATCCAGAAACTTGAATAACGAGGAGAAAAGAAGAGAACCTACAAAATTGGAAAACAGCAGACTTAAGAAGATGGTACGTTTTACTTGACATGATATTAATTAACCCATGTCATGCTGAATATTTTCATGTACTACACTCCTCCCAAATTTTTATCCTCTTAACCTGCAGCATTCCATTGTTAGCATGTATCAGAATGGAAAACAATCTGATGGCTTTGTAAGAAGCCATCTGATCTGGATCTACAGTGTTTTCAGAAAAGGATAAATCCCAGTTCAGTAAGACGACGGTTCATCCTTACTTTACACACTGAGCCCTGATATAAAGTGTAGATCCAGAACATTTGGCTTCTAAATGGCCATCTTCAAAATTATGTCATTATACTCTGTGCATCCATCCATCCTTCTGGCCATCCATTTATTTATCTGGAACCTTATCTCTGTACCCATTCGTCAGATTTGGTACAATGGACACTGGACAGTCAACTGCCTATTAATTTTGTCAGAATTGACTTGTTAAAACTTGAGTAACTGTTCTTGACTATTAAAGTTGAGTGCAAAAGTTATCTAGAATTTTGAACACTTGTTACCTGCAGAAAAGTCCTAGACAAACACCTGCAAGCCTATATTGCAAACAATATCGATCGAAATTAGACTAAGGAGTAGTCTGATCTGGATTCATGGTGTTTTCTTCCATAATAAAAGTAGTCTCAAGTGCATTAAAAAATATGCAGCGGACATGTTAACAAGGCATTTTCAGGACTAAAATGTACTGGTGCAATATGAGTTTAGAATTTTGAAACAACAGAGATTATTCATATTCCATAAGTCGGGCCTTTAGTTAAAAGTGTGTAACAGGAAAATCATTTTCTTATTTCTCAACCAAAACAGGAAAATCATTTTCTTATTTCTCAACCAAAACATATGTTGTGGGTACTCGAAAGAACCGTCTCAATGATACGGTTCTTTTGAGCACCCAAAACATATGTTAAAACTGATGGGTAAGGAAGTATTTATAATTTTACGCTCAACAATTTTAAAATTGTTTATCTAAGCCTTTGTATTAATTTCAAAAGTGTTTAGCTTTTCCTTCAGATGATGGGTAGAACCTCAAGGCAAGGAGAAGAACTCTTGTGTGTATATCCCAATGGTCAATGTGAAGGTATAAATCCAGGAACATAAATAACCAGGATCCTTCAGAAATAGAGAACCTACAAAATTTGAAAACAGCAGACTACAAGCTGGTAAGTTTTACTTGACATGTTATTAATTCATTTGAATGAATGTGCGCCCATCAAAGTCTCAGATCAGCTAGCTCATGGGTCCCACATTTCTTCTGGTGTAGATTTATGACTGATCAACTTATAACTGGCTCAAATCTATATCTAGCATCTTCTCATCATGGTACATGATTGCCCAATGATTTTAGATAAGCACAACAGTGTCAAAAATTACCCCCTGACTCCAAAGACAACAAGATCGAAGGTCAAATATTTAAATTTTACAATAACCAAGTTTTAACCAAAGTTTTGCATGCAGACAGAGGAACATGTCAAACTAGAGATCAGCTACACTTAGGTATCAACAGGCCCCCAGATATGAGTGTGTAACAGAAAATTATTTTTTCATATTTCTCAACCAAAACATGTGTGGGTACTCAAAAGAACCGTCTCGATGAGACAGTTTAAACTGAAGGTTAAGAAAATAATCACAATTTTATGCTAAAAAAATAGCTTAACTTGCCCCATGTATTGATATAAGTTGTCAAGTCACTTTTGGCTTTGATGTTCAGTAAAAATGCTGAATCAAATTCTTGTGCTTTTGAGAAGCTACACTGTAAATCGGGTTTATTGCAGAGCTTCTCAAAGCCTGATAAAAACAAGAATTGTGGTAAATGCTCTAAAATTTGAACACCATGCAGTTGCCTGCCAAAAAAGCCTAGACAAGCATCACAGACACAGATCAGACTGCTTCCAAAGAAGCATTTCCGTATTTAAAGAGTTCTATAGTAGCAGTCTGATCAGAGTCTTCCCTGTATGAATTTCTGACAAGCATTTTGTGAATTACAACTAAACCTTGATAATTAACCAACACTTTATTTGAGAACAGAAAGAGAAAAGTGTTTAAAATCTTAGAACATTTACATACTACGACAATTCTCAGCTGCATGATAGTGAATCCATGTAAGATTGGCATACTGTCATTATTTTTTAGCCAGTTCGAGCTTTTGAAAAATTTCTCATGACTTTGTGAATCTCTGCCGTACTTTAATCCTTATCAGATCAATGAAATTTTCTATAAAGTTAAATACAGCAAAGTAAGAATGGCGGGTTGTATATTATGAGAGGTCACTAAAATATTGTATTTCCCTGAAGATTGCGATTTTGTCTAAGCAAACAGTGCAGACCTTGATGAAATGGGACATTATCCTGCAAATCCAGTGGCTCAGTGGTATAGAGAGCTTGACCTAATTGAGCTTGCTAACTAGAGTCTGAACTACAAAAAAAAATCAAAATCCTGTTGTCAAGTAATGACTTCCAAAGTAAGTGACAAATGGTGAAAAGAGGGTACAAGGCATTTCATGTGATTTTCTGTGTTATGTTTTCTCCAGATGAATGATGTGTGGAAACCTGTAGGCTGGGCACCAGAGAATTTCTGCATGCAAAGAGGACATTATCAGAGATAGTGGTAAGTTGATGTTAAAAAAAACTCCCAGTGGCAACATGATATCATAACAACATGACTTCAGTATCATGTTCCTTGACTTCATATCTGAAGCAATATGGAAATCAATTATTTTTGTCAACCATGTGACATAATTTGTTGTTGTTTTGATGTCATGATGTCGGGTTAATGTTGTTTTGATCTCTTGTTCAAATCAAACTAACTTTAATATTGAAGGCGACTGAATTGGTTGTATTTGTACCAATTGTCATTTCAGAGAACTTTGCAATCTTTTGTGTAACTCTTGTTGTCCTGTTAACTCTTTGCCGACTATGTATGTGTCATCTGCTGATAACCTTTGCTAACAGTTTGGACCCAGATCAGGCCTGACAAAATGTCAGGCCTGATCTGGATCCAATCTATTTGAAACTCTGATGGTATTCCTGAAATAATTTTTCAAAAAAGTTGATTTTGAAAAAAATCAGCAGACAACAAAAAAGCATGCAAAATTACGTGGCATGCAAAGAGTTCACAACCCTTTTTCATTCTGATGGATTTTGCCATACATATTGATACAAAAAGTATGAAATTGTTGATTTTGTATCTTAACTCTTAAAGCGCCAATCACGACTGCAGCAGACAACAATTTTTTTTAACATCTTTCCTAGTTTTCGACAAAAATAAGGCATGATATTTCATGAGAATCATCTGCCAGCAGACGATTCTCATGAAATATCATGCATTATTTGTTATTTTTGAAAAGCAGGAAAATTTTGAAAATGTTGTCTGCTTCAAATTATAGGTGGCGCTTTATGGGTTAAAAGGTTGCCTGTAAAAATTTCTATAAAATGATGTGTTCCTGTCCTTAAGAATGTTTTTATCTCAGCAAATACAAATAGTGCAGGCGCTGATGAAATGCAATTGTATGTGGTGTTTCATCTGGGTCTGCACTGTATGACAAAGTACCTGTTTACTGGTATACAGTATGAAAAGGATTGAGCCTGGATGCATCTCTTTTTTATTGCAATTTAGTTCCAGATCAGCTGGCATGTTTTCAATTTATTCTGTGAATCCATGTGATTCTGAACCTCTTGCTATTTGTTTTTTTGGAAAAAATAGTTATCTTGTTTTCATTAAAATTCTGGATTTGTGTGGTGTATTAATCCACTAATAGTTTCACCTAAGGGGACTGTATTATACCCTACCTGACAATTCACTTTTTTTCTACATACTCCTTTTTCATGCTTTTTTGTCATCGGCTGATTTTTTTTTTCCAAATCAAGTTTTTCTAATAGCTCTTTCAGTATGTCAAGCAGTTTGGATCCAGACAAAGCCTGACATTTTATCAGGCGTGATCTGGGCCCAAACTGTTTGCAAAGGTTATCTGCACAAGTAGGCAAAGAGACAACAGCCAAGCAAAAGTTCGCAAAAAAGTTGCTCCCCCGTGTAAAAAAGTCAACTGTAACCCCTGTTGGTTTTTTGTGTGAACAGTGAATCTTGATACTAATAAGTCTTTTACCTGCCAGTGACATCTTTTGTTCTCAGTCATGCACAGATCCAAAGGGGAGGGTGGACAGGGGGTCCTGACCCCCCACTCCCTTGAAAATCACAAAGCTATGGAGTTTCCTTAGCAATACTGGTCCAGATCCTCTGGAAAATCACAAAGCTACCAAGTCAGCGTTCAACGGTGGGCCATCATCGGCCCGCCAGTGAAACGCCATTTAAATGGCCTTTTGCTGGCGGACCAATGCTGGTCCACTTTAAGTGGTAATAGGATCCTCTCTCCCTCATCAAGAAATAAAGTTGTCAGAGTTGAGTTGGATCCCCTCTGACGTAACTTTCTGGATCTGTGCTTGTTATATGTCAGCTGATAACTTGTAACAGTTTGTACTCAAATCAGGCCAGACAAAACGACACAATAATCTTTCCTGGAAATAGCTAGAGCAAATTTGATCCATCCAAAAAGAATACTTATCAGGGTTATAAAAGACTTAATTATATACCTATAAAAGATACGACTTTAGAACTGTCTGTTTTCTGGCCATCTGATACAGAAAGCCGGATCAACAAACTGAATCCGTTTAACCGGTTTAAGCCCTTCAGTAAAATATTTTACTGACCGTTCCAAGGTGGTACTTCTTTTGTGGATCTTTTATGTTTTTGTTCTGTCTTGTGTATGCTATGTCTTTGTGCGCATCTGTTTATATGTGCTTTGTGGTCACCTACTGGGAAAGGGCTGACCTCTTGGCTCTCGTTTTTGGTGTCTAAATGTGATTTCGTCACTTTCCAATTGGTATCCAGGGTCAGGTGTGGTACTTATTTTGTATCGATTCCTGATCTTTGCACCCTTACTTAGTTAAATGTCTCAATTTTCTTCATATTTTGTGCAAGCTCCTTCAAGTGTAATAACTATGGAACTGTGTTCAGTGATTCCTCAAACATGTTTTTCTGGCCTTCTAAATATGCTTCCTTATCCTTTATATCCTTTTCTCATGATCATATAAATTAATTGCTTATTAATCCATATTTCACTATGTTATGTACGTATTATTAGTAGCATGCTGTTACCATCTATAATGAAGGGCATTTAGTAAATGTGCATCATTCTATAACATCACCCCTTTTGCACTCAGGTCACACTTTTATAGAAATTGGTCCATCCTGAATGCAATAGGGTAAATTAAGGTAATTCTGAGTTCAGATTAGATCCAGAACGTAACATGGAGTTTTAAGTTTAACAACTATGATACCCCAAGTGTTGTTTGTCATCAGCATAGTGTAGTGCTGATTTTAATTCTGTTTGAGTAAAATTAAGTTATGGAACCTGTGAGTTCTTCCTGCATCCTTGTGTTCATACAAGGAACCAACTGTCTGATTAATTTTGTGCACTTTTCTCAAATTGTTGAGCAATTATGAATGGATTTTCTGTCCCAGTTGAAAAAAACTACACTGTCACTTCTGCGACAAAACATTGCATCAAATTTCTCATATGTATATAGGCACTTTGGTCAAAGGGATCAAAGACATATTTTTTTCAATTATTTTAGTAAATATTATTGTTTGATTTTTTCATCAGAATAACAAGGATTTTTTGACCAATATGACCCCCATGCTGGGGACCTTGGAAGGCTGATGTGCTTTCCATTGGTAATTCTCATGAACAGACTCAATGAAACAGATTCTGCTGTTTAATGTTAAATTTTGTAGGATCTCTCTTTTTCTGAGGGACTCCTTTTTGACAGATCATTTTGAAATTTATTTTCTCTGACTGATGCATAATTTCTTTTGCTGATTTTTCTTATTTTTAATTTTTTCTTTTGATGTAATGCTTTTTTATTTTTTTTAGTTGAAACTTTCTCCTTGTCAACAACTTTTCAGTCATGTCTGGGCGTTTCCTGGGTAGAACCAGTACTAAGCACAAGATTAATTGTCTTGCTCAAGGACAAAACATATTGCATCTGGTGAGGCTCGGACCAGCAACCTCAAGTCAGTCACTCTCCCACTGAGCCACTGCACACCTTGGATTTTATTTTGGAATACCTGATATATATATATTGTTACTTGAATCACACTTTCCATTTTCAATATCATTTAATCTGTCTTAACTAAAAATTTGTTTGTTTTCTTTTTTTTTTTCTTTATTTTTCTTTTGTTTAATTGTATTTATAAAGCAAAATGTTTTAAATTTTAAGAGTTAGGTTCTTAAATAACCTTGTTATTCAAAAGAATACAATGAGTATTTGATGGATATAAATTGATCATTCACATGTAACATTTGAGATTGCAGAAAGATAAATCAATTCATAAAAACACAATTTGAGGGATGTGCTGGTAAATACTGTTGCAAGCTATATATAGATTGTTCCTGAGTAAAGTACCAAATTATGTTTTGTTCATGAATGCAACATAGCACATTTGCTAAAGTAAGTCCATTGAGTTCATTAGGAATCATCGAGCCCTGTTAGGGCAGCTAATGGGAAAGTCATAAATCTTAAGTCCGTAACTTAATCACCTGTCACAAAGCAGATGGGAGATTTTTCATGTCAGTCAAATCATCAGTCTATCAGTCTACTACTTTCATGTCTGCTCCATATCTCCTGAATCCTTTGAGTGATTATCATCTAACTTTCCTCAAATAATCCTCTCAATAAGATTGTATGTGTGTTGCCCCTGATTCAGCTACTCAGTCTCAAGGTCATAGTTCTAGGTCATAGTGTTAACCCTTGAATTTTGTTTTTGCTCCATATCTCCTGAACCTTTAGAATTATTCTCATAAGACTTCACTCAAATATTCCCCTCATCAAGATGGTTTGCAGAACTCATGACTTGGCAGATAGACTCAAGGTCAAGGTCATACTTCAAGGTCTTGGGATTTACCCTTCAATTTGGTGTTGGCTCATTATATCCCCTTTGAATGATTTTCATTAAACTTCATTCAAATGTTCTCCTCAGTGCATGAATCAGCTACCCATACTGGAGGTCACACTTCAAGGTCAAAAGATTCTGTTGGCGGAGTTTTAGCTATCTTCCAGACTGCTGTCTTGATAACTAAAAGACTAAGCTGATCAGGGCATTTGTTGTCTAACTCAGTTGAAGTTGTACTACATTCACAAGTTCCAGTCATTTTACCTATTACCACATTTCAATTTCTCCCTTAATTATTCTTAGCATGTACCACATCAGAAATTCTCACTTCATTACTGTTAAGATTAAACTGTACCATATTTATTCCTTACACATAAGTACTTTTTGGTTTGATTTGTACAACATTGAATTTCTTGCTTAGGTACTCTTCAAATTACCAGGTCTACAGATAACAGTGTGTTCTTGAAAATTATTTTACTTATTTCTCAACCAAAGCATTTTGTTGTTGGGTTCTTCTCAACAGCTGATTGTTACACTATCAATGCCTTAGACAAGTTCATAGAACTGCTTCTTTTCAACAGCTGACTGTTACATTATCAATGTCTTGGACAAGTTCATAGAACTGCTTCTATCCAACAACTGATTGTTACACTATCAATGCCTTAGACAAGTTCATAGAACTGTTTCTTTTCAACAGCTGATTGTTACATTATCAATGTCTTGGACAAGTTCAAATTTCTTCTCTATAGCTTTCTTGCACTATCAATGTCTTGGACAAGTTCATAGAATTGTTTCTTCTCTACAGCTGATACTTTTACACTATCAAGGTCTTAGACAAGTTCAAAGAATTGTTTCTTCTATACAGCTTCCTTACGAAATCAATGTCTTGGACAAGTTCAAAGAATTATGTCCTCTTCAACAGCTGTTCCTTACAGCATTAATGTCTTAGACAAGTTCATTGAATTGTTTTCTCTTATCAGCTTCCTTACACTGAAGTTTCAATGTCTTAGACTAGATTGATGATTGGTTTCCTCATAACAGATGTTTTTTTGAAGGATAAAAGTTATTAACAGTGAAGAATGCTTCTTGCAGATATACATGGTAAACAGGATAAATGTTGTTTAACCCTAAACTCCATATTAACACATTTTGACGCCTTTGTTGAAAATGTGGAAAATTGAGCTTTTAAAATAATGGTCAATTTTCCATAGTATTTTCAAGTGTTCAAAACTTTACTCAAATTTTTCTTGATTTTTTTTTCATTGTTATCTAAAAAAGAAGATTATGTCATGATCAAAAAATAGCCTGTGGAGTAAAGGGCTGTAATATAAAGTGGAAAAGTTTGTAATCAAAACTTAATTTTCTTACCCCTCAACCAAAAATATTGTATAGTTACTCAAAAGAGTCATGCCAGTGAGACAGTTCTTTTGAGTACCCTAAGCATATTTGAAAATAAATGGGTAAGAAAATATTTTAATTTTACTTTGAAACAAGATTGTCCTAATACTTTACTCCATAGGCTATTTTGAGATCACGAGATCATTTTCTATTTTTAGACAACATTGAAAAAATTCAAGGAAGAATTAAGTTAAGTTTTGAATTCTTTTAAAATATTATGGAAAATGAAGCATTTGCTCCAAAAGAGCAAATCCTCCATTTTCCATAATATTTTCAAAGCCATGGTAATTCAAAAGCGTCAAAAGGCACTATTGATAAGTTAGGGGTCTTTCATGCAAACCAAATATCTATGTTTCTTGATCCACATCTGAATTGAGGGTGAGGTTGGAGCCGTTTAACCGGTTTAAGCCCTTCAGTAAAATATTTTACTGACTGTTCCAAGGTGGTACTTCTTTTGTAGATCTTTTATGTTTTTGTTCTGTCTTGTGTATGCTATGTCTTTGAGCGCATCTGTTTATATGTGCTTTGTGGTCACCTACTGGGAAAGGGCTCACCTCTTGGCTCTCGTTTTTGGTGTCTAAATGTGATTTCGTCACTTTCCCATTGGTATCCAGGCTCAGGTGTGGTACTTATTTTGTATCGATTCCTGATTTTTGTACCCTTTCTTAAATAAATGTCCCAATTTTTCTTCATATTTTGTGCAAGCTCCTTCAAGTGTAATAACTATGGAACTGTGTACATTGTAGGCTTTCAGTGATTCCTCAAACATGTTTTTCTGGCCTTCTAAATATGCTTCCTTATCCTATATATCCTTTTCTCATGATCATATAAATTAATTGCTTATTAATCCATATTTCACTATGTTATGTACGTATTATTAGTAGCATGCTGTTACCATCTATAATGAAGGGCATTTAGTAAATGTGCATCATTCTATAACATCACCCCTTTTGCACTCAGGTCACACTTTTATAGAAATTGGTCTATCCTGAATGCAATAGGGTAAATTAAGGTAATTCTGAGTTCAGATTAGATCCAGAACATAACATGGAGTTTTAAGTTGAACAACTATGTTACCCCAAGTGTTGTTTGTCATCAGCATAGTGTAGTGCTGATTTTAATTCTGTTTGAGTAAAATTAAGTTATGGAACCTGTGAGTTCTTCCTGCATCCTTGTGTTCATACAAGGAACCAACTGTCTGATTAATTTTGTGCACTTTTCTCAAATTGTTGAGCAATTATGAATGGATTTTCTGTCCCAGTTGAAAAAAACTACACTGTCACTTCTGCGACAAAATATTGCATCAAATTTCTCATATGTATATAGGCACTTTGGTCAAAGGGACCTAAGACATATTTTTTTCAATTATTTTAGTAAATATTATTGTTTGATTTTTTTCATCAGAATAACAAGGATTTTTTGACCAATATGACCCCCATGCTGGGGGCCTTGGAAGGCTGATGTGCTTTCCATTGGTAATTCTCATGAACAGACTCAATGAAACAGAGTCTGCTGTTTAATGTTAAATTTTGTAGGATCTCTCTTTTTCTGAGGGACTCCTTTTTGACAGATCATTTTGAAATTTATTTTCTCTGACTGATGCATAATTTCATTTGCTGATTTTTCTTATTTTTAAATTTTTCTTTTGATGTAATGCTTTTTTATTTTTTTTAGTTGAAACTTTCTCCTTGTCAACAACTTTTCAGTCATGTCTGGGCGTTTCCTGGGTAGAACCAGTACTAAGCACAAGATTAATTGTCTTGCTCAAGGACAAAACATATTGCATCTGGTGAGGCTCGGACCAGCGACCTCAAGTCAGTCACTCTCCCACTGAGCCACTGCACACCTTGGATTTTATTTTGGAATACCTGATATTGTTACTTGAATCACACTTTCCCTTTTCAATATCATTTAATCTGTCTTAACTAAAAATTTGTTTGTTTTCTTTTTTTTTTTCTTTTTTCTTTTCTTTTGTTTAATTGTATTTATAAAGCAAAATGTTTTAAATTTTAAGAGTTAGGTTCTTAAATAACCTTGTTATTCAAAAGAATACAATGAGTATTTGATGGATATAAATTGATCATTCACATGTAACACTTGAGATTGCAGAAATGACAGATAAATCAATTCATAAAAACACAATTTGAGGGATGTGCTGGTAAATACTGTTGCAAGCTATATATAGATTGTTCCTGAGTAAAGTACCAAATTATGTTTTTTTCATGAATGCAACATTGCACATTTGCTAAAGCAAGTCCATTGAGTTCATTAGGAATCATCGAGCCCTGTTAGGGCAGCTAATGGGAAAGTCATAAATCTTAAGTCCGTAACTTAATCACCTGTCACAAAGCAGATGGGAGATTTTTCATGTCAGTCAAATCATCAGTCTATCAGTCTACTACTTTCATGTCTGCTCCATATCTCCTGAATCCTTTGAGTGATTATCATCTAACTTTCCTCAAATAATCCTCTCAATAAGATTGTATGTGTGTTGCCCCTGATTTAGCTACCCAGTCTCAAGGTCATAGTTCTAGGTCATAGTGTTTACCCTTGAATTTTGTTTCTGCTCCATATCTCCTGAACCTTTAGAATTATTCTCATAAGACTTCACTCAAATATTCCCCTCATCAAGATGGTTTGCAGAACTCATGACTTGGCAGATAGACTCAAGGTCAAGGTCATACTTCAAGGTCTTGGGATTTACCCTTCAATTTGGTGTTGGCTCATTATATCCCCTTTGAATGATTTTCATTAAACTTCATTCAAATGTTCTCCTCAGTGCATGAATCAGCTACCCATACTGGAGGTCACACTTCAAGGTCAAAAGATTCTGTTGGCGGAGTTTTAGCTATCTTCCAGACTGCTGTCTTGATAACTAAAAGACTAAGCTGATCAGGGCATTTGTTGTCTAACTCAGTTGAAGTTGTACTACATTCACAAGTTCCAGTCATTTTACCTATTACCACATTTCAATTTCTCCCTTAAATATTCTTAGCATGTACCACATCAGAAATTCTCACTTCATTACTGTTAAGATTAAACTGTACCATATTTATTCCTTACACATAAGTACTTTTTGGTTTGATTTGTACTACATTGAATTTCTTGCTTAGGTACTCTTCAAATTACCAGGTCTGCAGATAACAGTGTGTTCTTGAAAATTATTTTACTTATTTCTCAACCAAAGCATTTTGTTGTTGGGTTCTTCTCAACAGCTGATTGTTACACTATCAGTGCCTTAGACAAGTTCATAGAACTGCTTCTTTTCAACAGCTGACTGTTACATTATCAATGTCTTGGACAAGTTTATAGAACTGCTTCTTTTCAACAACTGATTGTTACACTATCAATGCCTTAGACAAGTTCATAGAACTGTTTCTTTTCAACAGCTGATTGTTACATTATCAATGTCTTGGACAAGTTCAAATTTCTTCCCTATAGCTTTCTTGCACTATCAATGTCTTGGACAAGTTCATAGAATTGTTTCCTCTCTACAGCTGATACTTTTACACTATCAAGGTCTAAGACAAGTTCAAAGAATTGTTTCTTCTATACAGCTTCCTTACGAAATCAATGTCTTTTACAAGTTCAAAGGATTGTGTCCTCTTCAACAGCTGTTCCTTACAGCATTAATGTCTTAGACAAGTTCATTGAATTGTTTTCTCTTATCAGCTTCCTTACACTGAAGTTTCAATGTCTTAGACTAGATTGATGATTGGTTTCCTCATAACAGATGTTTTTTTGAAGGATAAAAGTTATTAACAGTGAAGAATGCTTCTTGCAGATATACATGGTAAACAGGATAAATGTTGTTTAACCCTATACTCCATATTAACACATTTTGACGCCTTTGTTGAAAATGTGGAAAATTGAGCTTTTAAAATAATGGTCAATTTTCCATAGTATTTTCAAGTGTTCAAAACTTTACTCAATTTTTTCTTGATTTTTTTTCATTGTTATCTAAAAAAGAAGATTATGTCAAGATCTAAAAATAGCCTGTGGAGTAAAGGGCTATAATATAAAGTGGAAAAGTTTGTAATCAAAACTTAATTTTCTTACCCCTCAACCAAAAATATTGTATAGTTACTCAAAAGAGTCATGTCAGTGAGACAGTTCTTTTGAGTACCCTAAACATGTTTGAAAATAAATGGGTAAGAAAATATTTTAATTTTACTTTGAAACAAGATTGTCCTAATACTTTACTCCATAGGCTATTTTGAGATAATGAGATCATTTTCTATTTTTAGACAACAATTGAAAAAATTCAAGGAAGAATTAAGTTAAGTTTTGAATTCTTTTAAAATATTATGGAAAATGAAGTATTTGCTCCAAAAGAGCAAATGCTCCATTTTCCATAATATTTTCAAATCCATGGTAATTCAAAAGCGTCAAAAGGCACTATTGATAAGTTAGGGGTCTTTCATGCAAACCAAATATCTATGTTTCTTGATCCACATCTGAATTGAGGGTGAGGTTGGCGCCGTTTAACCGGTTTAAGCCCTTCAGTAAAATATTTTACTGACCGTTCCAAGGTGGTTCTTCTTTTGTGGATCTTTTATGTTTTTGTTCTGTCTTGTGTATGCTATGTCTTTGTGCACATCTGTTTATATGTGCTTTGTGGTTACCTACTGGGAAAGGGCTGACCTCTTGGCTCTCGTTTTTGGTGTCTAAATGTGATTTCGTCACTTTCCCATTGGTATCCAGGGTCAGGTGTGGTACTTATTTGGTATCGATTCCTGATCTTTGCACCCTTACTTACTTAAATGTCTCAATTTTCTTCATATTTTGTGCAAGCTCCTTCAAGTGTAATAACTATGGAACTGTGTACATTGTAGGCTTTCAGTGATTCCTCAAACATGTTTTTCTGGCCTTCTAAATATGCTTCCTTATCCTATATATCCTTTTCTCATGATCATATAAATTAATTGCTTATATATCCATATTTCACTATGTTATGTACGTATTATTAGTAGCATGCTGTTACCATCTATAATGAAGGGCATTTAGTAAATGTGCATCATTCTATAACATCACCCCTTTTGCACTCAGGTCACACTTTTATAGAAATTGGTCCATCCTGAATGCAATAGGGTAAATTAAGGTAATTCTGAGTTCAGGTTAGATCCAGAACATAACATGGAGTTTTAAGTTGAACAACTATGTTACCCCAAGTGTTGTTTGTCATCAGCATAGTGTAGTGCTGATTTTAATTCTGTTTGAGTAAAATTAAGTTATGGAACCTGTGAGTTCTTCCTGCATCCTTGTGTTCATACAAGGAACCAACTGTCTGATTAATTTTGTGCACTTTTCTCAAATTGTTGAGCAATTATGAATGGATTTTCTGTCCCAGTTGAAAAAAATTACACTGTCACTTCTGCGACATAATATTGCATCAAATTTCTCATATGTATATAGGCACTTTGGTCAAAGGGACCTAAGACATATTTTTTTCAATTATTTTAGTAAATATTATTGTTTGATTTTTTCATCAGAATAACAAGGATTTTTTGACCAATATGACCCCCATGCTGGGGGCCTTGGAAGGCTGATGTGCTTTCCATTGGTAATTCTCATGAACAGACTCAATGAAACAGAGTCTGCTGTTTAATGTTAAATTTTGTAGGATCTCTCTTTTTCTGAGGGACTCCTTTTTGACAGATCATTTTGAAATTTATTTTCTCTGACTGATGCATAATTTCATTTGCTGATTTTTCTTATTTTTAAATTTTTCTTTTGATGTAATGCTTTTTTATTTTTTTTAGTTGAAACTTTCTCCTTGTCAACAACTTTTCAGTCATGTCTGGGCGTTTCCTGGGTAGAACCAGTACTAAGCACAAGATTAATTGTCTTGCTCAAGGACAAAACATATTGCATCTGGTGAGGCTCGGACCAGCGACCTCAAGTCAGTCACTCTCCCACTGAGCCACTGCACACCTTGGATTTTATTTTGGAATACCTGATATTGTTACTTGAATCACACTTTCCCTTTTCAATATCATTTAATCTGTCTTAACTAAAAATTTGTTTTTTTTCTTTTTTTTTTCTTTATTTTTCTTTTGTTTAATTGTATTTATAAAGCAAAATGTTTTAAATTTTAAGAGTTAGGTTCTTAAATAACCTTGTTATTCAAAAGAATACAATGAGTATTTGATGGATATAAATTGATCATTCACATGTAACACTTGAGATTGCAGAAATGACAGATAAATCAATTCATAAAAACACAGTTTGAGGGATGTGCTGGTAAATACTGTTGCAAGCTATATATAGATTGTTCCTGAGTAAAGTACCAAATTATGTTTTTTTCATGAATGCAACATTGCACATTTGCTAAAGCAAGTCCATTGAGTTCATTAGGAATCATCGAGCCCTGTTAGGGCAGCTAATGGGAAAGTCATAAATCTTAAGTCCGTAACTTAATCACCTGTCACAAAGCAGATGGGAGATTTTTCATGTCAGTCAAATCATCAGTCTATCAGTCTACTACTTTCATGTCTGCTCCATATCTCCTGAATCCTTTGAGTGATTATCATCTAACTTTCCTCAAATAATCCTCTCAATAAGATTGTATGTGTGTTGCCCCTGATTTAGCTACCCAGTCTCAAGGTCATAGTTCTAGGTCATAGTGTTTACCCTTGAATTTTGTTTCTGCTCCATATCTCCTGAACCTTTAGAATTATTCTCATAAGACTTCACTCAAATATTCCCCTCATCAAGATGGTTTGCAGAACTCATGACTTGGCAGATAGACTCAAGGTCATGGTCATACTTCAAGGTCTTGGGATTTACCCTTCAATTTGGTGTTGGCTCATTATATCCCCTTTGAATGATTTTCATTAAACTTCATTCAAATGTTCTCCTCAGTGCATGAATCAGCTACCCATACTGGAGGTCACACTTCAAGGTCAAAAGATTCTGTTGGCGGAGTTTTAGCTATCTTCCAGACTGCTGTCTTGATAACTAAAAGACTAAGCTGATCAGGGCATTTGTTGTCTAACTCAGTTGAAGTTGTACTACATTCACAAGTTCCAGTCATTTTACCTATTACCACATTTCAATTTCTCCCTTAAATATTCTTAGCATGTACCACATCAGAAATTCTCACTTCATTACTGTTAAGATTAAACTGTACCATATTTATTCCTTACACATAAGTACTTTTTGGTTTGATTTGTACTACATTGAATTTCTTGCTTAGGTACTCTTCAAATTACCAGGTCTGCAGATAACAGTGTGTTCTTGAAAATTATTTTACTTATTTCTCAACCAAAGCATTTTGTTGTTGGGTTCTTCTCAACAGCTGATTGTTACACTATCAATGCCTTAGACAAGTTCATAGAACTGCTTCTTTTCAACAGCTGACTGTTACATTATCAATGTCTTGGACAAGTTCATAGAACTGCTTCTTTTCAACAACTGATTGTTACACTATCAATGCCTTAGACAAGTTCATAGAACTGTTTCTTTTCAACAGCTGATTGTTACATTATCAATGTCTTGGACAAGTTCAAATTTCTTCCCTATAGCTTTCTTTCACTATCAATGTCTTGGACAAGTTCATAGAATTGTTTCCTCTCTACAGCTGATACTTTTACACTATCAAGGTCTAAGACAAGTTCAAAGAATTGTTTCTTCTATACAGCTTCCTTACGAAATCAATGTCTTGGACAAGTTCAAAGAATTGTGTCCTCTTCAACAGCTGTTCCTTACAGCATTAATGTCTTAGACAAGTTCATTGAATTGTTTTCTCTTATCAGCTTCCTTACACTGAAGTTTCAATGTCTTAGACTAGATTGATGATTGGTTTCCTCATAACAGATGTTTTTTTGAAGGATAAAAGTTATTAACAGTGAAGAATGCTTCTTGCAGATATACATGGTAAACAGGATAAATGTTGTTTAACCCTATACTCCATATTAACACATTTTGACGCCTTTGTTGAAAATGTGGAAAATTGAGCTTTTAAAATAATGGTCAATTTTCCATAGTATTTTCAAGTGTTCAAAACTTTACTCAATTTTTTCTTGATTTTTTTTTTCATTGTTATCTAAAAAAGAAGATTATGTCATGATCTAAAAATAGCCTGTGGAGTAAAGGGCTATAATATAAAGTGGAAAAGTTTGTAATCAAAACTTAATTTTCTTACCCCTCAACCAAAAATATTGTATAGTTACTCAAAAGAGTCATGTCAGTGAGACAGTTCTTTTGAGTACCCTAAACATATTTGAAAATAAATGGGTAAGAAAATATTTTAATTTTACTTTGAAACAAGATTGTCCTAATACTTTACTCCATAGGCTATTTTGAGATAATGAGATCATTTTCTATTTTTAGACAACATTGAAAAAATTCAAGGAAGAATTAAGTTAAGTTTTGAATTCTTTTAAAATATTATGGAAAATGAAGTATTTGCTCCAAAAGAGCAAATGCTCCATTTTCCATAATATTTTCAAATCCATGGTAATTCAAAAGCGTCAAAAGGCACTATTGATAAGTTAGGGGTCTTTCATGCAAACCAAATATCTATGTTTCTTGATCCACATCTGAATTGAGGGTGAGGTTGGCGCCGTTTAACCGGTTTAAGCCCTTCAGTAAAATATTTTACTGACCGTTCCAAGGTGGTTCTTCTTTTGTGGATCTTTTATGTTTTTGTTCTGTCTTGTGTATGCTATGTCTTTGTGCACATCTGTTTATATGTGCTTTGTGGTTACCTACTGGGAAAGGGCTGACCTCTTGGCTCTCGTTTTTGGTGTCTAAATGTGATTTCGTCACTTTCCCATTGGTATCCAGGGTCAGGTGTGGTACTTATTTGGTATCGATTCCTGATCTTTGCACCCTTACTTACTTAAATGTCTCAATTTTCTTCATATTTTGTGCAAGCTCCTTCAAGTGTAATAACTATGGAACTGTGTACATTGTAGGCTTTCAGTGATTCCTCAAACATGTTTTTCTGGCCTTCTAAATATGCTTCCTTATCCTATATATCCTTTTCTCATGATCATATAAATTAATTGCTTATTAATCCATATTTCACTATGTTATGTACGTATTATTAGTAGCATGCTGTTACCATCTATAATGAAGGGCATTTAGTAAATGTGCATCATTCTATAACATCACCCCTTTTGCACTCAGGTCACACTTTTATAGAAATTGGTCCATCCTGAATGCAATAGGGTAAATTAAGGTAATTCTGAGTTCAGGTTAGATCCAGAACATAACATGGAGTTTTAAGTTGAACAACTATGTTACCCCAAGTGTTGTTTGTCATCAGCATAGTGTAGTGCTGATTTTAATTCTGTTTGAGTAAAATTAAGTTATGGAACCTGTGAGTTCTTCCTGCATCCTTGTGTTCATACAAGGAACCAACTGTCTGATTAATTTTGTGCACTTTTCTCAAATTGTTGAGCAATTATGAATGGATTTTCTGTCCCAGTTGAAAAAACTACACTGTCACTTCTGCGACATAATATTGCATCAAATTTCTCATATGTATATAGGCACTTTGGTCAAAGGGACCTAAGACATATTTTTTTCAATTATTTTAGTAAATATTATTGTTTGATTTTTTCATCAGAATAACAAGGATTTTTTGACCAATATGACCCCCATGCTGGGGGCCTTGGAAGGCTGATGTGCTTTCCATTGGTAATTCTCATGAACAGACTCAATGAAACAGAGTCTGCTGTTTAATGTTAAATTTTGTAGGATCTCTCTTTTTCTGAGGGACTCCTTTTTGACAGATCATTTTGAAATTTATTTTCTCTGACTGATGCATAATTTCATTTGCTGATTTTTCTTATTTTTAAATTTTTCTTTTGATGTAATGCTTTTTAGCTCACCTGAGCCGAAGGCTCCGAGGTGAGCTATTAGTATACCAGTGACTCTGGCGTCCGTCGTCCGTCCGTCGTCCGTCCGTCCGTCCGTCCGTCCGTCCGTCAACATTTTCAAACATCTTCTCCTCTGAAACCACTGGGCCAATTGAACTCAAATTTCATATGGAGACTCCTTAGGATGGGGGAACGAAAGTTTGTTCAAATGTTCTTGGTCACATGACCAAGATGGCCGCCATGCCCATATATGGTAAAAACCCTTTAAAAATCTTCTTCTCCAGAACCAGAAGGCTGATGACCTTGGGACTTGGTATGTAGCATCAGGGATGTGGGGCCTACCAAGTTTGTTCAAATAATGATTCTAGGTTGACCTTGACCTACTTAACGTCAAGGTCAAATTTGCTTCCTAATACATTTAAATGGGAATTTTTTTGAAAAGTTGATTTTTTGAATACTGTTAAAGCCAAAGTGATTATTCTTACTTGATATGTTGAAACTAATGAGACAATGGCTATAAATAAGTTTCAAAGGTCAAGGTTGACCTTTGCCCTTTCAGCTAAGGTCGTTCATATTGTGGTCCCCTCAATATATCAAAACATATTTTTCTCATTAACCATTGGCCCAATTGAACTTAAATTTCATGTGAAGACTCCTTATGATAAGTTAGCCAAAATTTATACAAAATATGTTGGTCACATGACAAAGATGGCCGCCGCGCCCATATATGGTAAAAACCTTTAAAAATTTTCTTCTCCAGAACCACAAGGCCAGTGACCTTGAGACTTAGTATGTAGCATTGGGGATGTGGGGCCTACCAAGTTTGTTCAAGTAATGATCCTAGGCTGACCTTGACCTACTTAACGTCAAGGTCAAGTTTGCTTCCTAATGCATTTGAATGGGAAATTTTTTGAAAAGTTGATTTTTTGAATACTGTGGAAGCCGTAGTCATTATTATCTTTTGATATGTTCAATCTAGTGTCTATAAATAAGTGTCAAAGGTCAAGGTTGACCTTTGACCTTTCAGCTAAGGTCGCTCATATTCGAGTCCCATCAACATATTAAAACATAGTTTTCTCAGAAACCACTTGGCCAATTGAAACCAAATTTCATATGACAACTCCTTATGATTGGTTAGCCAAAACTTATACAAATTGTTATGGTCACATGACTGACATGGCCACCATACCCATATATGGTAAAAACTTTTTAAATCTCTTCTTCTCTGGAACCAAAAGGCCATTAGCTGTGAGACTTGGTATGTAGCATTGGGGATGTGAGCCCTACCAGGTTTGCACAAATGATGAATCTAGTTTGACCTTGATTTACTCTATGGCAAGGTCAAATTTGATTCCTAATGCATTCATATGCAGAAAATCTTAAAATGTTCATTTTTCTATAACTGTTTAAGCTGAATTCATAATAGTTATTGAGACAATGGTTTTATATTAACTGCCAAATGTCAAGCTGACCTGTGACCTTTTATCCAAGGCCACTCATTTGGACTGCCACACACCTATCTAAACATCTTTTTCTCAGAAATCACTGGGCTGTTTGATGGATTATTCATTAGATTGTTTATGTCACTTGACCAAAATGGCTGCAACCTCCATATATGGTAAAACAAAATAAGCTGTAGTTGACCTTGACCTATTTTAACATAAATAAGGAGATCAGGTGAGCGCCTCAGGACCTTCAGGTCCTCTAGTTTATTTTTTTTAGTTGAAACTTTCTCCTTGTCAACAACTTTTCAGTCATGTGTGGGCGTTTCCTGGGTAGAACCAGTACTAAGCACAAGATTAATTGTCTTGCTCAAGGACAAAACATATTGCATCTGGTGAGGCTCGGACCAGCGACCTCAAGTCAGTCACTCTCCCACTGAGCCACTGCACACCTTGGATTTTATTTTGGAATACCTGATATTGTTACTTGAATCACTCTTTCCCTTTTCAATATCATTTAATCTGTCTTAACTAAAAATTTGTTTGTTTTCTTTTTTTTTTCTTTATTTTTCTTTTGTTTAATTGTATTTATAAAGCAAAATGTTTTAAATTTTAAGAGTTAGGTTCTTAAATAACCTTGTTATTCAAAAGAATACAATGAGTATTTGATGGATATAAATTGATCATTCACGTGTAACACTTGAGATTGCAGAAATGACAGATAAATCAATTCATAAAAACACAGTTTGAGGGATGTGCTGGTAAATACTGTTGCAAGCTATATATAGATTGTTCCTGAGTAAAGTACCAAATTATGTTTTTTTCATGAATGCAACATTGCACATTTGCTAAAGCAAGTCCATTGAGTTCATTAGGAATCATCGAGCCCTGTTAGGGCAGCTAATGGGAAAGTCATAAATCTTAAGTTCGTAACTTAATCACCTGTCACAAAGCAGATGGGAGATTTTTCATGTCAGTCAAATCATCAGTCTATCAGTCTACTACTTTCATGTCTGCTCCATATCTCCTGAATCCTTTGAGTGATTATCATCTAACTTTCCTCAAATAATCCTCTCAATAAGATTGTATGTGTGTTGTCCCTGATTTAGCTACCCAGTCTCAAGGTCATAGTTCTAGGTCATAGTGTTTACCCTTGAATTTTGTTTCTGCTCCATATCTCCTGAACCTTTAGAATTATTCTCATAAGACTTCACTCAAATATTCCCCTCATCAAGATGGTTTGCAGAACTCATGACTTGGCAGATAGACTCAAGGTCAAGGTCATACTTCAAGGTCTTGGGATTTACCCTTCAATTTGGTGTTGGCTCATTATATCCCCTTTGAATGATTTTCATTAAACTTCATTCAAATGTTCTCCTCAGTGCATGAATCAGCTACCCATACTGGAGGTCACACTTCAAGGTCAAAAGATTCTGTTGGCGGAGTTTTAGCTATCTTCCAGACTGCTGTCTTGATAACTAAAAGACTAAGCTGATCAGGGCATTTGTTGTCTAACTCAGTTGAAGTTGTACTACATTCACAAGTTCCAGTCATTTTACCTATTACCACATTTCAATTTCTCCCTTAAATATTCTTAGCATGTACCACATCAGAAATTCTCACTTCATTACTGTTAAGATTAAACTGTACCATATTTATTCCTTACACATAAGTACTTTTTGGTTTGATTTGTACTACATTGAATTTCTTGCTTAGGTACTCTTCAAATTACCAGGTCTGCAGATAACAGTGTGTTCTTGAAAATTATTTTACTTATTTCTCAACCAAAGCATTTTGTTGTTGGGTTCTTCTCAACAGCTGATTGTTACTCTATCAATGCCTTAGACAAGTTCATAGAACTGCTTCTTTTCAACAGCTGACTGTTACATTATCAATGTCTTGGACAAGTTCATAGAACTGCTTCTTTTCAACAACTGATTGTTACACTATCAATGCCTTAGACAAGTTCATAGAACTGTTTCTTTTCAACAGCTGATTGTTACATTATCAATGTCTTGGACAAGTTCAAAGAACTGTTTCTTCTCTATAGCTTTCTTGCACTATCAATGTCTTGGACAAGCTCATAGAATTGTTTCCTCTCTACAGCTGATACTTTTACACTATCAAGGTCTTAGACAAGTTCAAAGAATTGTTTCTTCTATACAGCTTCCTTACGAAATCAATGTCTTGGACAAGTTCAAAGAATTGTGTCCTCTTCAACAGCTGTTCCTTACAGCATTAATGTCTTAGACAAGTTCATTGAATTGTTTTCTCTTATCAGCTTTCTTACACTGAAGTTTCAATGTCTTAGACTAGATTGATGATTGGTTTCCTCATAACAGATGTTTTTTTGAAGGATAAAAGTTATTAACAGTGAAGAATGCTTCTTGCAGATATACATGGTAAACAGGATAAATGTTGTTTAACCCTATACTCCATATTAACACATTTTGACGCCTTTGTTGAAAATGTGGAAAATTGAGCTTTTAAAATAATGGTCAATTTTCCATAATATTTTCAAGTGTTCAAAACTTTACTCAAATTTTTCTTGATTTTTTTTTTCATTGTTATCTAAAAAAGAAGATTATGTCATGATCTAAAAATAGCCTGTGGAGTAAAGGGCTATAATATAAAGTGGAAAAGTTTGTAATCAAAACTTAATTTTCTTACCCCTCAACCAAAAATATTGTATAGTTACTCAAAAGAGTCATGTCAGTGAGACAGTTCTTTTGAGTACCCTAAACATATTTGAAAATAAATGGGTAAGAAAATATTTTAATTTTACTTTGAAACAAGATTGTCCTAATACTTTACTCCATAGGCTATTTTGAGATCATGAGATCATTTTCTATTTTTAGACAACATTGAAAAAATTCAAGGAAGAATTAAGTTAAGTTTTGAATTCTTTTAAAATATTATGGAAAATGAAGCATTTGCTCCAAAAGAGCAAATGCTCCATTTTCCATAATATTTTCAAATCCATGGTAATTCAAAAGTGTCAAAAGGCACTATTGATAAGTTAGGGGTCTTTCATGCAAACCAAATATCTATGTTTCTTGATCCACATCTGAATTAAGGGTGAGGTTGGCGCCGTTTAACCAGTTTAAGCCCTTCAGTAAAATATTTTACTGACCGTTCCAAGGTGGTACTTCTTTTGTGGATCTTTTATGTTTTTGTTCTGTCTTGTGTATGGTATGTCTTTGTGCGCATCTGTTTATATGTGCTTTGTGGTCACCTACTGGGAAAGGGCTGACCTCTTGGCTCTCGTTTTTGGTGTCTAAATGTGATTTCGTCACTTTCCCATTGGTATCCAGGGTCAGGTGTGGTACTTATTTTGTATCTATTCCTGATCTTTGCACCCTTACTTACTTAAATGTCTCAATTTTCTTCATATTTTGTGCCAGCTCCTCCAAGTGTAATAACTATGGAACTGTGTACATTGTAGGCTTTCAGTGATTCCTCAAACATGTTTTTCTGGCCTTCTAAATATGCTTCCTTATCCTATATATTCTTTTACTCATGATCATATAAATTAATTGCTTATTAATCCATATTTCACTATGTTATGTACGTATTATTAGTAGCATGCTGTTACCATCTATAATGAAGGGCATTTAGTAAATGTGCATCATTCTATAACATCACCCCTTTTGCACTCAGGTCACACTTTTATAGAAATTGGTCCATCCTGAATGCAATAGGGTAAATTAAGGTAATTATGAGTTCAGATTAGATCCAGAACATAACATGGAGTTTTAAGTTGAACAACTATGTTACCCCAAGTGTTGTTTGTCATCAGCATAGTGTAGTGCTGATTTTAATTCTATTTGAGTAAAATTAAGTTATGGAACCTGTGAGTGCTTCCTGCATCCTTGTGTTCATACAAGGAACCAACTGTCTGATTAATTTTGTGCACTTTTCTCAAATTGTTGAGCAATTATGAATGGATTTTCTGTCCCAGTTGAAAAAAACTACACTGTCACTTCTGCGACAAAATATTGCATCAAATTTCTCATATGTATATAGGCACTTTGGTCAAAGGGACCTAAGACATATTTTTTTCAATTATTTTAGTAAATATTATTGTTTGATTTTTTCATCAGAATAACAAGGATTTTTTGACCAATATGACCCCCATGCTGGGGGCCTTGGAAGGCTGATGTGCTTTCCATTGGTAATTCTCATGAACAGACTCAATGAAACAGAGTCTGCTGTTTAATGTTAAATTTTGTAGGATCTCTCTTTTTCTGAGGGACTCCTTTTTGACAGATCATTTTGAAATTTATTTTCTCTGACTGATGCATAATTTCTTTTGCTGATTTTTCTTATTTTTAATTTTTTCTTTTGATGTAATGCTTTTTTATTTTTTTTAGTTGAAACTTTCTCCTTGTCAACAACTTTTCAGTCATGACTGGGCGTTTCCTGGGTAGAACCAGTACTAAGCACAAGATTAATTGTCTTGCTCAAGGACAAAACATATTGCATCTGGTGAGGCTCGGACCAGCGACCTCAAGTCAGTCACTCTCCCACTGAGCCACTGCACACCTTGGATTTTATTTTGGAATACCTGATATTGTTACTTGAATCACACTTTCCCTTTTCAATATCATTTAATCTGTCTTAACTAAAAATTTGTTTGTTTTCTTTTTTGTTTTCTTTTTTTTTCTTTTGTTTAATTGTATTTATAAAGCAAAATGTTTTAAATTTTAAGAGTTAGGTTCTTAAATAACCTTGTTATTCAAAAGAATACAATGAGTATTTGATGGATATAAATTGATCATTCACATGTTACACTTGAGATTGCAGAAATGACAGATAAATCAATTCATAAAAACACAGTTTGAGGGATGTGCTGGTAAATACTGTTGCAAGCTATATATAGATTGTTCCTGAGTAAAGTACCAAATTATGTTTTTTTCATGAATGCAACATTGCACATTTGCTAAAGCAAGTTCATTAGGAATCATCGAGCCCTGTTAGGGCAGCTAATGGGAAAGTCATAAATCTTAAGTCCGTAACTTAGTCACCTGTCACAAAGCAGATGGGAGATTTTTCATGTCAGTCAAATCATCAGTCTATCAGTCTACTACTTTCATGTCTGCTCCATATCTCCTGAATCCTTTGAGTGATTATCATCTAACTTTCCTCAAATAATCCTCTCAATAAGATTGTATGTGTGTTGCCCCTGATTTAGCTACCCAGTCTCAAGGTCATAGTTCTAGGTCATAGTGTTTACCCTTGAATTTTGTTTCTGCTCCATATCTCCTGAACCTTTAGAATTATTCTCATAAGACTTCACTCAAATATTCCCCTCATCAAGATGGTTTGCAGAACTCATGACTTGGCAGATAGACTCAAGGTCAAGGTCATACTTCAAGGTCTTGGGATTTACCCTTCAATTTGGTGTTGGCTCATTATATCCCCTTTGAATGATTTTCATTAAACTTCATTCAAATGTTCTCCTCAGTGCATGAATCAGCTACCCATACTGGAGGTCACACTTCAAGGTCAAAAGATTCTGTTGGCGGAGTTTTAGCTATCTTCCAGACTGCTGTCTTGATAACTAAAAGACTAAGCTGATCAGGGCATTTGTTGTCTAACTCAGTTGAAGTTGTACTACATTCACAAGTTCCAGTCATTTTACCTATTACCACATTTCAATTTCTCCCTTAAATATTCTTAGCATGTACCACATCAGAAATTCTCACTTCATTACTGTTAAGATTAAACTGTACCATATTTATTCCTTACACATAAGTACTTTTTGGTTTGATTTGTACTACATTGAATTTCTTGCTTAGGTACTCTTCAAATTACCAGGTCTGCAGATAACAGTGTGTTCTTGAAAATTATTTTACTTATTTCTCAACCAAAGCATTTTGTTGTTGGGTTCTTCTCAACAGCTGATTGTTACTCTATCAATGCCTTAGACAAGTTCATAGAACTGCTTCTTTTCAACAGCTGACTGTTACATTATCAATGTCTTGGACAAGTTCATAGAACTGCTTCTTTTCAACAACTGATTGTTACACTATCAATGCCTTAGACAAGTTCATAGAACTGTTTCTTTTCAACAGCTGATTGTTACATTATCAATGTCTTGGACAAGTTCAAATTTCTTCCCTATAGCTTTCTTGCACTATCAATGTCTTGGACAAGTTCATAGAATTGTTTCCTCTCTACAGCTGATACTTTTACACTATCAAGGTCTTAGACAAGTTCAAAGAATTGTTTCTTCTATACAGCTTCCTTACGAAATCAATGTCTTGGACAAGTTCAAAGAATTGTGTCCTCTTCAACAGCTGTTCCTTACAGCATTAATGTCTTAGACAAGTTCATTGAATTGTTTTCTCTTATCAGCTTCCTTACACTGAAGTTTCAATGTCTTAGACTAGATTGATGATTGGTTTCCTCATAACAGATGTTTTTTTGAAGGATAAAAGTTATTAACAGTGAAGAATGCTTCTTGCAGATATACATGGTAAACAGGATAAATGTTGTTTAACCCTATACTCCATATTAACACATTTTGACGCCTTTGTTGAAAATGTGGAAAATTGAGCTTTTAAAATAATGGTCAATTTTCCATAATATTTTCAAGTGTTCAAAACTTTACTCAAATTTTTCTTGATTTTTTTTTTCATTGTTATCTAAAAAAGAAGATTATGTCATGATCTAAAAATAGCCTGTGGAGTAAAGGGCTATAATATAAAGTGGAAAAGTTTGTAATCAAAACTTAATTTTCTTACCCCTCAACCAAAAATATTGTATAGTTACTCAAAAGAGTCATGTCAGTGAGACAGTTCTTTTGAGTACCCTAAACATATTTGAAAATAAATGGGTAAGAAAATATTTTAATTTTACTTTGAAACAAGATTGTCCTAATACTTTACTCCATAGGCTATTTTGAGATAATGAGATCATTTTCTATTTTTAGACAACATTGAAAAAATTCAAGGAAGAATTAAGTTAAGTTTTGAATTCTTTTAAAATATTATGGAAAATGAAGTATTTGCTCCAAAAGAGCAAATGCTCCATTTTCCATAATATTTTCAAATCCATGGTAATTCAAAAGCGTCAAAAGGCACTATTGATAAGTTAGGGGTCTTTCATGCAAACCAAATATCTATGTTTCTTGATCCACATCTGAATTGAGGGTGAGGTTGGCGCCGTTTAACCGGTTTAAGCCCTTCAGTAAAATATTTTACTGACCGTTCCAAGGTGGTTCTTCTTTTGTGGATCTTTTATGTTTTTGTTCTGTCTTGTGTATGCTATGTCTTTGTGCACATCTGTTTATATGTGCTTTGTGGTTACCTACTGGGAAAGGGCTGACCTCTTGGCTCTCGTTTTTGGTGTCTAAATGTGATTTCGTCACTTTCCCATTGGTATCCAGGGTCAGGTGTGGTACTTATTTGGTATCGATTCCTGATCTTTGCACCCTTACTTACTTAAATGTCTCAATTTTCTTCATATTTTGTGCAAGCTCCTTCAAGTGTAATAACTATGGAACTGTGTACATTGTAGGCTTTCAGTGATTCCTCAAACATGTTTTTCTGGCCTTCTAAATATGCTTCCTTATCCTATATATCCTTTTCTCATGATCATATAAATTAATTGCTTATTAATCCATATTTCACTATGTTATGTACGTATTATTAGTAGCATGCTGTTACCATCTATAATGAAGGGCATTTAGTAAATGTGCATCATTCTATAACATCACCCCTTTTGCACTCAGGTCACACTTTTATAGAAATTGGTCCATCCTGAATGCAATAGGGTAAATTAAGGTAATTCTGAGTTCAGGTTAGATCCAGAACATAACATGGAGTTTTAAGTTGAACAACTATGTTACCCCAAGTGTTGTTTGTCATCAGCATAGTGTAGTGCTGATTTTAATTCTGTTTGAGTAAAATTAAGTTATGGAACCTGTGAGTTCTTCCTGCATCCTTGTGTTCATACAAGGAACCAACTGTCTGATTAATTTTGTGCACTTTTCTCAAATTGTTGAGCAATTATGAATGGATTTTCTGTCCCAGTTGAAAAAAACTACACTGTCACTTCTGCGACATAATATTGCATCAAATTTCTCATATGTATATAGGCACTTTGGTCAAAGGGACCTAAGACATATTTTTTTCAATTATTTTAGTAAATATTATTGTTTGATTTTTTCATCAGAATAACAAGGATTTTTTGACCAATGTGACCCCCATGCTGGGGGCCTTGGAAGGCTGATGTGCTTTCCATTGGTAATTCTCATGAACAGACTCAATGAAACAGAGTCTGCTGTTTAATGTTAAATTTTGTAGGATCTCTCTTTTTCTGAGGGACTCCTTTTTGACAGATCATTTTGAAATTTATTTTCTCTGACTGATGCATAATTTCATTTGCTGATTTTTCTTATTTTTAAATTTTTCTTTTGATGTAATGCTTTTTTATTTTTTTTAGTTGAAACTTTCTCCTTGTCAACAACTTTTCAGTCATGTCTGGGCGTTTCCTGGGTAGAACCAGTACTAAGCACAAGATTAATTGTCTTGCTCAAGGACAAAACATATTGCATCTGGTGAGGCTCGGACCAGCGACCTCAAGTCAGTCACTCTCCCACTGAGCCACTGCACACCTTGGATTTTATTTTGGAATACCTGATATTGTTACTTGAATCACTCTTTCCCTTTTCAATATCATTTAATCTGTCTTAACTAAAAATTTGTTTGTTTTCTTTTTTTTTTTCTTTTTTTTTCTTTTGTTTAATTGTATTTATAAAGCAAAATGTTTTAAATTTTAAGAGTTAGGTTCTTAAATAACCTTGTTATTCAAAAGAATACAATGAGTATTTGATGGATATAAATTGATCATTCACATGTAACACTTGAGATTGCAGAAATGACAGATAAATCAATTCATAAAAACACAATTTTAGGGATGTGCTGGTAAATACTGTTGCAAGCTATATATAGATTGTTCCTGAGTAAAGTACCAAATTGTGTTTTTTTTTTCATGAATGCAACATTGCACATTTGCTAAAGTAAGTCCATTGAGTTCATTAGGAATCGAGCCCTGTTAGGGCAGCTAATGGGAAAGTCATAAATCTTAAGTCCGTAACTTAATCACCTGTCACAAAGCAGATGGGAGATTTTTCATGTCAGTCAAATCATCAGTCTATCAGTCTACTACTTTCATGTCTGCTCCATATCTCCTGAATCCTTTGAGTGATTATCATCTAACTTTCCTCAAATAATCCTCTCAATAAGATTGTATGTGTGTTGCCCCTGATTTAGCTACCCAGTCTCAAGGTCATAGTTCTAGGTCATAGTGTTTACCCTTGAATTTTGTTTCTGCTCCATATCTCCTGAACCTTTAGAATTGTTCTCATAAGACTTCACTCAAATATTCCCCTCATCAAGATGGTTTGCAGAACTCATGACTTGGCAGATAGACTCAAGGTCAGAGTCATACTTCAAGGTCTTGGGATTTACCCTTAAATTTGGTGTTGGCTCATTATATCCCCTTTGAATGATTTTCATTAAACTTCATTCAAATGTTCTCCTCAGTGCATGAATCAGCTACCCATACTGGAGGTCACACTTCAAGGTCAAAAGATTCTGTTGGCGGAGTTTTAGCTATCTTCCAGACTGCTGTCTTGATAACTAAAAGACTAAGCTGATCAGGGCATTTGTTGTCTAACTCAGTTGAAGTTGTACTACATTCACAAGTTCCAGTCATTTTACCTATTACCGCATTTCAATTTCTCCCTTAAATATTCTTAGCATGTACCACATCAGAAATTCTCACTTCATTACTGTTAAGATTAAACTGTACCATATTTATTCCTTACACATAAGTACTTTTTGGTTTGATTTGTACAGCATTGAATTTCTTGCTTAGGTACTCTTCAAATTACCAGGTCTGCAGATAACAGTGTGTTCTTGAAAATTATTTTACTTATTTCTCAACCAAAGCATTTTGTTGTTGGGTTCTTCTCAACAGCTGATTGTTACACTATCAATGCCTTAGACAAGTTCATAGAACTGCTTCTTTTCAACAGCTGACTGTTACATTATCAATGTCTTGGACAAGTTCATAGAACTGCTTCTTTTCAACAACTGATTGTTACACTATCAATGCCTTAAACAAGTTCATAGAACTGTTTCTTTTCAACAGCTGATTGTTACATTATCAATGTCTTGGACAAGTTCAAAGAACTGTTTCTTCTCTATAGCTTTCTTGCACTATCAATGTCTTGGACAAGTTCATAGAATTGTTTCCTCTCTACAGCTGATACTTTTACACTATCAAGGTCTTAGACAAGTTCAAAGAATTGTTTCTTCTATACAGCTTCCTTACGAAATCAATGTCTTGGACAAGTTCAAAGAATTGTGTCCTCTTCAACAGCTGTTCCTTACAGCATTAATGTCTTAGACAAGTTCATTGAATTGTTTTCTCTTATCAGCTTCCTTACACTGAAGTTTCAATGTCTTAGACTAGATTGATGATTGGTTTCCTCATAACAGATGTTTTTTTGAAGGATAAAAGTTATTAACAGTGAAGAATGCTTCTTGCAGATATACATGGTAAACAGGATAAATGTTGTTTAACCCTATACTCCATATTAACACATTTTGACGCCTTTGTTGAAAATGTGGAAAATTGAGCTTTTAAAATAATGGTCAATTTTCCATAATATTTTCAAGTGTTCAAAACTTTACTCAATTTTTTCTTGATTTTTTTTTCATTGTTATCTAAAAAAAAGATTATGTCATGATCTAAAAATAGCCTGTGGAGTAAAGGGCTATAATATAAAGTGGAAAAGTTTGTAATCAAAACTTAATTTTCTTACCCCTCAACCAAAAATATTGTATAGTTACTCAAAAGAGTCATGTCAGTGAGACAGTTCTTTTGAGTACCCTAAACATATTTGAAAATAAATGGGTAAGAAAATATTTTAATTTTACTTTGAAACAAGATTGTCCTAATACTTTACTCCATAGGCTATTTTGAGATCATGAGATCATTTTCTATTTTTAGACAACATTGAAAAAATTCAAGGAAGAATTAAGTTAAGTTTTGAATTCTTTTAAAATATTATGGAAAATGAAGCATTTGCTCCAAAAGAGCAAATGCTCCATTTTCCATAATATTTTCAAATCCATGGTAATTCAAAAGTGTCAAAAGGCACTATTGATAAGTTAGGGGTCTTTCATGCAAACCAAATATCTATGTTTCTTGATCCACATCTGAATTGAGGGTGAGGTTGGCGCCGTTTAACCGGTTTAAGCCCTTCAGTAAAATATTTTACTGACCGTTCCAAGGTGGTACTTCTTTTGTGGATCTTTTATGTTTTTGTTCTGTCTTGTGTATGGTATGTCTTTGTGCGCATCTGTTTATATGTGCTTTGTGGTCACCTACTGGGAAAGGGCTGACCTCTTGGCTCTCGTTTTTGGTGTCTAAATGTGATTTCGTCACTTTCCCATTGGTATCCAGGGTCAGGTGTGGTACTTATTTTGTATCTATTCCTGATCTTTGCACCCTTACTTACTTAAATGTCTCAATTTTCTTCATATTTTGTGCCAGCTCCTCCAAGTGTAATAACTATGGAACTGTGTACATTGTAGGCTTTCAGTGATTCCTCAAACATGTTTTTCTGGCCTTCTAAATATGCTTCCTTATCCTATATATTCTTTTACTCATGATCATATAAATTAATTGCTTATTAATCCATATTTCACTATGTTATGTACGTATTATTAGTAGCATGCTGTTACCATCTATAATGAAGGGCATTTAGTAAATGTGCATCATTCTATAACATCACCCCTTTTGCACTCAGGTCACACTTTTATAGAAATTGGTCCATCCTGAATGCAATAGGGTAAATTAAGGTAATTCTGAGTTCAGGTTAGATCCAGAACATAACATGGAGTTTTAAGTTGAACAACTATGTTACCCCAAGTGTTGTTTGTCATCAGCATAGTGTAGTGCTGATTTTAATTCTGTTTGAGTAAAATTAAGTTATGGAACCTGTGAGTTCTTCCTGCATCCTTGTGTTCATACAAGGAACCAACTGTCTGATTAATTTTGTGCACTTTTCTCAAATTGTTGAGCAATTATGAATGGATTTTCTGTCCCAGTTGAAAAAAACTACACTGTCACTTCTGCGACATAATATTGCATCAAATTTCTCATATGTATATAGGCACTTTGGTCAAAGGGACCTAAGACATATTTTTTTCAATTATTTTAGTAAATATTATTGTTTGATTTTTTCATCAGAATAACAAGGATTTTTTGACCAATGTGACCCCCATGCTGGGGGCCTTGGAAGGCTGATGTGCTTTCCATTGGTAATTCTCATGAACAGACTCAATGAAACAGAGTCTGCTGTTTAATGTTAAATTTTGTAGGATCTCTCTTTTTCTGAGGGACTCCTTTTTGACAGATCATTTTGAAATTTATTTTCTCTGACTGATGCATAATTTCATTTGCTGATTTTTCTTATTTTTAAATTTTTCTTTTGATGTAATGCTTTTTTATTTTTTTTAGTTGAAACTTTCTCCTTGTCAACAACTTTTCAGTCATGTCTGGGCGTTTCCTGGGTAGAACCAGTACTAAGCACAAGATTAATTGTCTTGCTCAAGGACAAAACATATTGCATCTGGTGAGGCTCGGACCAGCGACCTCAAGTCAGTCACTCTCCCACTGAGCCACTGCACACCTTGGATTTTATTTTGGAATACCTGATATTGTTACTTGAATCACTCTTTCCCTTTTCAATATCATTTAATCTGTCTTAACTAAAAATTTGTTTGTTTTCTTTTTTTTTTTCTTTTTTTTTCTTTTGTTTAATTGTATTTATAAAGCAAAATGTTTTAAATTTTAAGAGTTAGGTTCTTAAATAACCTTGTTATTCAAAAGAATACAATGAGTATTTGATGGATATAAATTGATCATTCACATGTAACACTTGAGATTGCAGAAATGACAGATAAATCAATTCATAAAAACACAATTTTAGGGATGTGCTGGTAAATACTGTTGCAAGCTATATATAGATTGTTCCTGAGTAAAGTACCAAATTGTGTTTTTTTTTTCATGAATGCAACATTGCACATTTGCTAAAGTAAGTCCATTGAGTTCATTAGGAATCGAGCCCTGTTAGGGCAGCTAATGGGAAAGTCATAAATCTTAAGTCCGTAACTTAATCACCTGTCACAAAGCAGATGGGAGATTTTTCATGTCAGTCAAATCATCAGTCTATCAGTCTACTACTTTCATGTCTGCTCCATATCTCCTGAATCCTTTGAGTGATTATCATCTAACTTTCCTCAAATAATCCTCTCAATAAGATTGTATGTGTGTTGCCCCTGATTTAGCTACCCAGTCTCAAGGTCATAGTTCTAGGTCATAGTGTTTACCCTTGAATTTTGTTTCTGCTCCATATCTCCTGAACCTTTAGAATTGTTCTCATAAGACTTCACTCAAATATTCCCCTCATCAAGATGGTTTGCAGAACTCATGACTTGGCAGATAGACTCAAGGTCAGAGTCATACTTCAAGGTCTTGGGATTTACCCTTAAATTTGGTGTTGGCTCATTATATCCCCTTTGAATGATTTTCATTAAACTTCATTCAAATGTTCTCCTCAGTGCATGAATCAGCTACCCATACTGGAGGTCACACTTCAAGGTCAAAAGATTCTGTTGGCGGAGTTTTAGCTATCTTCCAGACTGCTGTCTTGATAACTAAAAGACTAAGCTGATCAGGGCATTTGTTGTCTAACTCAGTTGAAGTTGTACTACATTCACAAGTTCCAGTCATTTTACCTATTACCGCATTTCAATTTCTCCCTTAAATATTCTTAGCATGTACCACATCAGAAATTCTCACTTCATTACTGTTAAGATTAAACTGTACCATATTTATTCCTTACACATAAGTACTTTTTGGTTTGATTTGTACAGCATTGAATTTCTTGCTTAGGTACTCTTCAAATTACCAGGTCTGCAGATAACAGTGTGTTCTTGAAAATTATTTTACTTATTTCTCAACCAAAGCATTTTGTTGTTGGGTTCTTCTCAACAGCTGATTGTTACACTATCAATGCCTTAGACAAGTTCATAGAACTGCTTCTTTTCAACAGCTGACTGTTACATTATCAATGTCTTGGACAAGTTCATAGAACTGCTTCTTTTCAACAACTGATTGTTACACTATCAATGCCTTAAACAAGTTCATAGAACTGTTTCTTTTCAACAGCTGATTGTTACATTATCAATGTCTTGGACAAGTTCAAAGAACTGTTTCTTCTCTATAGCTTTCTTGCACTATCAATGTCTTGGACAAGTTCATAGAATTGTTTCCTCTCTACAGCTGATACTTTTACACTATCAAGGTCTTAGACAAGTTCAAAGAATTGTTTCTTCTATACAGCTTCCTTACGAAATCAATGTCTTGGACAAGTTCAAAGAATTGTGTCCTCTTCAACAGCTGTTCCTTACAGCATTAATGTCTTAGACAAGTTCATTGAATTGTTTTCTCTTATCAGCTTCCTTACACTGAAGTTTCAATGTCTTAGACTAGATTGATGATTGGTTTCCTCATAACAGATGTTTTTTTGAAGGATAAAAGTTATTAACAGTGAAGAATGCTTCTTGCAGATATACATGGTAAACAGGATAAATGTTGTTTAACCCTATACTCCATATTAACACATTTTGACGCCTTTGTTGAAAATGTGGAAAATTGAGCTTTTAAAATAATGGTCAATTTTCCATAATATTTTCAAGTGTTCAAAACTTTACTCAATTTTTTCTTGATTTTTTTTTCATTGTTATCTAAAAAAAAGATTATGTCATGATCTAAAAATAGCCTGTGGAGTAAAGGGCTATAATATAAAGTGGAAAAGTTTGTAATCAAAACTTAATTTTCTTACCCCTCAACCAAAAATATTGTATAGTTACTCAAAAGAGTCATGTCAGTGAGACAGTTCTTTTGAGTACCCTAAACATATTTGAAAATAAATGGGTAAGAAAATATTTTAATTTTACTTTGAAACAAGATTGTCCTAATACTTTACTCCATAGGCTATTTTGAGATCATGAGATCATTTTCTATTTTTAGACAACATTGAAAAAATTCAAGGAAGAATTAAGTTAAGTTTTGAATTCTTTTAAAATATTATGGAAAATGAAGCATTTGCTCCAAAAGAGCAAATGCTCCATTTTCCATAATATTTTCAAATCCATGGTAATTCAAAAGTGTCAAAAGGCACTATTGATAAGTTAGGGGTCTTTCATGCAAACCAAATATCTATGTTTCTTGATCCACATCTGAATTGAGGGTGAGGTTGGCGCCGTTTAACCGGTTTAAGCCCTTCAGTAAAATATTTTACTGACCGTTCCAAGGTGGTACTTCTTTTGTGGATCTTTTATGTTTTTGTTCTGTCTTGTGTATGGTATGTCTTTGTGCGCATCTGTTTATATGTGCTTTGTGGTCACCTACTGGGAAAGGGCTGACCTCTTGGCTCTCGTTTTTGGTGTCTAAATGTGATTTCGTCACTTTCCCATTGGTATCCAGGGTCAGGTGTGGTACTTATTTTGTATCTATTCCTGATCTTTGCACCCTTACTTACTTAAATGTCTCAATTTTCTTCATATTTTGTGCCAGCTCCTCCAAGTGTAATAACTATGGAACTGTGTACATTGTAGGCTTTCAGTGATTCCTCAAACATGTTTTTCTGGCCTTCTAAATATGCTTCCTTATCCTATATATTCTTTTACTCATGATCATATAAATTAATTGCTTATTAATCCATATTTCACTATGTTATGTACGTATTATTAGTAGCATGCTGTTACCATCTATAATGAAGGGCATTTAGTAAATGTGCATCATTCTATAACATCACCCCTTTTGCACTCAGGTCACACTTTTATAGAAATTGGTCCATCCTGAATGCAATAGGGTAAATTAAGGTAATTATGAGTTCAGATTAGATCCAGAACATAACATGGAGTTTTAAGTTGAACAACTATGTTACCCCAAGTGTTGTTTGTCATCAGCATAGTGTAGTGCTGATTTTAATTCTATTTGAGTAAAATTAAGTTATGGAACCTGTGAGTGCTTCCTGCATCCTTGTGTTCATACAAGGAACCAACTGTCTGATTAATTTTGTGCACTTTTCTCAAATTGTTGAGCAATTATGAATGGATTTTCTGTCCCAGTTGAAAAAAACTGCACTGTCACTTCTGCGACAAAATATTGCATCAAATTTCTCATATGTATATAGGCACTTTGGTCAAAGGGACCTAAGACATATTTTTTTCAATTATTTTAGTAAATATTATTGTTTGATTTTTTCATCAGAATAACAAGGATTTTTTGACCAATATGACCCCCATGCTGGGGGCCTTGGAAGGCTGATGTGCTTTCCATTGGTAATTCTCATGAACAGACTCAATGAAACAGAGTCTGCTGTTTAATGTTAAATTTTGTAGGATCTCTCTTTTTCTGAGGGACTCCTTTTTGACAGATCATTTTGAAATTTATTTTCTCTGACTGATGCATAATTTCTTTTGCTGATTTTTCTTATTTTTAATTTTTTCTTTTGATGTAATGCTTTTTTATTTTTTTTAGTTGAAACTTTCTCCTTGTCAACAACTTTTCAGTCATGACTGGGCGTTTCCTGGGTAGAACCAGTACTAAGCACAAGATTAATTGTCTTGCTCAAGGACAAAACATATTGCATCTGGTGAGGCTCGGACCAGCAACCTCAAGTCAGTCACTCTCCCACTGAGCCACTGCACACCTTGGATTTTATTTTGGAATACCTGATATATATATGAGTCAATGTCAAAATTTGTCAAAATTCTTGTCCGTTTCATATCTTATGAAAAACGCTGATGTGATCATGAATTTTTTTTCTTCACACAATACTACTGATTATACTTAATAAGGCTAGCTGATAAAACTGAAAAATATTGGTGTGAAAATATATTTTTTATTGGATTAAAACCCCATTTTTTGGCATTTTTGCCTGTCCAACGGAAAAAATTGAACTTTCGACAAGAATTATTAAAAAAAACTGTTATTTTCTCAGGAATTTTAACTGGCTGTATTGATAAAAGCATTATCAAAGTAAATGTAGGAGATTTCAATATGTGATTTTTCATTACATTTTTTGCATTTTTTTGCCTAAAAACCTCTGTCCCAAGCGTTTATGTCAAGACCGTAACACTTGATAAATTGCGAAAATAATACTGGATCCCTAATGGTGCTGAATCTGGTTTTCTGTCATACTAATTTGACACTTTCTGTTTACTAAATATACATGTGTTTTGTAAAGCATCTACAGAACTGGCAAAAGAAAATACTTTTTTGGTGAGTGAAATTTTTATAGTATATTTTTTTTGTGTCAAATGACCGTAACACAAAAATGGACAATGAAATTTGATAAAAAATTTCTGGTTTTAACATCTTGACCAAATATAATTTCTCAACAAAAAATCACCCTTGTTGCGATGTTTAAGGGACTAATCATTTAGGTAAAAAAATATGTAGAATATATCAATACCGTAACAGTCAATACCGTTACAATTAAAATGTTGCGGTATTGACACATCTTGTTACAGTTTTGACATATACTGTCAAAAAAGTACAGTTTTGAATGCAAAGATATTAGTTTTTAGTCAAGTTTATTAAGTGAATTTATGATAAGAATGCTTTATCAAATTTAAACAGAGCATAAAACAGAAATTGAATGATGAATTTGAGTATAAACAGTTTGTTACGGTATTGACATATTGTTTTGCTTTCAGGCGGGGTTTGTCAGTACCGTAACGGTTTTGTCAAACCCGTAACAATATTTTAAGGTAAATGCAATCTACCATATATTCCAAAATTCTTTCTGTGCACATGTGTCAAGAGTATTAACATTGCAATCTGGTCAACAGTGCTCTACACCAAATCTTAAACAGAAGAATTACGCTAGCATATATTCTTAAAAGGTCAATACCGTAACATTTTTGTCAAGTACCGTAACAGTGATATTTTTGGGAAAAAAGTATATCAGACAGAGACAACATGTAGATTTTAAGTACCTGATCAATTCCTTTGGTTGATTACAATCATACCAAAGCATTGTAATTTTCTAGAAATGTGGTTTTTAAAGAAAATACTGAGAAAATAATATGCAAAATCACTTAAAAAATAAAAAAAAATGCATTTTAAGTTTGCTCACTGTTATAAATAACCATTTGGTTCAAATTTTACCTTTGACACTATTAAACACATGATTTATTGAACTTATTCAATGCAACAAAATAAATATCCATGACGAGATTTGAAGAAAAAACAGGAATTAAAGTTTGTTACGGTATTGACATTTTATCTGGTCATGTGATCTTTGAAACTTAATTATAAGGATCTGATTGGCTGTTAAGGTTTCTTTTTGCTTTTCATAGTATTTTCAGAAACAACTTGTTACTTTCATGAAAAAAAGAATATCATTTTATTTAATTCGTATTTTTCCTTTTACTTCTTTCAAAATTTGACGAATTTTGACATTGACTCATATATTGTTACTTGAATCACACTTTTCCTTTTCAATATCATCTATTAAACTGGATGACAGGTTATGATGAAAGGTTATAAAACTGGATGACAGGAAGACCGTGATCACTGATGGACAGAGGGAATTCTTCATTGGCATGATCTTAAGGAAGATGCTGCATGCTTGGTAATTTTTCACCGTTTTATTGTCGTCAGCAGATATTTTTCAAAATTGTTTCGAAAAATTCTCTAGGTAATACCATCAGAGCTTGGATCTAGATCAGGCACGGGCTTGATTTGGGTGCAAACTGTTTGCAAAGATTATCAGCAGACAACAAAATTTGCCGCTGGCATGTAAAGGGGGTCTTCATTTCCGGGGGTGCAACATATTTAGTTTTTGGTCAACTTTTGCATGGTTGTTGTCATATGGGCTGCGACGCCACAAAACCTGTCTTAGGGGTTGCCGACAAAGTGAGACTCAAACCGGTCTCCTCAGCCTCAGAGACTAGCTAGAAAATTGGAATTTCGCTTGAAGCAAGCATAGATATGATACTTTCCAAAAAGAGAATAACAGAGGCGCTGATCAGTCTGCGCCTTTGTTGTTTGCAAATGCTGAAGACAGATTTTCTCACTTCTAGGCCCATATATTACCTACCCTATTCAACCTGATAAGCCCACAGGCTCCTATAAAAAAAATGGAATACTTTAAGAGTTAATTTTGTCTTCTGATTTCTATTCAATCCAGTAGAGTAATTTATTGTGAACATTGATTTAGGCCATGCCAAATATTTTTTTAGATTCTCATCCCCTCCCTCCCCTATAAAATATAAGCATATAAAAAAAATGGGGTGGAAGGTGTTTTTTTTTTATTTTGCTTATAAAAGAAAAAAGGTTTGAAAAAGGCTGAACATTTTTGGTGCAATTTTCCTTGCCAGCATATTTGAAGAAAAAAACCTGGTTTTAAATTTAGACACTTAATATTTATTAATTATTCATTTAGACAATCTAAATTCAAGGTATTAAATGTTTTTTTTTTTTCAGAACTGTTCTGTTCATTAAAGCAGTTGGAAAAATAAAAAATAAAAAATATAAACCTCCCACCCACCCCAATTTTTCACAAAATTTGGACAGGAATCTAAAGGCCTTATCATGTGGAAGGAAAAACAGAGTGTAGATCCAGATCAGCTGATCTGGGTCTACACTGATTTTAAAATAGGGTATAGAATTTTGAAAAGTTACGTGTACAATGCATTTCTTGGTTGAATACAGTAGTACAATATAAATGATGTACTATAAAAATTTTCATTTAAAGCCAGCTGATCTGCGTCTACAATGATTTCAAAATAGGGTATAGAACTTTGAAAAGTTACGTGTACCGTGCACTTCTTAGGTTGAATACAATAGTACAGTGTAAATGATGTACTTAGTTTTTCATTAGAAGCCAGCTGAGCTGCGTCTACAATGATTTCATGATACATTGTAGGGTATAGTATTTTGAAAATCTATGCACACAGTGTGCTGAATTACATGGGTGAAAATTTTCAGGATTAATCCTGAATTCAGGGTTTTGAGGCTGACTTTCCATAGAAAGTCAGCCTTAAAATGCCGAATTAGGCAGATGATTATAGCTTTTTTTATTAGCTCACCTGAGCCGAAGGCTCATGGGTTAGCTAATAGTATACCAGTCAGTCCATTGTCTTTAGTCCGTCGTCCGTCCACAATTTCAAACATCTTTTCCTCTGAAACCACTGGGCCGGGTGAGTCTAAATACCACAGACCACCACAGACCACCACAGACCACTCCACAGACCACAATATAAATTATTTAAAATAAAAATAAATTTTAAAGTAGCAAAATGTGACAAATTATGAAATTTAAGAACTTTAGACCAAGATTGCCAAACATCGTAACACCACAGACCACTTGTTCTATAATATAGAATGTTTGCACTCCTATTTAATATCTCATATATTTATTTTTATTTTTGATCTGACTTTTTTCATTTATTATTTATCATTATTATTTTCTATTATTGCTGAATATTCAACAATAACAAAAGAATAAATGTCAGTATAAAAATATAAAAAAATAAATGTCAGAATACCTGATCTCTCATATTATGGGAGTACACAGACCTCACCTCAGATCAAAACATATTTTTCCACAGACCAACAAAGAACACAAAAAATATTAACTATTAAAATTAAATAAAATTTTAAAAATAGAATATACATTAAAAATAATTACAACTTTTTTTTGTATTCATTTGTCTTCTTGATCTTATGTTCATTGTTTTGTACTTCCTTTCATCACATTCGTATTTATCTTTATAAAAAGAATAAATGCATTCAGAATCGAAGATCCATTTAATATATATATGGGTCAAACAGGCCCAACATTTGCTCTTCTTTTGCCAGGAAATAGGTTCTGAAATCTTTGCAGAGTATAAGTTCAACCTCCAGAAAAAAGCATTACATTTCCTAATCACTTGAATTTTGAAACCTTAAGGCAGATCTTTATTTTTCAGCATGAATTTGCCCCTTTCATTTATTTTATTGTCATTCCAAAGACGGATATTTCTTCAAGTCAAAATGGCAGCCATGACTTTTAATCAAAACTGTATTTTCAATTGCAGATAAGTAATTTTACAATGGGTTGATAGAGCATATCAATAGATATATATTACAGATCATAAAACATTTTTATTTATGAAATAAAAGACATTTTCATGAGTTAAAAAAAAATCTTCTGGACATACTTGTAAATCAATGAAATATTTTGTAAATTTCCATCTGCCCAATTTGGAAAGCAAAAATTATAGAAGTTTTCCATAAATGTATTCACTTGAATTGTGAAAAAGCAAACGAGCATATATTATATTTCACCTGTGAAAGTATATGCATTATGTTCAACTTACAATTTTTCCTTTAAGATTTAATAATGTGTATGAAATAAATCTGTTATTCTTTCTGAAATTATATTATATATTTGTGACCCATATGTATTTATAAAATTTGAATTAGGAACCAGTTTCAGCAAATCAAATGTTTAAGGGAAAGGAATTCAAAAATCGTTGAATTTTAGAAATTGAAGGTTACAAATTTCAAAATTTATAAGAGTCCATGAATGCTAATGCGAATAATGGTTGATTATCATACTCCTATGAAACAGAAGGGGAAAAAATATTTGAAATGCAATAAGAATAAGATTAAAAGGATCAATTTACAAATTAACCAGAAATTTTATGCCAATGCCATGGACACCTGTACTTAGTAGGACTCTATTTTACACCTAGACATTAATACCACTTGGTTTAATTTATTCACCTGCAGATATATAGCCACAGCCTTTTATTAGCTGCCCAATTATGATTATGGATGCAAAATACAGACCTTAATTCTTAGCATGAGTTCTGTCTATGATGTCATCTAATAAGATTCACATTTTTGGGGACGGATGCTGGCATCCGGACTCAATTTTAACACTTACAGTTTTTCAGTCACGTCGATTTTTCACCCTTGCCAGGCCATACATTAAATATATGCTACACTCCTTGCAAATTTTCAGACATATAAGTTGCATGGTTTCAATATCAACAATTTAATTAGATGCATGATAAAGAGTCGTAAAGATCCTGACTAGTTTGTTCCTGAAAAGCCAACTGATCCGGATCTACAATGTTTTCCAGAACGGGGTATATCCGGATTCCGCAGGATAAAGGCTTAATGCAAACCGAACAACTTTCTGGAAAATATTACGCGTAAAAAGTAGTTCTTTTTTTCGTTGTTTTTTATTGTTTGTTATGCTTTGCAGTTTAGAAACTTCAGTTTGGGTATAAAAGCAATGATTTATTGTCAATTGCTAATTCAAATACAAATATATTTAAAAAATAATACCTTGCACAGTAATATAATAATGATAGGCATATTGTAAAAGACATAGTGGACTTGCCATTGTAGTCTGCTTTCATTGACAACAAACAAACAAGTCGGCGTGTTTTTTTACGCGGCTATGTATGTAAATAATATAACATTCATATAAATCAAGAATTATCTCAGCTGACCCCAAAAAGTCGCTTAAATATTGGGGATTAAATAATCTTACTTGTATGATTTCATTCGACGTTTTACTTTATGCCTATCCCGCCAAAACGGTCATGTGATATACGCACTACATGTATATGTAAATTATTTATACACAGCCAATCGCAACGCGATTTAGTACATTCTATTTATATATACAATCGGTCAGGCATTGATCATTTTTATGTTTTCGACAACGCTCAGAAAGTTTAATGTAAGAACGAATCTAAGTTTTCCCTTTTAATTCAACAAAGGAAACGACGATTAATTGTAAAAGAATAAATAACAGCTCAGACCCAGTAATATAACAGGCAGATAAACTGTTCTCTTCATTGTTTCCTATTGATGACGGATGTAGGTCAACGCTGTTCCCCCATGATTAATAAGTATTGGCTTTTACTAAAGGAAGTGTGTATCAGTAAGCTAGGAGTACAGTAGCATAATCATTATTCGGGTTGCTATATTGACATCAAGGGACGTTTACAAACAGTTTGCATTGTTCCATGTTGTTTGTGTTACATGTTGTGCAATTTTCGACACAAAATGGGCCTCAACGCGACAAAAACCTGTCTTTGGGGCTTCTGAAAAAGCGAGTCTAAAAGCAGTCTCCTCATCTACAGAGGCTATCTAGAAAATTGAAATTTCACTTGTAGCAATTCTAGAAATGATACTTCCCAAAAAGCAAATGAAAAAGGAAGTATCATTTCTAGAATTGCTACAAGTGAAATTTGTTCCATGCTGTTTGTGTTACATGTTGTGCAATTTTCGACACAAAATGGGCCTCAACGCGACAAAAACCTGTCTTTGGGGCTTCTGAAAAAGCGAGTCTAAAAGCAGTCTCCTCATCTACAGAGGCTAGCTAGAAAATTGAAATTTCACTTGTAGCAATTCTAGAAATGATACTTCCCAAAAAGCAAATGAAAAAGGCGCTGATCAGTCTTCGCTAATGCGTAGGCTAGTCAGCGCATTTGTTTTTCGCACCCCCCCCCCCAAGACAGGCTTTCACGTTCCGAGGCCGTAATATATTTTTTTTCTCAATGTCAGTTTATAGGGTGTCGTGTGTGCGAAAAAAATAAGCATAGAGCATTATGTTTCATACGACGAAAACAATAAATTGAAATTATCCTATTGTCTTTGATCCCTATTACCTGCTACCTGCCGCAAACAGATCAAAAAGGTCTTTTAACTATCGGTCTTTATAATAGATAAATCAAACCAAAAGTAATTACTGATCATTTGAACACTTAAGTGCATTTGAAAATGCCATTGAGCGCTACCAAAACTATGCCCGGTTGTCCACTGTCGACCCGCCAACCAAATGCCATAATGGAGTTTTGGTGATGGGCCGATGGTGGCCCATTTTTATATGTTTTCTGAGAATGTAGATTGCGTACTGTTGTATAGAGATCATAGAACAGTAGCCAAAGCTCCTACGCATAATGAAAAGAAAGCTGGACAAACTGTTAACGTACTACGACATCTCTTTCAGCTGTACACATGACAGCAAATAGGCACCGTGTTTAGAGAACAGATCTACCTACTCAATAGGCGCAACTCATGACTTTAGATCAGTCTGCACATCGCCATAACAACATCCAGACCACCAGATACTTTCAGGGGTGTTTAATAATAATAATAAAAACCTTTCTTCCAAATCCAGAAATACATAGTAGGTATTCAAAAAGAATCACCTCAATGCCATTGAGACGGTTCTTTTGAGCACCAACCCTCAACCCTAGCTGCTGCACTTGAATTACATATTGCACCATCCTCATGTATCAATCCATTAAAAAGATATCTACTGCTCTATCATAAACTCAGTAAAACCATTAATGAGCCACTTAAACCGCCCCAGTATAACATGATATTTCATGCTATAGTTTTTCTTGTTAATATGGTTTTTAGCAGCGGCTACTGTTTTTTGTTGTTGATTTTTTTTCAATTTTAAATAGTCTGATTTTTTCTTGCTCGCTCCGCTCGCAAACGTGCATATAGAGATCTAAATTCAAAGGTGCCAGATCGGCGGCGCCCTGCTAAAATCCTGTCATTTTATTGTAGCCTACCATATCTTTCGGTTCCTTTTTCTGAATGACGTCTACTGGACTCATCTGAGCACTATGTGTTAATGCTCACAGCAATTGCCAATTTTATCATACGGTCAAGCATTGTGGCAACGGATCAGAGCAGTCTGAAGCCTGATACACACGATGAAACTTTTGTCTGCAACTTATGTATGCAACTTTTGTGTATACCATACACTACTGTACAGACGATGCAACTTCACATTACCTGTTGCTCTTTACCGCTAAAATTGTGCATACTTTTTCAACATGGTGCTTACTGAGCATGCTGAGGAGGACGAAATTGCTGTCCCATTGTGTCTGATGATCATTGCACTTGCAACGCAACATTTAAATGGACCGCGAATAATACGAAGTTTGGATTCAACGAAGAAATGTATATAGGGCTCACCATATTGTACCTAGCTAAAAGACCCCTTTCTTAATTGTGTATGCACATTTGTAGAAATTACAGGTAAACTGACCTTCAGAAATAGCCGAGCTGTGATTGGCTAATTGTCTGGAAAAATATGAGACAAGTTTCAGAAAATATAGCGATGTCCTGTTCGATGAATCTGTTTCATGAAACTCCAAAAATCTCTTGAAACATGTTTCTCGGACGTACACACGATGAAACTTTTGTCTGCAAATAATTATGTTCTTCGCATTTTCACAAAACAGTGTTTTCCAATCGCGCATGATATAGTCTACAAGTTCGTTTAGAAAACCATTTGAAAGTTGAAGAAATGACATCGAAGTTCTTTTACCCATTCATTTCAAATTTTATGACTTTGCCTGTTGCGAAAATGAAGCTTTCTGATAAAGAATTAAACTGCATGAAAATGTGCCAGAAGGCACCAAAGTGCGCGGATTTTTCAATAAATCCTGGGGAAGCATGCCCCAGACCCCCTTACCCGCGCTTGGCACCTACAGAACTCGCATTCATGCATTCTGTGAATCAAAACACTCACACTAACTCTCAAACTCGTTGCTACGACCCTGAGTATAGGTTGGAATTATTTTCGGTGTGTGAAAGTGTGCCAAGTTCATAACGACCCCCCCCCCCCCCCCCCCACGCCCTAGCATGGCTTCGCATCTTCTGCGCTCGCATGAAAATATTCCATGTTTTAAATATTGCCCCCCCTCCCCCAAACATGGAATCCTGGATGCGCCCCTGCGGTTCTATCGCTACAGTGTCAAACATTTGGGATCCAGATCAGGCTCGACGTTTTGTTTGGTCTGATCTGGGTTCAACCTGTTAGCAAAGATTATTATTTTGCGGGCTTCACCACTGGTATCATACCGAATTCTTGGCCGCGGATATTGTTCGACTAGTCTTTTCGCGGAGAATAAATAAACTGAAATTGAAGGTAGGGGCTCTCATTTGAAATAGTTAAAACTTATTTACGAACACTTGTCAGGCGCGATTAAAGGCATATACATATTCTTGAATAGTCACTCTAACATCACATCATGGCTAAGGCATTACAGTACTTAACCCTTAAAGCGCCAAGAAAAATGCATCTGAAAATGTCGTCTGCTGAAGTCGTCTGCTTCATATAATTGCCTAACATTACTGACGAATCAAGTATAGAAGCAAACAGCGTTGACCCAGAACAGACTGCTCCTATAGGAGCAGTCTGGTCTGGGTCTACACTTTCTGCCATAGATGCTTCTTAAACATTATGGCAGACGAGATAAGCAGACGACTTTTGTTGCGATTGGCGCTTTAAGGGTTAAATATGCGAGAAAAAAATGCAAATAGATCATGAACGAGTCCTTGAAATTGGGACACTTTGGGATTGATTGACAATTACACATTTTTACAGAAATGGTTTCTATATTTTTGCGTTTTTTGTGAAACGACATTTATTTGTTTTTACCTGTATGTTAATGATTTGGCTTAAATAAGCGTCGATTGTTTATGAGAACGGGATTTCTGCCCCTACCCCTTCAACGGTTGCAAGTCTTAACCATGGAGGTGCGTGGAAAAGTACTATAGCGTCCGCAGGGTTTTGTTATCTGGCCGCGGGGCAGGGCTTTTTGGAACCGTTTTCCACATATAAATATGCTTTCTTGTCCACAGAAATCCTAAAAATCAAAACGTCAGAATCATCTATGACAGAAGATAGGTAGCTGGTGTGCTGAAACGACTGGATCAAAACCCTGTTAGATCAGAATGTAGCCATTGGGTTTTCGCTTTTTTTTTATTTTTCTGTATGCTGATTTAGCACAATTATCTAGTTTCTACGGCAGTAGGATCGCCTGACCAAAGTGCTGAAGGTTGTTAGCAGCAAAATCTAGCTGTTTGTCTGTCTGTCCGTTAATCCGTCTGTCCACCTGTCGGTCTGCATTGGTTCTTCCTTCTTTTACTTATATGCTTGTTTAGCCTGCTTACATGTGTCTAGTAGCTCAGGTGGTTGGAGCTCCTGTCCAATGTTCTGAAGGCTGTGAGCAGCATAATCTAGCCATTTCTCTGTCTGTCCACTTTCCAATGGCTGTCTGTCTCGCCTTTTCTGTCTGTTTCGTTCTTTGCTCTTTTGACTTTTTTCTGTATGCCTGTTTTGCTAGATTATCTAGTATCTCAGGTGGTAAGTGTGCCTGACCATATTTTGGATACTTTCAAGTTTTCTAAATACCTAGGCTTGGCATTGGACCCAGCATCTACTCTTTACCCCCAAAATATAAGGAATATCAGGCATACCCAAAACATATTCGAACATTAGCGACCCCAAAAACATTTTCCAAATCTGAACATTGACTTTAAAAAGCCCCAAATTGATAGAAATGACCCCCCAAAACGTAAAAAATAAATAAATTATAATTTCATCATATCTCCAAACATATTTATTTTTCTGATCTCCTCCCCCCCCCCCCCCCCCCCCCCCAACCAACAAAAAATGTAATTCAAAATTTTGAATCTCCAAAAATGGACAGAACCTACTTATATATGATAATATCAGTGTGCCACACACACCCCCCTCCCGCCAAAAAGCTGACCAGTGTTTTAGAGCAGTATGCAGCAAAATATAGCTGTCTGTCTGCTTGCTTTCTCAGTCAGTCAGTCAATCAATCAGTCAGTCAGCCAGCCCGCCCAATCAACCGCTTCAATTTCTTAGTGTAGACAGAGCCTCTTTGTAAAAGTGTATTCTTGTCACAGAAGAGTATTTGCGTGTCCCAGGGGGCTTGGCAGGGGTGGGAAAAACTCTTTTTTTCTTCATACGAAGGGTCTGGTACAGCATCTACCATTCACCCCCAAGAAATATCAGGAATTTCAAGGACCTCAAAAATATTTGAAATTTTAGCAACCCCCAAAAACTCCTTTACGTAAAAAAGACCCTAAAATGCATAGAAATTAGACCTCAATATGGTTCAATTTCGTGGTGAACCCCCCCCCCTCCAAAAAAAAATATCCATATATCTTCATATCCCCAAAAATATTCATTTCTCTGAGGCTAGAGGTCAAAATCTAGGACATCTTATTTCCTTTTTAGAATCATTTGGGTTTGAACAACAGTGGCGAGTTCAACAATGTGAGCGTTTGCGGGCACACTTTAATGATGGTACCTACGAGGGATGTTCGAAATGAATTGCTTATTGTCCTATATCTCAAAATCCACGTGGGAGACGATAAAAACCAATATATACCTATATAGGTTTATTTAAGGTCTACACAACGGTGTATAAATGTACACGTTAGACTTAAAGTAAGACACAAAATTTGCCGTATTAATACACGCAGTCATTGACCACTGTAATAAAAATAGTTGGTACATGTAGAAGAGTCAACCAGAAAGATGAAATAAGGGGTTACATCAAAGCTTGCTCAAAACTTGTCTGTTCTTTGAAGCAGCTGATGATTGAACTTTCTACTACTTACGGACCTTCTTGTGTGTCTTATGACACAGTTAGGCGCTGGAAAAATAAAATTTAATCTAGCTTAGAGTCCATCAAAAATGCACCAAAATCAGGAGGGCGAAAATTCGCAGCTTGTAAAGAAATCGTTTCAAAAATGAAGGAAATCATTGAAGGAGATGCTAGATTTACAATTTGTGATATTGCATGAAAAGTAGGCATGTCACTATCAACGGTTCACTTTATTTTGAAGAAACATTTAAAAGTCCTAATATTTTTGCTAGATGGGTGCCACATCTGTTGACTGATGAGCAAAACAGACAACGGGTTTTAGTGGCCAAAAAGCTGCTTAAAATGTTTCAAAGTTATGACAAAAAGCAGTTTGCAAATGTCGTCCCAGGTGATGAAAATCGGGTCTATTAATTTGAGCTGGTCAGAAAGGTTAGCAATAAAATCTTGGCCACTAAACATAGCAGATGCCCAATATTTGTCAAACGGTCTTTAAGTGCAAGGAAGGTTTGGTATGCAATTTTCTTCTCTGGTGAAGGAGTCGCAATAAAAGTGCTGGTGGAAAAGGGCAAAAAAATCACTGGAAAGGACTACAAAGACATATAGTACTGGAGAAGCCTAAAACATATCAGAAACGACGCCCTGTCACTGGTTTTAAACATATCTGTCTTCTACATGGCAATGGCCCTGCTCATGCCTCTGAAATAGTAAGAGTGTTTTTGAAGAAAGAAAAAGTAACTATTTTGCCTCACCTCCTGCATTCCCTAGATCTTGCCCCATGTGATTTCTTTATGTTTCCGAAATTGAAATAATTCCTTGCTGGGCGGAAATACCAGTTATTTTATAGAACCATTTGTATTTGAAGAACATGTACTATTTCATTTTCTTACTTTCTGTGACTTTAGGCCTTCAGGTTCGTGACCAGATGTTCGATTCTTTTGAACAAAATGACTGCCAGAGCTCTAGCTAAGAAACTTCTTTTAACAGAATTTCCTCCTGAACAACTGGCCCAAAAGCAAGTTAATTTCACAGAACTGTCCCCTATGGTGTCTTCTACCAATTTTGCACAAATGGTTCCACTCCACTGAACAATGGATCCGCAAAAGCTCCAGATAAGAAATGCCTTTGAATGATTTCTCCTCCTGAACCAATGATCCAAAATGTACAATAATTTCACAAACTTGGCCCTAATGATGCACTCTACCAAAATTATACAATTGGTTTGGCTCTGCCATTAAGAGACTTCATTCAAGCTTGCACATAATGTCTATGGTGGCGATTAAGTAAAAGTAGGAAAACATATACAAAAGTGGACAGAACTTTATCAAATCAGTTCTTGATTATCATTGATTTCTTTTAATAAGTGGGTGGATTTGTATTAGGTAAGATACTAGGAAACACTTTCCCTCATCCTCATAAGATCTTTAACCAACAGAAACCAAATGGAAATCTGAAGGAGAAAAAAAAACATGCCACGGTATTAGGAAACAAATTACAACTGTTTAGTTTTGGTTGTGCCAAACAAAGTTAAGAGAAAATTGTTTACCGCTTACCTGCCTGAAGAGCTTTCACAAACATTTATTGAGGGATCATTTTAACACTCTATAATAAAAGCGTTTGAAAATAAAGTTTGATTATTCACTTCTTAAGTTAGCAATTATCATCTGGTTTCTTGCATTGTTCAATAATGGATTACATTTGATAAACTCTCCCCAAAAAAGGCTGTTTTTGTCCAATGAACAAATGCCAATGTCGTCAGAAAGATTGCTTTCCCATTTCACTTTGTGGCGATATGTTTGACCCTACATCAGAGACGGGACTTCCAGTTTCCATTTGCAGGTTATAGAAAAGATATCTAACTAACAACCTCCCTATTTGAACGCTTCAATGCAGCCGTCCCCACCAGTACTCTCAGTGCTTTGATTACTTTATATTACACTTCAAAGACACCATTCTTAATACCACACAACTTATCAACTTTTAGACAGTATAAGAGATTTTATCACAGTATCAAACAACAAATGCTCAGGCACACTGAGTATGGATGTAGATAAAGACTCAGTTCAAAATTTAGATCTAGCCCACTTCAGATAGCGGAGCATGCATATTTAAAGCATGACTTTACGCATAAGCAATATGTATCAAAAACACATGAGCTGGCCCATATATTTCGCTTGTGTTGTCTTTTAAGTTCCTTTCCATGTGAGATATGAATTTTTGAGATATCAATGACCTGTCTCACATGGAATGGCTAAAATAGGGTTGATTTAGACCCATTTCGCCAACTCTCATTTTGCCAATGATTTGGCCCATTTTGCCTACTCTCAAATTTTACAATTTTCCTGTCTCAGTCATTTAAAATGGATAGAGCAAGACATGTTATTGTTTTTAAAGTACCATTTATTTCAATTCAATATATAGATTTAATGTTACATAAAAATGAAATAATTTGACAATGAGAAATAATTACCCTGATGACTTAAAAGCACACAAACCACAGCTAGAGCAGGCGAAAAGGGAGCAGTGTAAAACTTCAGAGCAGGCAAAATGGGAATGGGTGAAAAGGGAGTAGGCATATAGTTCACTTTCCGTGTGTGTGTTAAACATCCTACCAACAGCTAAGGTCATATTGTAAAGAGGCAAAGGTTTAGTCTCATCCAACAGACTGGAGAAGCCAGGGATTGAACCTACAGCCCCTGGTTTACAAGGCAAGTTGTATCCACTACACCACGGCCTCAAATGTAACCAACCTTTCTGAAAATGGTTTAAAAGGTACAATGCTTTATAGATTAGAACTTTAGAACATTGAACGATCCATCTTAAAATGATCGAAAAATGTTAAAAACCAATTGGCAAAAATTACTGAAAGGCTTATTCATGTGAGATGTGACAATAAACTTTCTATTCTGTTCTGTTTCATGCAAGTTGTTTCTGAAAATCAATTAACCCTTTTCAGACCAACAGAATTTTCCATAAAGTTTGATACAGTTATGTCAGGATGGTCCATTGTATAAATTGGTGGGTCACAGGTTATAATTTAAAAAAAAAGTGAATTTCAATCTCCGAGATAAGCAGAGAGCCCATTATGCATCATTTCATCTGGGCCTTCACTGTTTGCCAATTTACTCGTTTAGGGGTTTCCGGTCTACAATGAGTTAATGACTAGATAATCTGCTGATGGGCATGCTGTGCTTATCAGTTATAGGCCATTTGGACAATTATCTCAAGGATCTATATATAATTAGCACCTCACTGATGTTAGCATGCTTACAATTAAATTTATGATAATTTAACTAACATCCCATAATTAATACCTACAAGTATTTAATGAGGATGAAATAGGCCAGAAAAAAGGGAAAAAATAAATAATATTTGTATAAGTTGTTACTAAATCCAAAAGAGCAATAAACTTATTACAGCATATTTTTTTTTTTTTTTTCAGTTTTAACAGATCAAATCATTTTAAGCTAATTTAGTAGCCAATGCAATTTTAATGGAAAGCTCATGTCATTTCATTTCTATTTGTTTGAAAAATTATAGCAAATAATGATTTTTATTTTCTTACTCAGATAAGTATGGAACTACTTTTTACCACCTTCTAAAGTTTGTTTATTTCCATGAAAATGTGTATTGATGTAACAGATGTCATCATGACATTACTTGTTCCCACTGAAAATGCTATGTAACGTGTGGTTATAACATTATTTATAACATGACGTTATCCACTGAATAACAGTAACGTCAGATGAGTATGTAGAAATATTCAGCATAACAAGGGTTAAAAACTTAAAATGAAATTTGAGTTTTTTAGAATTTCATTACCAAAATTATTTTGAGAAAAAATAAGTAGAAAATTATGTAAGTAAAGCATTGCACAATTTTTTGTAGTTGGTAAATCATATGTTTATGCAAAACATATTTATCAAATGATGTTACTGTATATTACTGGAAAAAGACGAAAAATTCTGATTTTAAATACATGCTTACAATTGGAATGTTGCAGGTTAACAGGATAAAAATTGCAGGAGTACACTATTTCTGGATCTACAGCATTTACAATGAAAGATAATTCTGTGCTCAGCAGGACAAGGGTTAAGACCAAAAAAGGGCAAAGATATGCACTAAAATTTCAATGTCCTTTAAACATGGCCGGGTATTTTTCATCATTAGAGGGGGGGGGGGGGGGCATTTTTTTTTTTAAATAAATAACATGAGATGATTCCCTTACATTGGAAATCTCTCACTTGAATTGTGAACATTGTAACATTTTACTGCTATTATATCTATTCTGAATCTGATGAATCAAATTTTATGTCTTCCGCAATTTGTGATGATTTGAATTTGTTGGATGCGGATTCTTCAATGTTTTGTTTTGTTAATAACTTTTACGTTTTATAACATAACAATGTTAATTTCAAATAATTCGAAATCATTTGTTAGGAAATAACAAAATGCAACTTGTTTCATCATTTTCGCCTTTTGAATTTGGCGATAAAGGTCTCAATATATTTGTAATTATTTTTAATGTATATTCTATCTTTTAAGTTTTATTTAATTTTAATAGTTAATATTTTTTTATGTTCTATGTTGGTCTGTGGAAAGATATGTTTTGATCTGAGATGAGGTCTGTGTACTCCCATAATATGAGAGAGCAGGTATTCTGACATTTATTTTTTACATTTTTATACTGACGTTTATTTTTTGTTATTGTTGAATATTCAGCAATAATAGAAAATAATAATAATAAATAATAATTGAAACAATTAAGATCAAAAAATAAATATAAAAATATGAGATATTAAAAAGGAGTGCAGACATTCTATATTATAGAACTATTGGTCTGTGGTGTTACGATGTTTGGCAATCTTGGTCTAAAACTCTTAAATTTCATAATTTATCACATTTTACGACTTTAAAATTTATTATTTTTATTTTAAATAATTTGTATTGTGGTCTGTGGTGTGGTCTGTGGTGTGGTCTGTGGTGGTCTGTGGTGGTCTGTGGTGGTCTGTGGCGGTCTGTGGTATTTAGACTCACCCACTGGGCCAATTAAATTCAAATAACATATGGAGACTCCTTAGGATGCAGGAACGAAAGTTTGTTCAAATGGTCCTGATCACATGACCAAGATGGCTGCTACGCCCATATATGATAAAAACCCTTTAAAAATCTTCTTCTCCAGAACCAGAAGGCGGATGACCTTGGGACTTGGTATGTAGCATTTTGGGTGTTGGGCCTACCAAGTTTGTTCAAATGATGATCCTAGGTTGACCTTAACCTACTTAACGTCAAGGTCAAATTTGCTTCCTAATGCATTCATATGGGAAAATTTATGAAAAGTTGATTTTTTTGAAAACTGTGGAAGCCCTAGTCATTATTCTCTCTTGATATGTTAAGCCTAATGAGACAATGGCTATAAATAAGTTCCAAAGGTGAAGGTTAACCTTTGACCTTTCAGCTTAGGTCGCTCATATTGGAGTCACATCAATATATTAAAACATAGGTTTCTCTCATTGAACTTAAATTTCATGTGAAGACTCCTTATGATAAGTTAGCCAAAATTTATGCAAAACACTTTGGTCACATGACCAAGATGACCGCCAGGCCCATATATGGTTAAACCCTTTAAAAATCTTCTACTCCAGAACCAGAAGGCCGATGACCTTGGGACGTGGTATGTAGCATTGGGGTAGTGGGGCCTACCAAATTTGTTCAAATGCTGATCCTAGGTTGACCTTGACCTACTTAACGTCAAGGTCAAATTTGCTTCCTAATGCATTCATATGGGAAATTTTTTGAAAAGTTGATTTTTTGAATACTGTTCAAGCCAAAGTCATTATTCTCACTCGATATGTTAAGCCTAATGAGACAATGGCTATAAATAAGTTTCAAAGGTCAAGGCCACCTCACTTATATATGGTAAAACCCCTTTAAATATCTTATTCTCTTGAACAAAAGGCCAATGACCTTGGGACTTGGTATGTAGCATTGGGGATGTGGGCCCTACCAGGTTTGACCAAATGATGAATCTAGCTTGACCTACTTTATGGCAAGGTCAAATTTGATTCCTAATGCATTTATATGGGAAAAATCTTGAAATGTTCATTTTCTATAACCTTTTAAGCCGAAATCATAATATTTTCAAGAAATGTTTAACCTTATGAGACAATGGTTTTATATAAGTACCAAATGTCTAGCTGATTTGTGACCTTTTATCCAATGCCACTCATTTGGACTGCCAGATACATGTACCTATCTTAACATTTGTTTCTCAATGGGCTGTTTGATGGAGTATTCATTAGAACTTTTATAGGTCACTTGACCAAAATGGCTGGAAACCCCATATATGGTAAAACAAAACATGTTTTATTATAAGCAATAGTTGACCTTGACCTATTTTAACATTATTAAAGAGATCAGGTGAGCACCTCAGGACCTTCAGGTCCTCTAGTTTATTTTCAGTTCATCTAAGAACATTTTACCATTTAATGATTTGTTGGCATACAACATGTTTAAATTTTTGAATTTGAATTCCAAAAGTTCAGGATTTTGGAAAATTTGAACTTTCACCCATGGATTTATAAGGTTGAATATAGTTGTACAATATAAATGGTGAACTTAACATTTCAGTAGAATCCAGCTGGTCTGGATCTACACTGATTTCATATTATGGTATAGTACTGCTAATATTATGTTGCATATAGTAGTAAAATGTGATTTTTTTCCATTGCTTATCTATACTTCATTATAAAACTTGCTGAGCGCAATAGCTCAGTTGGTAGAGCATTACACTGCCTGGGATGAAAGGGCTGCTAGCTCGAGACTTACCGCATTTGCCATGTTGTATTCTTGAAAGCAAGACACTTTGTCCACTGCCTAGTCAGGAGGACAGGAAATCGTCCCAATTCAAGACTGAAAAGTTGTTGACTGGGACGTAAAGCATCAACACAAACAAATCTTCATGAATCATTGATGCATGAATATTTTCAATATCTCACGGCTCAAGACAACCACTCATCTACTCCTATTTATTAGTGCCTTGATCAGGCTGCATGCAGGGCTCACAAAATTTATGTTTTTAGCAAATGTAAATTAACAATTTTTGCTAAACCGTTTGTAATTCACTGGTTCCTATGATAATGTCGTAGCTTAATTCTTACACCTGCTAGCGGCGACTTTTGTCCTTTGTTTATTACCTTTGCAAAGAGTTTGGACCAAGATCAGGACAGACGTTCTGTCGGTCCTGATCTGGATTCAAACTGTTTGACACTCTGCTAGTGTTCCTGAAGAAATGTTTTTGAAAAAAAGTCAGCATAGGCAGATAGATTCTCATTATAAGCAGATTGAGGAGAAGTGCATTCAGTCTACAAGCGCCATAACTCAACCTACTGTATTTTTTTCCATCATTGCTATTTAGCTTTTGTTTGTTTGTTTGATTTGATTCTCTACGCCCCATCAACAATCTTTCAGTTAAACAGGGTCAGGTCTTCCTGGGTTGAACCAGTACTAAGCTAGGATAAATGTGTCTTGCTCCAGGACCACAATGCAGTGACACCGGTGAGGCTCGAACCCGCGGCCCTTTGGTCTCGAGTCAAGCACTCTACCACTGAGCCACTGCACTCCATTTGCTATTTAGCTGATTTTTGACCCAAAACTTAATAGACAAATAGTTTTATAGACAGATAGATCTGATTGTGCATTACTTAAGAGTGCGATTTTAAGCTCACCCGTGCCATTTCGCTGAGGTGAGCTTAAAATCACTTTTGTCCTCTGCTTATTTATAAGCTTTGCAAACAGTTTGGACCCAGATTAGGACCGACAGAGTGTCGGTCCTGATCTGGATCCAAACTGTTCGACACTCTTATAGTGTTCCTGAAAGAATGTTTTTGAAAAAAAGTGAGCTTTAATAGTGATTGTTAGATGTCCATCATGTTTTGTGTCTTGTGGGTAATCAACAATTGCTTCACAGGACATCTCCTCCGAAGCTTGTTGCTGGATTTTTATCAAACTTGACAGGAGTGATCTTTATATGGCCCTCTCCAAAAAATGTTCAAATGGTTCCTTATCTAGGCCACATGGTGCTAAAAATTGATTTTCAAAATGAACACTTTAAAAATCTTCTTGTCCAAAACCACATTGTTTAATTCAATGATTAATGGTTGGCCTATCACATCTGAATGAGAGAGAAAAAAATATTTTAGATCTACTTATAAGCTTTAAAATACATCCTACTTTATCTTTATACAGCATGTTTTGCACATGCAGCAAATGCTAACTTAGATCTACCTGTAAGCCAATAAATACATCCAACTTCAACTTTATATAGCATGTTTTGCACATGCAGCTAATGATAATTTAGATCTACTTATAAGCCAATAAATACATCCTACTTGATCTTTATATAGCATGTTTTGCACATGCAGCAAATGCTAACTTAGATCTACCTGTATGCCAATAAATACATCCAACTTCAACTTTATATAGCATGTTTTGCACATGCAGCTAATGATAATTTAGATCTACTTATAAGCCAATAAATACATCCTACTTGCTCTTTATATAGCATGTTTTGCACATGCAGCTAATGCTAATTGTAACAGTTGATGTAATGTAGTATTAGAAGAGCTCAAGGCTCAAGCTAAGTTAGAAAATAGTGCATAGGACACTTTCTTCTTATCTCCATGCAAAGGTATAATTGAGCTGCAACTTGAGATTTTCAACAATGTGGTATTGGGGACCAGCAAAGGCTCAGACCAGCATGTGCATGCGCGCAGTCTGATCAGAGCCTTTGCTAGAGGTTTGAATATTCTATGACTGTTAAGCTACTGACTGAACAGCAGTTGGAGTTTCTAAGCTTAAAAGGTGACTGCACATGCTCCTCTGAGTCTACACTTGTCAAAATGCCGCATTGTTGGAAATCACGTTGTGGCTCATGGTTAACCATTGTCATGCTAAACTTGTATACATCATGTATTGAAAACAGGGTAATTCCAGATCAGCGCCAGCTGATCAGGATTTCCACTCTTTTCCACTCTACATGTAAATGCATGATTCTAGATGGAATCTTGCAAATTTGAATACATGTACAAATTGAGGAGGGAAGTAGTACATACATTATCTAGAAAAGAACTGAAGGTGTCCACAGCACAATATTACTTACTGTCCTGCCAGCCAAGAGTGACAGTCACATCATGTTTTGTTTACAAAGTTACGGAGACTTATAATCGATAGATCACTTGTGTATAAATTCTATCCTCAGGATAGGATTAATACACAAGTGATCAGATAAAGTTGAGTGTACAAGTTATCTTTTACTTTCTAATTGTAAACAAAATATTACTTCACTGTCAATCTTGGTTGGCAGGACAGTAGGTAAATGGCATTTTTTGTTTGAGTTTATGCTTTAGGTCCCAGTCAAATTTTTTTTAGCTTACCTGAGCCATAGGCTCAATGTGAGCTATTGTGATCATATGATGTCCGTCAGCCACCATTGTTCATCTGTCCGTCCAACGTCTGTCAACAATTTCTTCACATATCTTCTAAACTACTTGCTAAAATTTCACCGAACTTCACAGGAATAATCCCCATTGAAAGTTGCTAAAAGATTCCCATTCAATGCAGAATATTTCAAAGATCTACTGGAAGCCCATTAAGGCTTGATTTGAAAATGATTTGGTACAAAGGGTCCTAAGGTGACCTTCTACCTAGATTGCTGAAATAAATTTGATCTGTCGAAAAACATGGCCGCTATGTATTTGAAGGGAAAACATAAAAAAAATGATTTTCTAAATCGAGCAATTAGTTTTTGACAAGATTTAAAAACTTGTCAAAAACTAATGACCCGATTTAAAAATAACTTTACACAAATGGTCCTTGGGTGGCGATGACCCTCTTCCAAGATTGCTTAATTTAATTTAATCTGTTAAAAAAACATGGCTGCCAGGGGGTGGGGCCATTTTTATACCCGCTTTTTCTTTAGAAAAAAAGGCTATATTAATTTGGTACCAAAGTCTGTCCGTCGTCGATCTGTCTGTCTATGGGTCCGTATGTCATGTTTCTTGCAATTGCATCTTCTCCAAAACTGTTGAACGTAGCAACTTCAAACTTTGCAGGTGCATAGGTAACATGATGTAGAGGGTACTGGACAATGTTTTGTGTGACCTTGACTCCAAGGACAAGATCAAATTATGTATTTTCTTGAAAATGCATCTCCTCATAGACTGTTGGACATTGCAACTTCAAACTTAGCAGTTGCATAGGTTACATAATATAGAGGGTACTGGGCAATGTTTCATGACACCTCAACACCAAGGTCATGGCCAAAGGTCAAATAATGTATTTTCTTGTAAATGTACCTCCTCCTAAACCGTTGGATGTAGCAACTTCAGACTTTGCAGGTGCATAGGTCACATAATGTAGAGGGTACTGGGCAACGTTTCATGTGAGACCAAGGTCAAGGTCAAAGAATGTATTTTCTTGTAAATGCACCTCCTCTTAAACTGTTGGATGTAGCAATGTGCATAGGTCACATGATATAGAGGGTACTGGGCAACATTTCATGTGAGCTTGACACCAAGGTCAAAGGTTAAACAAGCGGGTATTTGCGATGGTGTACCATCGACTGAAGTCTATAGATAAACAAAATGCTTTGAGGCGTGACTGTATTTACAATATTGAAATAGTTTTAGAAATAGGGGTGTCAGGTATTTACTAACATTCTACTAATAATATTTTGACACACACACATTAATGTCTAAGCCCGACCAGCTAATGTTACACGTTCAGCATCAACCTTTTGAAATGGAATGATCTTAAGGTCATTACTCAGAGGTAGTGGGTACATCTGTACATGTAGTTTCCTTTGCATGTACATAGGTTGAGATAAACACAATTTTTATACGTAAAATTGTAAATATTTTCTTACCCATCAGTTTTAACATATGTTTTGGGTGCTCAAAAGAACCGTCTCATTGAGACGGTTCTTTTGAGTACCCACAACATATGTTTTGATTGAGAAATAAGAAAATTATTTTTTGGTACAGACTTGATGTATAGGGAAAACATTAAAAAGTATTCTTATCAAAAACGCAACACATATACATGGCCGATTTGGAAATAATTTGACACAAATGGTCATTGGGTGGATTGCTTAAGTTATACGATCTGTTAAGAACACCTAGATTGGCCATTCATAGCTGATCGTGGGATTTCTTTGAAATTTCTGACTTGGATGCGAAGTGTACTTATAAACAGTTATTCTTGTTCTTAGCCAACAAGGTTTTTTGAGTTGATGCTTTATATCTTAACAATTTTTAGCTCAACTGAGCAGAGGGCTCATGGGTGAGCTAATAGTATGCCATTGACTCTGGTGTCAATTTGTTCATCATCCATATCAATTATTTATGAAACTACTGGGCCAATTAAACTCAATTTCATGATGAAGTACCAGCTATCGAAAAAAATCATTGTCCCCTGATGTTAATCGAAGGAGACTGTTAATTCTTTATCTCCCTGTGTCGTCTGCTGATAACTTTTGCAAACAGTTTGGACCCAGATCAGGCCCGGCAAAATGTCAGGTCTGATCTCGATCCAATCTGTTTGACACTTAGATGGTATACCTGAACAAATTTTTCAAAAAAAGTTGATTTTGAAAAAATTAGCATATGACAAAAAGCATTAAAAATTTCCCAGGGGTCAAGGACCTCTGACACTTTGATAGGGTATCTGCCTATTTTTCAGATGCTTCCCAAATTTTCTCTATGCATAAGGTATCTCTGGTATTCTTTTGAATAGGACGCTTGATGTATTAGGAACGAATTTGGGTTATAATTAGACAGGTAGATCCCTATGACAAAACAGGAGACGCTACCAAAGGGGGTAGGGGTTGCAAAATTTTACTTCACCAAAACATTTAGAAATCAATTATTTTCATGTTTAAGGGTATTATATCATCAATCCTCGATTACAAATCGCAGTGAAAGTATTTTAAAGTCCAAAATCATGAGCATTTTAATGATTATTTTTGTTGTTGTTTTTTCTATCTGATTTGTTAAGAAATATTTTGAAGTGCAACTGTAGTCCATATTCAACCTTGACGACAATGTATTTACCTGGTGCAATATTATGCAGCAATGTACTATAACCATTCATCCATGCATAAAGTACACCTAGTCAATGGCCATGTAGTTTACGTGTATTGGATAGATACAGTATATGTGCAAAATAATCTACCAACTGAGTTTAGTAAAAGGACAATTTTCATAATCTAAAGAAAAATATGCTAAAACGTTGTAATATTAAAAGGAAGCTTACTTGTGCTTATTATTTCATTATACTGCAAAGAAAGATTTTCAAGAGAGCACACCAAAAATCCAAATGCTAATGATCGGGCTCGCCCAGACGTCACATTTTGGGCTGTGGGATATCATTCCCCCCCCCCCCCGAGTCCCAGCTAGCTTTTCACATATATTATGTAAACTATGAGAACAAACTTACGTGCAAAAGGATTAGTTGGGACTCGGGGGGGAATGATGTTTTAAAAATATTTTTCTCTTTCCTATATGTATAATACAAAAAGTGACCATTTTAGCCCCAAAATAAAGCTGTACATTTATGGAAAAAGGAAATCAAATGCAAAATCATAAAATAGAGACCAACAGCGAGCTTATATATGAAGATGGAAGCATTTGATAGACTTTATTTTTTATCAAAATAATAGGCAGCGATACACTGTGATTCCCATTACCACCGTCAGAGGTCCTTTGTCCGTCTCTCTGTTCATCTTTTTCTCTGCAAAGAGTGAATACTTTAAAAAACTTGTGAACTCAACTTTCCTAATAGTTTTTTTTATCTTTTTGAAAATTACTGGTGTTTTATTCATGTCTGAAGATATGCATGTGTTTTTTCATAGTCTAAAGATGTGCATGTGGTTTGGACATTGTTGCATTCATTTTTTAACCCATAAAGCGACACCTACATTTTGCAGCAGACGACAATTTCAAATGTTCTGCTTTTTCAAAAATAACAAATAAGGCATGATATTTCATGAGAATTGTCTGCTGGCAGACAATTCTCATGAAATATCATACCTTATTTTTTTCGAAAATTAGGAAAGATGTCGCAAAATTTGTCCTCTGCTGCAGTCATGATAAGCACTTTAAGAGTTAAAAAAAATTCGACTTGTAAACTTTGTCATTTTTCAGCATCACAGGGGCAATGAGTGTGTACTTTGACCGCACAGTTTTATTCCAATCATTTTGAAATTTTGTATGTGTTTTATTCATAGTTTAAAGATGCGCATGGGTTAAATTTTGTTCGTAGTCTTAAGATGTGCATGTAGTTAGGATTTTATCGTCACATTAATTATACCCCTGGCAGTTATGCTGATGGTTATATGGTTTTCCTCTTTACATATGTCTGTATGTGTTTTTGCTCATCATTCATGGAATTGACGACAAAGTTTGTTGAAAGTTTCTCAAGTGAACCAACAATCAGAAAGTATTCATATTTGGACCATAGTTACTATATATATACTATATATACCCTGGAAGGTTGGCATTCACATACTAACTCCACTGACCCAAGGGTCCCTGCCCCAGTTGGTGGGGTTGGGGGTCAAAATCTAGGACACCTTTAAAAAGTACAACAAAGTTTTGGTTAAGGACATGTGTTTGGATTTCAAGTTCAACCAGTGAATGGCAATCTTAAAGGCACTGCTAAAAGGAACATCTGTACTAGAAAGTGAAGCACAGGGGCACAATTGGTAGAGCATTAGACTGGGGATCGAAGGGATGCTTATTCAGGACTCATTGCCTGTAGATGCACTGTGTAAATGTCTCCTTGAGCAAGACACATTATCTGCTGCTTAGTACTGGTTTGACCCAGGAAGACAGGAAATTATCCAAACATGACTGAAAAATTGTTGTCTGGGACTAAAGCATCAAATCAAATAAACAAAAACAAACAAACAACAGATTATGTCGATGTTGATTAAAACTGTCTTTGACTTTTAATACTGCGGCATCTCATCTGGGTCTACAATGTTTGTAAAAGAATACTCTACAAAGATTTTGAGCATACACAATGTTAGAAGAGATGCATGACCCAGTATTGAGTCAACCAATATTTGTTAAAGCCATGTCAAGTCAGGTCAGAGCTCTAAAAAATATTTGTGTATGTTCAGATGTATGTGGTCACTTCTGCTACTGGTACAATGTAGCCCAGTACTACCTGTCACATTTGGGCAGAAGCAGCCCATTATTCGAAGAGAAAACCTATCTAGGTGTGCATGTATTCAAAACTGTTCAGTGCTTAAAAGCACAATGTACAATGTAGCCCAGTACTACCTGTCACATTTGGGCAGAAGCAGCCCATTATTCGAAGAGAAAACCTATCTAGGTGTGCATGTATTCAAAACTGTTCAGTGCTTAAAAGCAATCCTTTGACAGGAATAGGGCAGCAGAATAGGCCCCTCAATATGGCTCTCAAAGTCTTTCTTGGGACATGTGTTTGATTTCCAAGTTCAGCTGGTGAATGACATCCTTAATGGTACTACTAAATGGAGCATCTGTACTAGAAAGTCGAGCACAGCTAGTGGCTCAGATGGGAGAAAGTTAGACTGGGGATAGAAGGGCTGCTAGTTGTAGACTCGATGCTGATGGAGTCACTTTTGAGCAAGACATTTTATCCCATGTTTGACCCAGGAAGACAGGAAATCGTCCCAACAAGACATAAAAATTGTTGACAGGGGATGTAAAGCATCAAATCAAATAAACAAAAACAGATTATGTCTATGTAGATTGTCCTTGACTTTAATACTGTGGCATCTCATCTGGGTCTACAATGTTTGTAAAAGTACTCTACAAGGATTTTGAGCATACACAATGTTAGAAGAGATGCATGACCCAGTATTGAGTCAACCGATATTTGTTAAAGCCATGTCAAGTCAGGGCAGAGCCACCTCTTTTGTCATCAGAAAAATATTTGTGTATGTTCAGATGTGTGTGGTCACTTCTGCTACTGGTACAATGTAGCCCAGTACTACCTGTCACATTCTTACACAGCTTACTATGGACCAGCTGAAGACCATGCATGAGTTGTTCTTTGGACACAGAAAGGGGGACCAGTATGACTCTTCTTTACCATAGTATAGCTTTAGTATCTGTGGCAAATAAAACATGCACAACTTTTTCCTACATCTTTGACAGGAAATGCTAATGGAACACATCTGCATTGTCAATGAGGCTCACCATAGGATAGTGTGGCAGCTGGCCATGGCTTTGCCAGAAGAAACTGTCATGTTTTGATAACAGTGCAAGAACAAATTAGCACATTGATATGAGGGATGTAAACTTTATCATCCAGACCAAGCTGTTCAACAAGGTTGTGTCTACTTTAAAGGCTGGCAAAGTCTCGTAATCTGTGGGTTTTCATGTTCCTGCCTGTGTCATCTGGCTGAACAAGCATCTCATCTAGGCCCACTTATACCAAGACTCATATGGCTGTGGCTGCACATGCATTGAAGTCTGTATACCTGCTTTGTGCAAGATTTCTTGGGGAAACAGCTACCAAGGCTGTCCTGAAAACCCTGCACCTGGTTTTGCCGAAGAGTGACAAATGGCTTTTGCCTATACAATGGTGAGCCATTCAGAGTAGTACCTTAGGATCTACCTACCTGGACCAGTGCCTTGTCTTGTCGGACTACCTGCAGGGTTAAATATTTGTTAGCTGCTATGTACACACAAACTTAAGTGTCTTTGTTGCTTCAGGTTTCCTCCACCAAGAACAATTCAGACAACACAATTCTTGAGAGACCTGTGGAGTTGGCAATTGTCGACAATGGCTTTTGATATTGACCTATTTTGTGTGGCAATTCTTACTAGTTAACTAGAAATCTGCATTGAAATCTAAATGGGGCCCCTTTTAATGCCAATTGCGGTTGATGTGGTCTGGATGGTGGCATAAAAGTAGGGTTAATCCAGAATCCAAAGTGGACAGTCGCACTCTGCACTTTTCTTCAAAGAGCCTGTGTCTGCATTGATCTTATATGGCCAAACCATGCTGCCCATGACACTCAGTTTGTTTGACCATACTAAAGCTGCAAATATTTCACCATTAGGCAATCTGCCAAGACATGGCACTAATCCAGGTGGATAGCCAGGATCTGCCTCTGTTTGACTTACCATTGTACCTACAAGAGCTCTTTGGCATCTCTTTGAAAGACTCCATCTAGGGCTTCCTTGCTGGTCTTGACAGCCATTTTTATCCAGGAGGTCATGCACATGGCAGTCATATAGATTTCAATGTATGTTCAGCTGCAGGCTTATGAAAGTCTTGATATATGAGAGCTTGGTGAGGTATTTGTTGGGGCAGTTACATAGTCAGGAAGATGGAGATCAATAGATTCCTGGACTTTCAAGTCTTTAAGGTTGACATTACCTCATTGTGCAGGTTGGTCTGAATGTTATAGTTTGTGTCCCTTGTAGCAGTGTGATACCTTATTTGTGCAGTTATGTCTAAGAACTAGAAGAGCCTTTGACAGAAATATTTATGCTAGGATGAACCTTTTGACTCTGCAGAAGACTTAGTGTTCAACTGGTGTTTCTGTCAATGACAAGAGATAAATCCTGCTTAGTATTTGCCATTTTTGATGCTGTAGTCATAGTCAGTCTGTCATTTTAATTCTTGGATGGAGGCCTGGAGATGCAGTTTTGAATTTCTGAAAGCAAACCTTTGGCGAGAATAGGGCAGCAGAATAGACCCCTCAATATGGCTCTCAAAGCATTACTCAGGACATGTGTTTGGATTCCTAGTTCAGTCAGTGAATGGCAATCTTAATGGCACTGCTAAAAGGAACATCTGTACTAGAAAGTGGAGCACAGGGGCACAGATGGTAGAACGTTAGACTGGGGATCCTAGGATGCTTATTTTGGACTCACCGCAGGCAGAGTCATTGTGTCAATGTATCCTTGAGCAAACACATTATATGCATCTTAATACTGGTTCGACCCAGGAAGACCGAAAATCATCCCAACATGACTGAAAAATTGTTGACTGCGACATAACGCATCAAATCAAATAAACAAACAAATGAACAGATTATGTCTATGTGGATTGTCCTTGACTTTTAATACTGTGGCATCTCATCTGAGTCTACAATGTGTGTAAAAGTACTCTACAAGGATTTTGAGCTTACAAAATGTTAGAAGAGATGCATGACCCAGTAATGAGTCAACCAATATGTCAAGTCGGATCAGAGCCACCTTTTGTCATCTGAAATTTTTTTTGTGCATGGTCACTTCTGCTATTGGTACAATGTAGCCCAGTACTGTCAGTGTCACATTCAGGCAGAAGCAGCCCATTATTCGAGGAGGAAAACCTATCTAGGTGTGCATGTGTTCAAAATTGTTCAATGCTAAAAAGCAAACCTTTGGCAAGAATAGGGCAGCAGAATAGGCCCCTCAATATGGCTCTCAAAGTCTTTCTTGGGACATGTGTTTGATTTCCAAGTTCAGCTAGTAAATGACATCCTTAATGGTACTACTAAATGGAGCATCTGTATTAGAAAGTGGAGCACAGCTAGTGGCTCAGATGGGAGAGCATTAGACTGGGGATAGATAGATTGCTAGTTGGAGACTCGCCGCCAAAAGACTCACTGTGTAAATGTGTACTTGAGCAAGACACTTTATCTGCTGCTTGATACTGGTTTGACCCAGGAAGACAGGGATTCATCCCAGCATAACTTTAAAATTATTGACAGGGGACGTAAAGCATCAAATCAAATAAACAAAAACAGATTATGTCTATGTGGATTGTCCTTGACTTTAATACTGTGGCATCTCATCTGGGTCTACAATGTTTGTAAAAGTACTCTACAAGGATTTTGAGCATACACAATGTTAGAAGAGATGCATGACCCAGTATTAAGTCAACTGATATTTGTTAAAGCCATATCAAGTCAGGTCAGAGCCACCTCTTTTGTCATCTGAAAATTACTTGTGTATGTTCAGATGTGTGTGGTCACTTCTGCTACTGGTACAATGTAGCCCAGTACTACCTGTCACATTCTTACACAGCTTACTATGGACCAGCTGAAGACCATGCATGAGTTGTTCTTTGGACACAGAAAAGGGGACCAGTATGACTCTTCTTTACCATAAAATAGCTTTAGTATCTGTGGCAAATAAAACATGCACAACTTTTTCCTAAATCTTTGACAGGAAATGCTAATGGAACACACCTGCATTGTCAATGAGGCTCACCATAGGATAGTGTGGCAGCTGGCCATGGCTTTGCCAGAAGAAACTGTCATGTTTTGATAACAGTGCAAGAACAAGTTAGCACATTGACATGAGGGATGTAAACTTTACCATCCAGACCAAGCTGTTCAACAAGGTTGTGTCTACTTTAAAGGCTGGCAAGGTCTCGTAATCTGTGGGTTTTCATGTTCCTGCCTGTGTCAACTGGCTGAACAAGCATCTCATCTAGGCCCACTTATACCAAGACTCATATGGCTGTGGCTGCACATGCATTGAAGTCTGTATACCTGCTTTGTGCAAGATTTCTTGGGGAAACAGCTACCAAGGCTGTCCTGAAAACCCTGAACCTGGTTTTGCCGAAGAGTGACAAATGGCTCTTGCCTATACAATGGTTAGCCATTCAGAGAAGAACCTTAGGATCTACCTACCTGGACCAGTGCCTTGTCTTGTCGGACTACCTGCAGGGTTAAATATTTGTTAGCTGCTATGTACACACAAACTTAAGTGTCTTCTTTGTGGCTTCAGGTTTGCTCCACCAAAACCAATTCAGACAACACAATTCTTGAGAGACCTGTGGAGTTGGCAATTGTCGACAATGGCTTTTGATATTGACCTATGTTGTGTGGCAATCCTTACTAGTTAACTAGAAATCTGCATTGAAATCTAAATGGGGCCCCGTTTAAATGCCGATTTCGGTTAATGTGGTCTGGACGGTGGCATAAAAGTAGGGTTAATCCAGAATCCAAAGTTGGCAGTAGCACTCTGCACTTTTCTTCAAGGAGCCTGTGTCTGCATTGATCTTATCAGGCCAAACCATGCTGACCATGACACTTAGTTTGTTTGACCATACTAAAGCTGCAAATATTTCACCATCAGGCAATCTGCCAAGACATGGCACTAATCCAGGTGGATAGCCAGGATCTGCCTCTGTTTGACTTACCATTGTACCTACAAGAGCTCTTTGGCATCTCTTTGAAAGACTCCGTCTAGGGCTTCCTTGCTGGTCTTGATAGCCATTTTTATCGAGGAGGTCATGCACATGGCAGTCATATAGATTTCAATGTATGTTCAGCTGCAGGCTTATGAAAGTCTTGATATATGAGAGCTTGGTGAGGTATTTGTTGGGGCAGTTACATAGTCAGGAAGATTGAGATCAATAGATTCCTGGACTTTCTAGTCTTTAAGGTCGACATGACCTTATTGTGCAGTTTTGTCTGAATGTTATAGTTTGTGTCCCTTGTAGCAGTGTGATGCCTTATTTGTGCAGTTATGTCTAAGAACTAGAAGAGCCTTTGACAGAAACGTTTATGCTAGGATGAACCTTTTGACTTTGCAGAAGACTTAGTGTTCAACTGGTGTTTCTGTCAATGACAAGAGAGAAATCCTGCTTTGTATTTGCCATTTTCGATGCTGTAGTCATAGTCAGTCTATGTCATTTTAATTCTTGGATGGAGGCCTGGAGATGTGGTTTCAAATTTCTGAAAAGGAAACCTTTGGCGAGAATAGGATAGCAGAATAGACCCCTCAATATGGCTCTCAAAGCCTTACTCAGGACATGTGTTTGGATTCCAAGTTCAGTCAGTGAATGGCAATCTTAAAGCTGCATACTCTGTAACTATGAACATTTTTCGAAAAAAAAAAAATTTCTTTTTAAATCATTTGCAAAAGTAGAATAAAGTTATGTTGTCACAATAAATCTTATTTCTACAGTTGAAAACTGCATGAAAAAGTGAATTATCTTATAAAAACAGATGTATTTTCGCTTGTTTGTAATTATTTGCGTCCCTCCAATAATTCTAGACAGTTAATTTTTAACATAAATGCTGTTGTTTTGGCACTAATAATTTGTTAATTATTACGAAAAAGGTAAAATGTATACCTGAATTTTAGTATTTTTACTGTGTTCTTGAAAAATAGAAACATTATTTTTAAAATGAAAAGATCAAAAGTTACAGATTATGCAGCTTTAATGGCACTGTTAAAAGGAACATCTGTACTAGAAAGTGGAGCACAGGGGCACAGATGGTAGAACGTTAGACTGGGGAGCGAAAGGATGCTTATTCAGGACTCACCGCTGGCAGAGTCACTGTGTCAATGTATCCTTGAGCAAACACATTATATGCATCTTAATACAGGTTCGACCCAGGAAGACCGAAAATCATCCCAATATGACTGAAAAATTGTTGACTGTGACATAACGCATCAAATCAAATAAACAAACAAATAAACAGATTATGTCTATGTGGATTGTCCTTGACTTTTAATACTGTGGCATCTCATCTGGGTCTACAATGTGTGTAAAAGTACTCTACAAGGATTTTGAGCTTACAAAACTTTAGAAGAGATACATGACCCAGTATTGAGTCATGCAATATGTCAAGTCGGATCAGAGCCACCTCTTTTGTCATTTGAAAATTTTTTTGTACATTGTCACTTCTGCTACTGGTACAATGTAGCCCAGTACTGTCAGTGTCACATTCAGGCAGAAGCAGCCCATTATTAGAGGAGGAAAACCTATCTAGGTGTGCATGTGTTCAAAATTGCTCAATGCTAAAAAGCAAACCTTTGGCAAGAATAGGGCAGCAGAATAGGCCCCTCAATATGGCTCTCAAAGTCTTTCTTGAGACATGTGTTTGATTTCCAAGTTCAGCTAGTAAATGACATTCTTAATGGTACTACTAAATGGAGCATCTGTACTAGAAAGTGGAGCACAACTAGTGGCTCAGATGGTAGAGCATTAGACTGGGGATAGAAGGGCTGCTAGTTGGAGACTCACCGCCAACAGACTCACTGTGTAAATGTGTACTTGAGCAAGACACTTTATCTGCTGCTTGATACTGGTTCGACCCAGGAAGATAGGAAATCATCCCAGCATGACTTAAAAATTGTTGACAGGGGATGTAAAGCATCAAATCAAATACACAAAAACAGATTATGTCTATGTGGATTGTCCTTGACTTTAATACTGTGGCATCTCATCTGGGTCTACAATGTTTGTAAAAGTACCCTACAAGGATTTTGAGCATTCACAATGTTAGAAGAGATGCATGACCCAGTATTGAGTCAACTGATATTTGTTAAAGCCATGTCAAGTCAGGTCAGAGCCACCTCTTTTGTCATCTGAAAATTATTTGTGTATGTTCAGATATGTGTGGTCACTTCTGCTACTGGTACAATGTAGCCCAGTACTACCTGTCACATTCTTACACAGCTTACTATGGACCAGCTGAAGACCATGCATGAGTTGTTCTTTGGACACAGAAAAGGGGACCAGTATGACTCTACTTTACCATAGTATAGCTTTAGTATCTGTGGCAAATAAAACATGCTCAACTTTTTTCTACATCTTTGACAAGAAATGCTTATGGAACACATCTGCATTGTCAATGAGGCTCACCATAGGATAGTGTGGCAGCTGGCCATGGCTTTGCCAGAAGAAACTGTCATGTTTTGATAACAGTGCAAGAACAAGTTAGCACATTGACATGGGGGATGTAAACTTTACCATCCAGACCAAGCTGTTCAGCAAGGTTGTGTCTACTTTAAAGGCTGGCAAGGTCTCGTAATCTGTGGGTTTTCATGTTCCTGCCTGTGTCAACTGGCTGAACAAGCATCTCATCTAGGCCCACTTATACCAAGACTCATATGGCTGTGGCTGCACATGCATTGAAGTCTGTATACCTGCTTTGTGCAAGATATCTTGGGAAAACAGCTACCAAGGCTGTCCTGAAAACCCTGCACTAGGTTTTGCCGAAGGGTGACAAATGGCTCTTGCCTATACAATGGTTAGCCATTCAGAGAAGAACCTTAGGATCTACCTACCTGGACCAGTGCCTTGTCTTGTCGGACTACCTGCAGGGTTAAATATTTGTTAGCTGCTATGTACACACAAACTTAAGTGTCTTCTTTGTGGCTTCAGGTTTGCTCCACCAAAACCAATTCAGACAACACAATTCTTGAGAGACCTGTGGAGTTGGCAATTGTCGACGATGGCTTTTGATATTGACCTATTTTGTGTGGCAATCCTTACTAGTTAACTAGAAATCTGCATTGAAATCTAAATGGGGCCCCGTTTTAATGCCGATTTCGGTTGATTTGGTCTGGACGGTGGCATAAAAGTAGGGTTAATCCTGAATCCAAAGTGGGCAGTAGCACTCTGCACTTTTCTTCAAGGAGCCTGTGTCTGCATTGATCTTATCGGGCCAAACCATGCTGACCATGACACTTAGTTTGTTTGACCATACTAAAGCTGCAAATATTTCACCATCAAGCAATCTGCCAAGACATGGCACTAATCCAGGTGGATAGCCAGGATCTGCCTCTGTTTGACTTACCATTGTACCTACAAGAGCTCTTTGGCATCTCTTTGAAAGACTCCGTCTAGGGCTTCCTTGCTGGTCTTGATAGCCATTTTTATCGAGGAGGTCATGCACATGGCAGTCATATAGATTTCAATGTATGTTCAGCTGCAAGCTTATGAAAGTCTTGATATATGAGAGCTTGGTGAGGTATTTGTTGGGGCAGTTACATAGTCAGGAAGATGGAGATCAAAGATTCTTGGACTTTCTAGTCTTTAAGGTCGACATGACCTTATTGTGCAGTTTTGTCTGAATGTTCTAGTTTGTGTCCCTTGTAGCAGTGTGATGCCTTATTTGTGCAGTTATGTCTAAGAACTAGAAGAGCCTTTGACAGAAACGTTTATGCTAGGATGAACCTTTTGACTTTGCAGAAGACTTAGTGTTCAACTGGTGTTTCTGTCAATGACAAGAGAGAAATCCTGCTTTGTATTTGCCATTTTCGATGCTGTAGTCATAGTCAGTCTATGTCATTTTAATTCTTGGATGGAGGCCTGGAGATGCGGTTTCAAATTTCTGAAAAGGAAACCTTTGGCGAGAATAGGATAGCAGAATAGACCCCTCAATATGGCTCTCAAAGCCTTACTCAGGACATGTGTTTGGATTCCAAGTTCAGTCAGTGAATGGCAATCTTAATGGCACTGTTAAAAGGAACATCTGTACTAGAAAGTGGAGAACAGGGGCACAGATGGTAGAACGTTAGACGGGGGAGCGAAAGGATGCTTATTCAGGACTCACCGCCGGCAGAGTCACTGTGTCAATGTATCCTTGAGCAAACACATTATATGCATCTTAATACTGGTTCGACCCAGGAAGACCGAAAATCATCCCAACATGACTGAAAAATTGTTGACTGCGACATAACGCATCAAATCAAATAAACAAACAAATAAACAGATTATGTCTATGTGGATTGTCCTTGACTTTTAATACTGTGGCATCTCATCTGGGTCTACAATGTGTGTAAAAGTACTCTACAAGGATTTTGAGCTTACAAAACGTTAGAAGAGATGCATGACCCAGTATTGAGTCATGCGATATGTCAAGTCGGGTCAGAGCCACCTTTTGTCATCCGAAAAAATTTTTGTGCATGGTCACTTCTGCTACTGGTACAATGTAGCTCAGTACTGTCAGTGTCTCATTCAGGCAGAAGCAGCCCATTATTAGAGGAGGAAAACCTATATAGGTGTGCATGTGTTCAAAATTGTTCAATGCTAAAAAGCAAACCTTTGGCAAGAATAGGGCAGCAGAATAGGCCCCTCAATATGGCTCTCAAAGTCTTTCTCGGGACATGTGTTTGATTTCCAAGTTCAGCTAGTAAATGACATCCTTAATGGTACTACTAAATGGAGCATCTGTACTAGAAAGTGGAGCACAGCTAGTGGCTCAGATGGTAGAGCATTAGACTGGGGATAGAAGGGCTGCTAGTTGGAGACTCGCCGCCAACAGACTCACTGTGTAAATGTGTACTTGAGCAAGACACTTTATCTGCTGCTTGATACTGGTTCGACCCAGGAAGATAGGAAATCATCCCAGCATGACTTAAAAATTGTTGACAGGGGACGTAAAGCATCAAATCAAATACACAAAAACAGATTATGTCTATGTGGATTGTCCTTGACTTTAATACTGTGGCATCTCATCTGGGTCTACAATGTTTGTAAAAGTACTCTACAAGGATTTTGAGCATACAAAATGTTAGAAGAGATGCATGACCCAGTATTGAGTCAACTGATATTTGTTAAAGCCATGTCAATTCAGGTCAGAGCCACCTCTTTTGTCATCTGAAAATTATTTGTGTATGTTCAGATATGTGTGGTCACTTCTGCTACTGGTACAATGTAGCCCAGTACTACCTGTCACATTCTTACATAGCTTACTATGGACCAGCTGAAGACCATGCATGAGTTGTTTTTTGGACACAGAAAAGAGGACCAGTATGACTCTTCTTTACCATAGTATAGCTTTAGTATCTGTGGCAAATAAAACATGCTCAACTTTTTCCTACATCTTTGACAAGAAATACTAATGGAACACATCTGCATTGTCAATGAGGCTCACCATAGGATAGTGTGGCAGCTGGCCATGGCTTTGCCAGAAGAAACTGTCATGTTTTGATAACAGTGCAAGAACAAGTTAGCATATTGACATGGGGGATGTAAACTTTACCATCCAGACCAAGCTGTTCAGCAAGGTTGTGTCTACTTTAAAGGCTGGCAAGGTCTCGTAATCTGTGGGTTTTCATGTTCCTGCCTGTGTCAACTGGCTGAACAAGCATCTCATCTAGGCCCACTTATACCAAGACTCATATGGCTGTGGCTGCACATGCATTGAAGTCTGTATACCTGCTTTGTGCAAGATTTCTTGGGGAAACAGCTACCAAGGCTGTCCTGAAAACCCTGAACCTGGTTTTGCCGAAGAGTGACAAATAGCTCTTGCCTATACAATGGTGAGCCATTCAGAGAAGAACCTTAGGATCTACCTTCCTGGACCAGTGCCTTGTCTTGTCGGACTACCTGCAGGGTTAAATATTTGTTAGCTGCTATGTACACACAAACTTAAGTGTCTTCTTTGTGGCTTCAGGTTTGCTCCACCAAAACCAATTCAGACAACACAATTCTTGAGAGACCTGTGGAGTTGGCAATTGTCGACAATGGCTTTTGATATTGACCTATTTTGTGTGGCAATCCTTACTAGTTAACTAGAAATCTGCATTGAAATCTAAATGGGGCCCCGTTTTAATGCCGATTTCGGTTGATTTTGTCTGGATGGTGGCATAAAAGTAGGGTAAATCCAGAATCCAAAGTGGGCAGTAGCACTCTGCACTTTTCTTCAAAGAGCCTGTGTCTGCATTGATCTTATCTGGCCAAACCATGCTGCCCATGACACTCAGTTTGTTTGACCATACTAAAGCTGCAAGTATTTCACCATTAGGCAATCTGCCAAGACATGGCACTAATCCAGGTGGATAGCCAGAATCTGCCTCTGTTTGACTTACCATTGTACCTACAAGAGCTCTTTGGCATCTCTTTGAAAGACTCCATCTAGGGCTTCCTTGCTGGTCTTGATAGCCATTTTTATCCAGGTCATGCACATGGCAGTCATATAGATTTCAATGTATGTTCAGCTGCAGGCTTATGAAAGTCTTGATATATGAGAGCTTGGTGAGGTATTTGTTGGGGCAGTTACATAGTCAGGAAGATGGAGATTAATAGATTCCTGGACTTTCTAGTCTTTAAGGTTGACATTACCTTATTGTGCATGTTAGCCTGAATGTTATAGTTTGTGTCCCTTGTAGCAGTGTGATACCTTATTTGTGCAGTTATGTCTAAGAACTAGAAGAGCCTTTGACAGAAACATTTATGCTAGGATGAACCTTTTGACTGTGCAGAAGACTTAGTGTTCAACTGGTGTTTCTGTCAATGACAAGAGAGAAATCCTGCTTAGTATTTGCCATTTTTGATGCTGTAGTCATAGTCAGTTTGTCATTTTAATTCTTGGATGGAGGCCTGGAGATGCAGTTTTGAATTTCTGAAAAGCAAACCTTTGGCGAGAATAGGGCAGCAGAATAGACCCCTCAATATGGCTCTCAAAGCATTACTCAGGACATGTGTTTGGATTCCAAGTTCAGTCAGTGAATGGCAATCTTAATGGCACTGCTAAAAGGAACATCTGTACTAGAAAGTGGAGCACAGTGGCACAGATGGTAGAACGTTAGACTGGGGATCCAAGGATGCTTATTTAGGACTCACCGCCGGCAGAGTCATTGTGTCAATGTATCCTTGAGCAAACACATTATATGCATCTTAATACTGGTTCGACCCAGGAAGACCGAAAATCATCCCAACATGACTGAAAAATTGTTGACTGCGACATAACGCATCAAATCAAATAAACAAACAAATGAACAGATTATGTCTATGTGGATTGTCCTTGACTTTTAATACTGTGGCATCTCATCTGAGTCTACAATGTGTGTAAAAGTACTCTACAAGGATTTTGAGCTTACAAAATGTTAGAAGAGATGCATGACCCAGTAATGAGTCAACCAATATGTCAAGTCGGGTCAGAGCCACCTTTTGTCACCTGAAATTTTTTTTGTGCATGGTCACTTCTGCTACTGGTACAATGTAGCCCAGTACTGTCAGTGTCACATTCAGGCAGAAGCAGCCCATAATTCGAGGAGGAAAACCTATCTAGGTGTGCATGTGTTCAAAATTGTTCAATGCTAGAAAGCAAACCTTTGGCAAGAATAGGGCAGCAGAATAGGCCCCTCAATATGGCTCTCAAAGTCTTTCTTGGGACATGTGTTTGATTTCCAAGTTCAGCTAGTAAATGACATTCTTAATGGTACTACTAAATGGAGCATCTGTACTAGAAAGTGGAGCACAGCTAGTGGCTCAGATGGTAGAGCATTAGACTGGGGATAGAAGGGCTGCTAGTTGGAGACTCGCCGCCAACAGACTCACTGTGTAAATGTGTACTTGAGCAAGACACTTTATCTGCTGCTTGATACTGGTTAGACCCAGGAAGATAGGAAATCATCCCAGCATGACTTAAAAATTGTTGACAGGGGACGTAAAGCATCAAATCAAATACACAAAAACAGATTATGTCTATGTGGATTGTCCTTGACTTTAATACTGTGGCATCTCATCTGGGTCTACAATGTTTGTAAAAGTACTCTACAAGGATTTTGAGCATACACAATGTTAGAAGAGATGCATGACCCAGTATTGAGTCAACCGATATTTGTTAAAGCCATGTCAAGTCAGGTCAGAGCCACCTCTTTTGTCATCTGAAAATTACTTGTGTATGTTCAGATGTGTGTGGTCACTTCTGCTACTGGTACAATGTAGCCCAGTACTACCTGTCACATTCTTACACAGCTTACTATGGACCAGCTGAAGACCATGCATGAGTTGTTCTTTGGACACAGAAAAGGGGACCAGTATGACTCTTCTTTACCATAGTATAGCTTTAGTATCTGTGGCAAATAAAACATGCACAACTTTTTCCTACATCTTTGACAGGAAATGCTAATGGAACACACCTGCATTGTCAATGAGGCTCACCATAGGATAGTGTGGCAGCTGGCCATGGCTTTGCCAGAAGAAACTGTCATGTTTTGATAACAGTGCAAGAACAAGTTAGCACATTGACATGAGGGATGTATACTTTTCCCATCCAGACCAAGCTGTTCAACAAGGTTGTGTCTACTTTAAAGGCTGGCAAGGTCTCGTAATCTGTGGGTTTTCATGTTCCTGCCTGTGTCAACTGGCTGAACAAGCATCTCATCTAGGCCCACTTATTCCAAGACTCATATGGCTGTGGCTGCACATGCATTGAAGTCTGTATACCTGCTTTGTGCAAGATTTCTTGGGGAAACAGCTACCAAGGCTGTCCTGAAAACCCTGCACTTGGTTTTGCCGAAGGGTGAAAAATGGCTCTTGCCTATACAATGGTGAGCCATTCAGAGAAGAACCTAAGGATCTACCTACCTGGACCAGTGCCTTGTCTTGTCGGACTACCTGCAGGGTTAAATATTTGTTAGCTGCTATGTACACACAAACTTAAGTGTCTTCTTTGTGGCTTCAGGTTTGCTCCACCAAAACCAATTTAGACAACACAATTCTTGAGAGACCTGTGGAGTTGGCAATTGTCGACGATGGCTTTTGATATTGACCTATTTTGTGTGGCAATCCTTACTAGTTAACTAGAAATCTGCATTGAAATCTAAATGGGGCCCCGTTTTAATGCCGATTTCGGTTGATGTGGTCTGGACGGTGGCATAAAAGTAGGGTTAATCCAGAATCCAAAGTGGGCAGTAGCACTCTGCACTTTTCTTCAAGGAGCCTGTGTCTGCATTGATCTTATTGGGCCAAACCATGCTGACCATGACACTTAGTTTGTTTGACCATACTAAAGCTGCAAATATTTCACCATCAGGCAATCTGCCAAGACATGGCACTAATCCAGGTGGATAGCCAGGATCTGCCTCCGTTTGACTTACCATTGTACCTACAAGAGCTCTTTGGCATCTCTTTGAAAGACTCCGTCTAGGGCTTCCTTGTTGGTCTTGATAGCCATTTTTATCCAGGAGGTCATGCACATGGCAGTCATATAGATTTCAATGTATGTTCAGCTGCAAGCTTATGAAAGTCTTGATATATGAGAGCTTGGTGAGGTATTTGTTGGGGCAGTTACATAGTCAGGAAGATGGAGATCAAAGATTCTTGGACTTTTTAGTCTTTAAGGTCGACATGACCTTATTGTGCAGTTTTGTCTGAATGTTCTAGTTTGTGTCCCTTGTAGCAGTGTGATGCCTAATTTGTGCAGTTATGTCTAAGAACTAGAAGAGCCTTTGACAGAAACATTTATGCTAGGATGAACCTTTTGACTGTGCAGAAGACTTAGTGTTCAACTGGTGTTTCTGTCAATGACAAGAGAGAAATCCTGCTTTGTATTTGCCATTTTCGATGCTGTAGTCATAGTCAGTCTATGTCATTTTAATTCTTGGATGGAGGCCTGGAGATGTGGTTTCAAATTTCTGAAAAGGAAACCTTTGGCGAGAATAGGATAGCAGAATAGACCCCTCAATATGGCTCTCAAAGCCTTACTCAGGACATGTGTTTGGATTCCAAGTTCAGTCAGTGAATGGCAATCTTAATGGCACTGTTAAAAGGAACATCTGTACTAGAAAGTTTAGAACAGGGGCACAGATGGTAGAACGTTAGACTGGAGAGCGAACGGATGCTTATTTAGGACTCACCGCCGGCAGAGTCACTGTGTCAATGTATCCTTGAGCAAACACATTATATGCATCTTAATACTGGTTCGACTCAGGAAGACCGAAAATCATCCCAACATGACTGAAAAATTGTTGACTGTGACATAACGCATCAAATCAAATAAACAAACAAATAAACAGATTATGTCTATGTGGATTGTCCTTGACTTTTAATACTGTGGCCTCTCATCTGGGTCTACAATGTGTGTAAAAGTACTCTACAAGGATTTTGAGCTTACAAAACGTTAGAAGAGATGCATGACCCAGTATTGAGTCATGCGATAGGTCAAGTCGGGTCAGAGCCACCTTTTGTCATCCGAAAAAAAAATTGTGCATGGTCAGTTCTGCTACTGGTACAATGTAGCTCAGTACTGTCAGTGTCTCATTCAGGCAGAAGCAGCCCATTATTAGAGGAGGAAAACCTATATAGGTGTGCATGTGTTCAAAATTGTTCAATGCTAAAAAGCAAACCTTTGGCAAGAATAGGGCAGCAGAATAGGCCCCTCAATATGGCTCTCAAAGTCTTTCTTGGGACATGTGTTTGATTTCCAAGTTCAGCTAGTAAATGACATCCTTAATGGTACTACTAAATGGAGCATCTGTACTAGAAAGTGGAGCACAGCTAGTGGCTCAGATGGTAGAGCATTAGACTGGGGATAGAAGGGCTGCTAGTTGGAGACTCGCCGCCAACAGACTCACTGTGTAAATGTGTACTTGAGCAAGACACTTTATCTGCTGCTTGATACTGGTTCGACCCAGGAAGATAGGGATTCATCCCAGCATGAGGGGACGTAAAGCATCAAATCAAATAAACAAAAACAGATTATGTCTATGTGGATTGTCCTTGACTTTAATACTGTGGCATCTCATCTGGGTCTACAATGTTTGTAAAAGTACTCTACAAGGATTTTGAGCATACACAATGTTAGAAGAGATGCATGACCCAGTATTGAGTCAACTGATATTTGTTAAAGCCATGTCAAGTCAGGTCAGAGCCACCTCTTTTGTCATCTGAAAATTATTTGTGTATGTTCAGATATGTGTGGTCACTTCTGCTACTGGTACAATGTAGCCCAGTACTACCTGTCACATTCTTACACAGCTTCCTATGGACCAGCTGAAGACCATGCATGAGTTGTTCTTTGGACACAGAAAAGGGGACCAGTATGACTCTTCTTTACCATAGTATAGCTTTAGTATCTGTGGCAAATTAAACATGCACAACTTTTTCCTACATCTTTGACAGGAAATGCTAATGGAACACATCTGCATTGTCAATGAGGCTCACCATAGGATAGTGTGGCAGCTGGCCATGGCTTTGCCAGAAGAAACTGTCATGTTTTGATAACAGTGCAAGAACAAGTTAGCACATTGACATGGGGGATGTAAACTTTACCATCCAGACCAAGCTGTTCAGCAAGGTTGTGTCTACTTTAAAGGCTGGCAAAGTCTCGTAATCTGTGGGTTTTCATGTTCCTGCCTGTGTCAACTGGCTGAACAAGCATCTCATCTAGGCCCACTTATACCAAGACTCATATGGCTGTGGCTGCACATGCATTGAAGTCTGTATACCTGCTTTGTGTAAGATTTCTTGGGGAAACAGCTACCAAGGCTGTCCTGAAAACCCTGCACCTGGTTTTGCCGAAGAGTGACAAATAGCTCTTGCCTATACAATGGTGAGCCATTCAGAGAAGAAGCTTAGGATCTACCTACCTGGACCAGTGCCTTGTCTTGTCGGACTACCTGCAGGGTTAAATATTTGTTAGCTGCTATGTACACACAAACTTAAGTGTCTTCTTTGTGGCTTCAGGTTTGCTCCACCAAAACCAATTCAGACAACACAATTCTTGAGAGACCTGTGGAGTTGGCAATTGTCGACAATGGCTTTTGATATTGACCTATGTTGTGTGGCAATCCTTACTAGTTAACTAGAAATCTGCATTGAAATCTAAATGGGGCCCCGTTTTAATGCCGATTTCGGTTGATTTGGTCGGGATGGTGGCATAAAAGTAGGGTTAATCCAGAATCCAAAGTGGGCAGTAGCACTCTGCACTTTTCTTCAAAGAGCCTGTGTCTGCATTTATCTTATCTGGCCAAACCATGCTGCCCATGACACTCTGTTTGAACATACTAATGCTGCAAGTATTTCACCATTAGGCAATCTGCCAAGACATGGCACTAATCCAGGTGGATAGCCAGAATCTGCCTCTGTTTGACTTACCATTGTACCTACAAGAGCTCTTTGGCATCTCTTTGAAAGACTCCGTCTAGGGCTTCCTTGCTGGTCTTGATAGCCATTTTTATCCAGGTCATGCACATGGCAGTCATATAGATTTCAATGTATGTTCAGCTGCAGGCTTATGAAAGTCTTGATATATGAGAGCTTGGTGAGGTATTTGTTGGGGCAGTTACATAGTCAGGAAGATGGAGATTAATAGATTCCTGGACTTTCTAGTCTTTAAGGTTGACATTACCTTATTGTGCAGGTTAGTCTGAATGTTATAATTTGTGTCCCTTGTAGCAGTGTGATACCTTATTTGTGCAGTTATGTCTAAGAACTAGAAGAGCCTTTGACAGAAACATTTATGCTAGGATGAACCTTTTGACTCTGCAGAAGACTTAGTGTTCAACTGGTGTTTCTGTCAATGACAAGAGAGAAATCCTGCTTAGTATTTGCCATTTTTGATGCTGTAGTCATAGTCAGTCTGTCATTTTAATTCTTGGATGGAGGCCTGGAGATGCAGTTTTGAATTTCTGAAAAGCAAACCTTTGGCGAGAATAGGGCAGCAGAATAGACCCCTCAATATGGCTCTCAAAGCATTACTCAGGACATTTGTTTGGATTCCAAGTTCAGTCAGTGAATAGCAATCTTAATGGCACTGCTAAAAGGAACAACTGTACTAGAAAGTGGAGAACAGGGGCACAGATGGTAGAACGTTAGACTGGGGATCCAAGGATGCTTATTTAGGACTCACCGCCGGTAGAGTCACTGTGTCAATGTATCCTTGAGCAAACACATTATATGCATCTTAATACTGGTTCATCCCAAGAAGACCCAAAATCATCCCAACATGACTGAAAAATTGTTGACTGCGACATAACGCATCAAATCAAATAAACAAACAAATGAACAGATTATGTCTATGTGGATTGTCCTTGACTTTTAATACTGTGGCATCTCATCTGAGTCTACAATGTGTGTAAAAGTACTCTACAAGGATTTTGAGCTTACAAAATGTTAGAAGAGATGCATGACCCAGTATTGAGTCATGCAATATGTCAAGTTGGGTCAGAGCCACCTCTTTTGTCATCTGAAAAGAATTTTATGCATGGTCACTTCTGCTACTGGTACAATGTAGCCCAGTACTGTCAGTGTCACATTCAGGCAGAAGCAGCCCATTATTCGAGGAGGAAAACCTATCTAGGTGTGCATGTGTTCAAAATTGTTCAATGCTAAAAAGCAAACCTTTGGTAAGAATAGGGCAGCAGAATAGGCCCCTCAATATGGCTCTCAAAGTCTTTCTTGGGACATGCGTTTGATTTCCAAGTTCAACTAGTGAATGACATCCTTAATGGTACTACTAAATGGAGCATCTGTATTAGAAAGTGGAGCACAGCTAGTGGCTCAGATGGGAGAGCATTAGACTGGGGATAGAAGGGCTGCTAGTTGGAGACTCGCCGCCAACAGACTCACTGTGTAAATGTGTACTTGAGCAAGACACTTTATCTGCTGCTTGATACTGGTTCGACCCAGGAAGACAGGGATTCATCCCAGCATGACTTTAAAATTGTTGACAGGGGACGTAAAGCATCAAATCAAATAAACAAAAACAGATTATGTCTATGTGGATTGTCCTTGACTTTAATACTGTGGCATCTCATTTGGGTCTACAATGTTTGTAAAAGTACTCTACAAGGATTTTGAGCATACACAATGTTAGAATATTTGTTAAAGCCATGTCAAGTCAGGTCAGAGCCACCTCTTTTGTCATCTGAAAATTATTTGTGTATGTTCAGATGTGTGTGGTCACTTCTGCTACTGGTACAATGTAGCCCAGTACTACCTGTCACATTCTTACACAGCTTACTATGGACCAGCTGAAGACCATGCATGAGTTGTTCTTTGGACACAGAAAAGGGGACCAGTATGACTCTTCTTTACCATAGAATAGCTTTAGTATCTGTGGCAAATTAAACATGCACAACTTTTTCCTACATCTTTGACAGGAAATGCTAATGGAACACACCTGCATTGTCAATGAGGCTCACCATAGGATAGTGTGGCAGCTGGCCATGGCTTTGCCAGAAGAAACTGTCATGTTTTGATAACAGTGCAAGAACAAGTTAGCACATTGACATGATGGATGTAAACTTTACCATCCAGACCAAGCTGTTCAACAAGGTTGTGTCTACTTTAAAGGCTGGCAAGGTCTCGTAATCTGTGGGTTTTCATGTTCCTGCCTGTGTCAACTGGCTGAACAAGCATCTCATCTAGGCCCACTTATACCAAGACTCATATGGCTATGGCTGCACATGCATTGAAGTCTGTATACCTGCTTTGTGCAAGATTTCTTAGGGAAACAGCTACCAAGGCTGTCCTGAAAACCCTGCACCTGGTTTTGCCAAAGGGTGACAAATGGCTCTTGCCTATACAATGGTGAGCCATTCAGAGAAGAACCTTAGGATCTACCTACCTGGACCAGTGCCTTGTCTTGTCGGACTACCTGCAGGGTTAAATATTTGTTAGCTGCTATGTTCACACAAACTTAAGTGTCTTCTTTGTGGCTTCAGGTTTGCTCCACCAAAACCAATTCAGACAACACAATTCTTGAGAGACCTGTGGAGTTGGCAATTGTCGACAATGGCTTTTGATATTGACCTATGTTGTGTGGCAATCCTTACTAGTTAACTAGAAATCTGCATTGAAATCTAAATGGGGCCCCGTTTTAATGCCGATTTCGGTTGATGTGGTCTGGACGGTGGCATAAAAGTAGGGTTAATCCAGAATCCAAAGTGGGCAGTAGCACTCTGCACTTTTCTTCAAGGAGCCTGTGTCTGCATTGATCTTATCGGGCCAAACCATGCTGCCCATGACACTTAGTTTGTTTGACCATACTAAAGCTGCAAATATTTCACCATTAGGCAATCTGCCAAGACATAGCACTAATCCAGGTGGATAGCCAGGATCTTTCTCTGTTTTATTTACCATTGTACCTACAAGAGCTCTTTGGCATCTCTTTGAAAGACTCCGTCTAGGGCTTCCTTGTTGGTCTTGATAGCCATTTTTATCCAGGAGGTCATGCACATGGCAGTGATATAGATTTCAATGTATGTTCAGCTGCAGGCTTATGAAAGTCTTGATATATGAGAGCTTGGTGAGGTATTTGTTGGGGCAGTTACATAGTCAGGAAGATGGAGATCAATAGATTCCTGGACTTTCTAGTCTTTAAGGTTGACATGACCTTATTGTGCAGTTTTGTCTGAATGTTCTAGTTTGTGTCCCTTGTAGCAGTGTGATGCCTTATTTGTGCAGTTATGTCTAAGAATTAGAAGAGCCTTTGACAGAAACGTTTATGCTAGGATGAACCTTTTGACTTTGCAGAAGACTTAGTGTTCAACTGGTGTTTCTGTCAATGACAAGAGAGAAATCCTGCTTTGTATTTGCCATTTTCGATGCTGTAGTCATAGTCAGTCTATGTCATTTTAATTCTTGGATGGAGGCCTGGAGATGCGGTTTCAAATTTCGGAAAAGGAATCCTTTGGCGAGAATAGGATAGCAGAATAGACCCCTCAATATGGCTCTCAAAGCCTTACTCAGGACATGTGTTTGGATACCAAGCTCAGTCAGTGAATGGCAATCTTAATGGCACTGTTAAAAGGAACATCTGTACTAGAAAGTGGAGCACAGGGGCACAGATGGTAGAACGTTAGACTGGGGAGCGAAAGGATGCTTATTCAGGACTCACCGCCGGCAGAGTCACTGTGTCAATGTATCCTTGAGCAAACACATTATATGCATCTCAATACTGGTTTGACCCAGGAAGACCGAAAATCATCCCAACATGACTGAAAAATTGTTGACTGCGACATAACACATCAAATCAAATAAACAAACAAATAAACAGATTATGTCTATGTGGATTGGCCTTGACTTTTAATACTGTGGCATCTCATCTGGGTCTACAATGTGTGTAAAAGTACTCTACAAGGATTTTTAGCTTACAAAACGTTAGAAGAGATGCATGACCCAGTATTGAGTCATGCAATATGTCAAGTCGGGTCAGAGCCACCTCTTTTGTCATCTGAAATTTTTTTTGTACATTGTCACTTCTGCTACTGGTACAATGTAGCCCAGTACTGTCAGTGTCACATTCAGGCAGAAGCAGCCCATTATTAGAGGAGGAAAACCAATCTAGGTGTGCATGTGTTCAAAATTGTTCAATGCTAAAAAGCAAACCTTTGGCAAGAATAGGGCAGCAGAATAGGCCCCTCAATATGGCTCTCAAAGTCTTTCTTGGGACATGTGTTTGATTTCCAAGTTCAGCTAGTAAATTACATCCTTAATGGTACTACTAAATGGAGCATCTGTACTAGAAAGTTGAGCACAGCTTGTGGCTCAGATGGTAGAGCATTAGACTGGGGATAGAAGGGCTGCTAGTTGGAGACTCGCCGCCAACAGACTCACTGTGTAAATGTGTACTTGAGCAAGACACTTTATCTGCTGCTTGATACTGGTTCGACCCAGGAAGATAGGAAATCCCAGCATGACTTAAAAATTGTTGACAGGGGACGTAAAGCATCAAATCAAATAAATAAAAACAGATTATGTCTATGTGGATTGTCCTTGACTTTAATACTGTGGCATCTCATCTGGGTCTACAATGTTTGTAAAAGTACTCTACAAGGATTTTGAGCATAACCTTTTGACTCTGCAGAAGACTTAGTGTTCAACTGGTGTTTCTGTCAATGACAAGAGAGAAATCCTGCTTAGTATTTGCAATTTTTGATGCTGTAGTCATAGTCAGTCTGTCATTTTAATTCTTGGATGGAGGCCTGGAGATGCAGTTTTGAATTTCTGAAAAGCAAATCTTTGGCGAGAATAGGGTAGCAGAATAGACCCCTCAATATGGCTCTCAAAGCATTACTCAGGACATGTGTTTGGATTCCAAGTTCAGTCAGTGAATGGCAATCTTAATGACACTGCTAAAAGGAACATCAGTCTGTACTAGAAAGTGGAGCACAGGGGCACAGATGGTAGAACGTTAGACTGGGGAGCGAAAGGATGCTTATTTAGGACTCACCGCCGGCAGAGTCACTGTGTCAATGTATCCTTGAGCAAACACATTATATGCATCTTAATACTGGTTCGACCTAGGAAGACCGAAAATCATCCCAACATGACTGAAAAATTGTTGACTGCGACATAACGCATCAAATCAAATAAACAAACAAATAAACAGATTATGTCTATGTGGATTGTCCTTGACTTTTAATACTGTGGCCTCTCATCTGAGTCTACAATGTGTGTAAAAGTACTCTACAAGGATTTTGAGCTTACAAAATGTTAGAAGAGATGCATGACCCAGTATTGAGTCATGCAATATGTCAAGTTGGGTCAGAGCCACCTCTTTTGTCATCTGAAAAGAATTTTATGCATGGTCACTTCTGCTACTGGTACAATGTAGCCCAGTACTGTCAGTGTCACATTCAGGCAGAAGCAGCCCATTATTCGAGGAGGAAAACCTATCTAGGTGTGCATATGTTCAAAATTGTTCAATGCTAAAAAGCAAACCTTTGGCAAGAATAGGGCAGCAGAATAGGCCCCTCAATATGGCTTTTTCAAAGTCTTTCTTGGGACATGTGTTTGATTTCCAAGTTCAACTAGTGAATGACATCCTTAATGGTACTACTAAATGGAGCATCTGTATTAGAAAGTGGAGCACAGCTAAGGGCTCAGATGGTAGAGCATTAGACTGGGGATAGAAGGGCTGTTAGTTGGAGACTCGCCGCCAACAGATTTACTGTGTAAATGTGTACTTGAGCAAGACACTTTATCTGCTGCTTGATACTGGTTTGACCCAGGAAGACAGGGATTCATCCCAGCATGACTTTAAAATTGTTGACAGGGGACGTAAAGCATCAAATCAACTAAACAAAAACAGATTATGTCTATGTGGATTGTCCTTGACTTTAATACTGTGGCATCTCATTTGGATCTACAATGTTTGTAAAAGTACTCTACAAGGATTTTGAGCATACACAATGTTAGAATATTCACCGTCTATCATCGAAACCGGAAATAGCGTACCACTGAATCGAAAGTAAACAACAGACGAGGATGAGTGCTCTTCAAAAATAGCACATTTCATTATAAAATCGCTAAAGTTTTACAAAACATTTGCAATACATAAATAGTGGATATGTTAAGCTTGAACCGTAAGTAGTTGTATTTGTTCATTAACCAATTTGAAGGCTGGAATTGGTCATCAATCCGAAAGCTGGTACCGAAAACACACATCATTTTGACATTTACTTTCACTTTATTAGAGGATAGTATGTGCATTTTGTCGATTTTTTCCAATGGAAAGCAGGTGAAATTATAGAAAGCAAGCGTATTTGCAAGCGTTTAAGCTAGAATCTATGAATTAAGCCAATTATGGGCTGATATTTAAATCCCGTTGTGTACCGCAAATAGGTGCGGAGGTGTACTGCAGATAGCAAATTCATAAGAAAAATGTGTACTGCGAATAGTTATGAGTTGTTACCCACTATGAAGTAAAACTGCTATTTTGGGGGTATTTTCTTATAATTGAACTGGTGCAAAATGTGATCAGTTTAACGATAAAACAGACTGTCTGCCAAAAGAAGGCAAACTGTCAAATTATGGAAGCAAATGTTATAGGCTTCCTTTCTAACATGTAAAATATCCAATGAATAACATGATATAACGTTATGTATGAGCTGGTGTAGTTGCCATCTGTCTGTGCATTCACATGTCTATCATGTAGATTAAAGGTATGCGTCTGTCTCGAAGGGTGCAACGTAGGCAGACTTTTGTGGTAATTTTTTCGTATTGAATTTATTTTGTATTTTTGACAAATATCACTAGCCAATTTTTGTCTGCTGATTCATGTGCTTATTTTCTTAGGTAGCCTATATTGCAAACAATACGGACCCAGATTAGACTGATCCCTTAGGAGCATTCTGATCAGGGCACAAAGTGTTTGATTTCATGAAAAAAATAGTCTGAAGTACATTCGAATATAGCAGTAGAAGTAAAAAGCAGATAACACTTTCAGGCCCAAAAGTAGTGGTGGGGTAACATATTTTTACTTTGTTTTTGCTATATTTGACCTACTTATTTGACACTGTTTAACCAGTAGATAATTGGGCCGTGCCCTTTGATAGAAGATGAGAAGCTTCAGGGTTTGTTTATTATCAATAAGAAGGAAATAAAACAATAAAATAAAATAAACGAGATGCGACGAGGGTGGTGTTGTAAACGGAGCCTGACAGGTGTTTTAACAGCACCCTAGGGGTCTAGCAAATGTTAATAAATACTTGACCGCTATTACTGCATAAATTCATATAGTTGATTGAAATCTTTTACGATTCGAAAAGTTGAATTTCTGTAGTATAATAATGGAGCACAAAATCATGAAAGATGCATAGGTTTTAAAAACGACAGTTCCAGAGTAACTAGAATTGTCAGAGAATCTGACTATAGCCCAACTGCAGCACTTTTTTATGCTATAAAAAGGCCAAGTTCTAAAGATATTGAGCAGAAACAAAATTCTGACATCAATCAAGTGCTATAACTCTGTTACAAATAAGCAGAATATGGAAAACAGCATTCCCAACATATTATCTTATAAATATATATACATATACAAAATTTGGTGAAAACCTATCCATTTGTCCTCAAGATATTAAGCGGAAACAAAATTCTGTTGCCAATCAAGGGCCATAACTTTGTTTCAAATTTGTGAAAGATAACAGGTAAAAATCCTATTAACACAAATCTTCTCAATACAAATGCATTTATAAAGTTTGGTCAAATTCTGTCCATTTGTTCTAACAATACTGAGCGTAAATGAAATGAATCAAGGGCCATATAACTCTGTTACAAAAAGTCATAAACCTAGATCTTGTCAATATAAATGAATAATAAAATTCAGTGAAAATATGCGGAAACAAAAATCTGGCATAAATCAAGGGCCATAACTCTAGTACAAATGTTCTAAAAATCATGTGTAACAATCCCAACCTAGATCTTATCAATATAAATGCATATATATAAAAATTTGGTGAAAACCTGTCAATTTGTTCTCAAGAAATTGAGCAGATACAAAATTTTGGCATAAATCAAGGGCCATAACTCTAGTACAAATGTGCGAAAAATAACATGTAAAAATCCCAAGCTAGATCTTATCAATATGAATGCATATAAAATTTAATGAAAATCTGTCAATTTTTCTAAAGATATTGAGCGGAAACGAAATTCTGGCGTAAATCAAGGGCCATTTCTCTGGTACAAATGTCCAAAAGAAGGCGTGTAACAATCCCAATCTTGATCATGTCAAAAAATAAGTCAATATCAATGCACATACAAAATATGGGTATATTCTATAAAATTGTTCTCAAGATATTGAGTGGAAACGAGATGATGACAGACGGACGGAATGATGGAATGACAGACAACCCATATCTAATATAGCCCCACTTTTCCTGACGTCACTTCTTGTGACGTCCCCAGAATGTGTATTTGTTAAGTCCAAAATTCTTGAATCAATAGCACGTGAATTGCCTTGATAATACGCTGGTTAAACAAGACTGTTAATAGCGTGTGACACACATTTTTTTCACACATAAAGGTTATATGGTCCTTGATGCGAGAAAACCTGTCTTCAGAGGGTTGCAAACAACTAAGGCACAGACCAGCCGACGCTTCTGCTTTGTCTGATCAGCCCCTTTGTTGTTCGCGTTTTGTATCATAACATAGCTAAACTAGCTACAGATGAAACATCAAATTTCTAGTCAGTCTCTCTGACAGTAACCAGTACTGGGCTGGTGGAGAGGGTTGTGGTTTTATTTTCGGGATCACCCAAAGGCTCAAGCGGCAGTGGTTCTGGTTATGTGAGTATAAACAATTATATGTGCACTATGTGGGTTCTACATGGGCTTAAATTCCCATGTGGCACCCACATGGGCAATACGCTCAGATAGAGCCCACATGTGACCCATTTAGCCTTGTGTGCTGGGGGTATTTTTCTTCTTCTTTAGGCCCCATTCAACAAATTTTCAGTCATGCCGGGATGGGTCTTCTTGGGTTAAACCAGCACTAGACAGATGATAAGTGTCTTGCTTAGGAAAACAACACAGTGCCTCAGGTGAGGCTCAAACCTGCGACCCCTCAATCTCTAGTCAAGCACTCTACCACTAAGCAACTGCGCCCCCGTTTAATCTTCATGGTTTACATATTAATTGAAATGATCTCCAATGCTAAAAAACAATGTTTCATTTATTTTTCTTGTGTCAGTCATGAAATAATCGTCAATCTCATAAAACGTTGCCACTATTCGCGGTACACGATTTTAACTAATCGCAGTACACGAGTTTTGTCATCAACAACTATTCGCCGTACACCACAGTTATTTTGTTTCAATAGATTCCAATTGAAAATAATCAAATCAAGACCAGAAATAAAACTGAGATGGTGCAAATTGCATATAAAAATAGGGAATTAACTTCTTACCCGAAGATAAACCATGTTTTCGTTAGTTCAAAGGCTGTTTTTATGGCAGGAGCACTTTCCAGCCAGTACCAAGCAGCGATATATTTGTGTAAACAAAGCTATGTCGATACACAGAATGCAATAAAGATACACAACATTGAAATGGATCCCTTGGCAAGCAATCTTGATGTCAGTGGTTGCTCGGGAGCAAATAATAAAGCATAAATAAAGGTAAAAACTCACCGCCCGCCATGCCGTTTTTCTCTACTTTCGATTCAGTGGTACACTATTTCCGGTTTCGATGATAGACGGTAATATTTGTTTAAAGCCATGTCAAGTCAGGTCGGAGCCACCTCTGTTGTCATCTGAAAAATATTTGTGTATGTTCAGATATGTGTGGTCACTTCAGCTACTGGTACAATGTAGCCCAGTACTACCTGTCACATTCTTACACAGCTTACTATGGACCAGGTGAAGACCATGCATGAGTTGTTCTTTGGACACTGAAAAGGGGACCAGTATGACTCTTTTTCACCATAGAATAGCTTTAGTATCTGTGGCAAATAAAACATACACAACTTTTTCCTACATCTTTGACAGGAAATGCTAATGAAACACATCTGCATTGTCAATGAGGCTCACCATAGGATAGTGTGGCAGCTGGCCATGGCTTTGCCAGAAGAAACTGTCATGTTTTGATAACAGTGCAAGAACAGGTTAGCACATTGACATGAGGGATGTAAACTTTACCATCCAGACCAAGCTGTTCAACAAGGTTGTGTCTACTTCAAAGGCTGGCAAAGTCTCGTAATCTGTGGGTTTTCATTTTCCTGCCTGTGTCAACTGGCTGAACAAGCATCTCATCTAGGCCCACTTATACCAAGACTCATACGGCTGTGTGCAACATGCATGGAAGTCTGTATACCTGCTTCGTGCAATATTTCTTGGGGAAACAGCTACCAAGGCTGTCCTGAAAACCCTGCACCTCAGGTTTTGCCGAAGGGTGACAAATGGCTCTTGCCTATACAATGGTGAGCCAATCAGAGTAGAACCTTAGGATCTACCTACCTGCCTTGTCTTGTTGGACTACCTGCAGGGTTAAATATTTGTTAGAGCTATGTACACACAAACTTAAGTGTCTTCTTTGTGGCTTCAGGTTTGCTCCACAACGAACGATTCAGACAGCACAATTCTTGAGAGACCTGTGGAGTTGGCAATTGTCAACGATGGCTTTTGATATTGACCTTTTTTGTGTGGCAATCCTTACTAGTTAACTAGAAATCTGCATTGAAATCTAAATGGGGCCCCGTTTTAATGCCGATTTCGGTTGATGTGGTCTGGATAGTGGCATAAAAGTAGGGTTAATCCAGAATCAAAAGTGGGCAGTAGCACTCTGCACTTTTCTTCAAGGAGCCTGTGTCTGCATTGATCTTATCGGGCCAAACCATGCTGCCCATGACACTCAGTTTGTTTGACCATACTAAAGCTGCAAATATTTCACCATCAGGCAATCTGCTAAGACATGGCACTAATCCAGGTGGATAGCCAGGATCTTTCTCTGTTTGACTTACCATTGTACCTACAAGAGCTCTTTGGCATCTCTTTGAAAGACTCCGCCTAGGGCTTCTTTGCTGGTCTTGATAGCCATTTTTATCCAGGTCATGCACATGGCAGTCATATAGATTTCAATGTATGTTCAGCTGCAGGCTTATGAAAGTCTTGATATATGAGAGCTTGGTGAGGTATTTGTTGGGGCAGTTACATAGTCAGGAAGATGGAGATTAATAGATTCCTGGACTTTCTAGTCTTTAAGGTTGACATGACCTTATTGTGCAGTTTTGTCTGAATGTTATAATTTGTGTCCCTTGTAGCAGTGTGATACCTTATATGTGCAGTTATGTCTAAGAACTAGAAGAGCCTTTGACAGAAACATTTATGCTAGGATGAACCTTTTGACTGTGCAGAAGACTTAGTGTTCAACTGGTGTTTCTGTTAATGACAAGAGAGAAATCCTGCTTTGTATTTGCCATTTTTGATGCTGTAGTCATAGTTAGTCTTTGTCATTTTAATGCTTGGATGGACGCCTGGAGATGCGGTTTCGAATTTCTGAAAAGCAAACATTTGGAAAGAATAGGGCAGCAGAATAGACCCCTCAATATGGCTCTCAAAGCCTTACTCAGGACATGTGTTTGGATTCCAAGTTCGGTCAGTGAATGGCAATCTTAATGGCACTGCTAAAAGGAACATCTGTACTAGAAAGTGGAGCACAGGGGCACAGATGGTAGAATGTTACACTGGGGATCAAAAGGATGCTTATTCAGGACTCACCGCCGGCAGAGTCACTGTGTAAATGTATCCTTGAGCAAACACATTAATATGCATCTTAATACTGGTTCGACCCAGGAAGACTGAAAATCATCCCAACATGACTGAAGAATTGTTGACTGCGACATAACGCATCAAATCAAATAAACAGATTATGTCTATGTGGATTGTCCTTGACTTATAATACTGTGGCACCTCATCTGAGTCTACAATGTGTGTAAAAGTACTCTACAAGGATTTTGAGCTTACAAATGTTAGAAGAGATGCATGACCCAGTATTGAGTCATGCAATATGTCAAGTTGGATCAGAGCCACCTCTTTTGTCATCTGAAAAGAATTTTATGCATGGTCACTTCTGCTACTGGTACAATGTAGCCCAGTACTGTCAGTGTCACATTCAGGCAGAAGCAGCCCATTATTCGAGGAGGAAAACCTATCTAGGTGTGCATGTGTTCAAAATTGTTCAATGCTAAAAGGCAAACCTTTGGCAAGAATAGGGCAGCAGAATAGGCCCCTCAATATGGCTTTTTCAAAGTCTTTCTTGGGACATGTGTTTGATTTCCAAGTTCAGCTAGTAATACTACTAAATGGAGCATCTGTACTAGAAAGTGGAGCACAGCTAGTGGCTCAGATGGTAGAGCATTAGACTGGGGATAGAAGGGCTGCTAGTTGGAGACTGGCCGCCAACAGACTCACTGTGTAAATGTGTACTTGAGCAAGACACTTTATCTGCTGCTTGATACTGGTTCGACCCAGGAAGATAGGAAATCATCCCAGCATGACTTAAAAATTGTTGACAGGGGACGTAAAGCATCAAATCAACTAAACAAAAACAGATTATGTCTATGTGGATTGTCCTTGACTTTAATACTGTGGCATCTCATCTGGGTCTACAATGTTTGTAAAAGTACTCTACAAGGATTTTGAGCGTACACAATGTTAGAAGAGATGCATTACCAAGTATTGAGTCAACCGATATTTGTTAAAGCCATGTCAAGTCAGGTCAGAGCCACCTCTTTTGTCATCTGGAAATTATTTGTGTATGTTCAGATGTGTGTGGTCACTTCTGCTACTGGTACAATGTAGCCCAGTACTACCTGTCACATTCTTACACAGCTTACTATGGACCAGGTGAAGACCATGCATGAGTTGTTCTTTGGACACAGAAAAGGGGACCAGTATGACTCTTCTTTACCATAGAATAGCTTTAGTATCTGTGGCAAATAAAACATGCACAACTTTTTCCTACATCTTTGACAGGAAATGCTAATGAAACACATCTGCATTGTCAATGAGGCTCACCATAGGATAGTGTGGCAGCTGGCCATGGCTTTGCCAGAAGAAACTGTCATGTTTTGATAACAGTGCAAGAACAGGTTAGCACATTGACATGAGGGATGTAAACTTTACCATCCAGACCAAGCTGTTCAACAAGATTGTGTCTACTTTAAAGGCTGGCAAAGTCTCGTAATCTGTGGGTTTTCATGTTCCTGCCTGTGTCAACTGGCTGAACAAGCATCTCATCTAGGCCCACTTATACCAAGACTCATATGGCTGTGGCTGCACATGCATTGAAGTCTGTATACCTGCTTTGTGCAAGATTTCTTGGGGAAACAGCTACCAAAGTAGTCCTGAAAACCCTGCACCTGGATTTGCCGAAGGGTGACAAATGGCTCTTGCCTATACAATGGTGAGCCATTCGGAGTAGAACCTTAGGATCTACCTACCTGGACCAGTGCCTTGTCTAGTCGGACTACCTGCAGGGTTAAATATTTGTTTGCTGCTATGTACACACAAACTTAAGTGTCTTCTTTGTGGCTTCAGGTTTGCTCCACCAAGAACAATTCAGACAACACAATTCTTGAGAGACCTGTGGAGTTGGCAATTGTCGACGATGGCTTTTGATATTGACCTTAGATATATTTTGTGTGGCAATCCTTACTAGTTAACTAGAAATCTGCATTGAAATCTAAATGGGGCCCCGTTTTAATGCCGATTTCGGTTGATGTGGTCTGGATGGTGGCATGAAAGTAGGGTTAATCCAGAATCCAAAGTGGGCAGTAGCACTCTGCACTTTTCTTCAAGGAGCCTGTGTCTGCATTGATCTTATCGGGCCAAACCATGCTGCCCATGACACTCAGTTTGTTTGACCATACTAAAGCTGCAAATATTTCACCATCAGGCAATCTGCCAAGATATGGCACTAATCCAGGTGGATAGCCAGGATCTGCCTCTGTTTGACTTACCATTGTACCTACAAGAGCTCTTTGGCATCTCTTTGAAAGACTCCGTCTAGGGCTTCCTTGCTGGTCTTGATAGCCATTTTTATCCAGGAGGTCATGCACATGGCAGTCATATAGATTTCAATGTATGTTCAGCTGCAGGCTTATGAAAGTCTTGATATATGAGAGCTTGGTGAGGTATTTGTTGGGGCAGTTACATAGTCAGGAAGATGGAGATCGATAGATTCCTGGACTTTCAAGTCTCTAGGTTGACATACCTTATTGTGCAGGTTTGTCTGAATGTTATAGTTTGTGTCCCTTGTAGCAGTGTGATACCTTATTTGTGCAGTTATGTCTAAGAACTAGAAGAGCCTTTGACAGAAACATTTATGCTAGGATGAACCGTTTGACTGTGCAGAAGACTTAGTGTTCAACTGGTGTTTCTGTCAATGACAAGAGAGAAATCCTGCTTAGTATTTGCCATTTTTGATGCTGTAGTCATAGTCAGTCTATGTCATTTTAATTCTTGGATGGAGGCCTGGAGATGGTTTTGGAATTTCTGAAGGCAAGAATAGGGCAGCAGAATAGACCCCTCAATATGGCTCTCAAAGCCTTCTCAGGACATGTGTTTGGATTCCAAGTTCAGCCAGTGAATGGCAGACACTGCTAAAAGGAACATCTGTACTAGAAAGTGGAGCACAGTTGGTAGAGCGTTAGACTGGGGATCAAAGAGATGCTTATGCTGGCAGAGCCACTGTGTTAGTGTGTCCTTGATACACATCTTAAAAGAAAAAATTGTTGACTTCGACATAACGCATCAAATCAAGTAAACAAACAAATAAACAGATTATGTCTTTGTGGATTGTCCTTGTGGCATCTCATCTGGGTGTACAATGTGTGATCTGGGTCTACAATGTGTGTAAAAGTACTTTACAAGGATTTTGTGCATACAAATGTTAGAAGAGATGCATGACCCAGTATTGAGTCATCCAATATGTCATGTCTGGTCAGAGCCACCTCTTTTATCATCTGAAAAGTTTTTTGTGCATGGTCACTTCTGCTACACAGGTACAATGTGGCCCAGTACTACCAGCGTCACATTCAGGCAGAAGCAGCGGATTATTTGAGGAAAACCTATGTAGGTGTGTAAATAAAACGGGCAAAACTTTTTACTACCTCTTTGACAGGAAATCTGAATTGTCAATTGGGTACTTGCCACCAGCATAATAATACATAATGCCTTCTCAAAACCAGTAGACGCCACAAATACTGACCTGTATGATTTGAGCATTATGGGTACAAATTTTGACATACTTGTTTACCAAATGTGCATGCCCCATTCATGTGAGTAATGCACACATCAAAATATCAGCTTACCACTAGTAAATTCTCATTTTAAGCGTTCTGTACTTTTTCGCTCACCTGAACCTTAGGCTCATGATGAGTACTAAGTCTAGTGATTGTCTGTCATGTGTCATGTCTTGTGTGTTGTCAACAATTGCTTCAAAGTTCAAAGGACATCTCCTGTACTGGTTGGATTTTGACCAAACTTGGCAGCATTGATCCTTATATATTGTTCAAATGGTTCTTGTCCATTGCATATCTAGATCAAATGAGCTTATACTTGAAACCAAATTTAAACAAAACTAGAATGCGCAGTGCATGGGATGCCATCTTAAATCCCCACGCTCTCAAAGAAATTATATGATAGTTGACCTTTTTACCCCACCCCAAGGTCACCAGTTTGAACCTAGGGTGAAAACTTAACTTGTATCCTGTTCTACTCACCATCCCCTTCAATTTGATATGCCAGGTGACCATGTTCGGGAAAATTGTGGATAAGGAGTTAATTAAATAAATTAGATAAGATTGATAAAAAGTCAAGATTTTTTTTTGTGATTTATAACTCTGGGATTTGAATTTGAGTATTACATGTACTACAAGAAAAAAATTATATAGGTCTCGTAGTGAGAATATGTGACTAGGTCGAACATAGAAATTTGATCGTATGAATGAAATACAAAATGTATTTTACTGATGTGTTGACCAGGCTGAGTGGAGGGAAGCGCAGTCTGGTCAGTGCCTTTGTTGTTCGCATGCAACAACTTTCATTTTTGCTTATGACGGTTTTATGTGTCGCTGGCTAGAGTGCCTTTGGATGATTAAAAATAAGCGTTTCAGTCCACACTGAGTCTATGAGGGGGTACAGTTAAAGCATCTTTGTATTTTCAATTAAAGTGATACTTTTCGAATTATAAAAGTATACTTATAATAAGGGGCTGTTGTAATAATCTGTCATTTAACCTTTATGAAAACTGCAGAACTTAAAAATTGACATTAAAATATACACAAACGTAACACACTGTATGGTATCATCAATCCCATATCTTGGGACAATGTTCAACAAAAATACTAATCCATTCATAGAACGATTTTTCATCCTATTACTTTGAAACACAGTCCAAATGTGCATCCAAAGATGAACATGGGTGGCCGTTTAAATCCATGCACATAATTATACGACAATTGCATAGTCAGCGTACCGACTCCTTGCGACTTTGGAAGTCGCAACCGAAGTCGCAAGGTAATCGTGTGATTTATATAGGGAGGTTGTGAAGATAACACAATGACTGCACGATATCCTTGCGGTTGTCGTACAATATCTGCAAGGTCTCTGAAAGATTGTGTCCTAGTTTGTAGCCGAAAGAAATCACAAGGTGATCGTAAGCAATGTAAACACATACATCGTAGCTTATAGCCACCTACGATGCCGAAAAAATCGTAGGGAAAATTGTAGACAAATAAATCGTACAATGACCATGGCAAATATAACCGAGGCATTAATGACAAATGGTAGCTTTATGAAGGTCAAAAGTCATGGCCATTTTACATAGGTTTTACTGTAGGTGGTTCATGAGCTTGGTGGGATGCGGGGACATGAGTGTTTTAATTTTGTTCTTCTTTCTTTTCAGCTCCTGGTGACTGTAATCATGAACGTAATTTTTTCGTCACACATTCTGTAATTTAAGTTACATGGTTTCATTTTGCCCACTACAATTTTAAAAAATGAAAATAAAGGAATAGTTATTTTTAAGGTGTGAGCACACACACCTATGCATATCATTTAGACTCTGTTTATTTGACTGTCAAAAAACACCAAAACAAGTGAAAATGCCCTACACCTGGTACAGCATGGTTTAGAATGTATACAGCATTAAAATGTAATCATTTTTAATTATAGACAGTCAATTTTTAATATAAATGCTGTTGTTTTGGTACTGACAATTTGTTAAGATTTACGAAATTGGTAAAATGTATACCTGAATTTTAGTTTTTTACTGTGTTCTTGAAAAATAGAAACATTATTTCTAAAATTAAAAGATCAAAAATTACAGACTATGCAGCTTTAAGTTTTGAATCCCTTTGAAAATATTATGGAAAATGGAGCATTTGCTCCAAAAGAGCAAATGCTCCATTTTCCATAATATTTTCAAATACATGATATTTCAAAGTCGCCAAAAGGCGTTATTATGGAGTAAAGGGTTAAAATGGTTAAATTAAATATTAAGGTACTTATAGCATGTCCACAGTTTCATAACCAGGCATCACAATACCATAAGAGCCTGTGCCCAACAAAAGGTGCAAGTTGACATGTGGGCCCATCGATGACTGATCAGCCTGCGCATTTGATAGTTGCTCTATGGGTAGCAAAGGGTCCAACGTTTCTTCAGACTGTGTGGATGCGCATACTGATTTAAATCTTCCCTGTACGCACATGCCAACTTGTAGCGTCTGTACTGTCCTTATGCTGGGTACCAGCTTATTTAATGGCAATGGCTGGCTAATGTGACAGTGGACATGAAATAATATCGATTTTATATCCAGGTTTTTGACGTACCACAAGGAGAGGGATGAATGACCATAGAGAATGCAACTGCTGGGGAGTTTGCCACTGAAGCTGATCCCATAGAGGTTGCTATTGTTGGGGAGTTTGCCACTGAAGCTGACCCATAGAGGATACCACTGTTGGGGAGTTTGCCACTGATCTTTGCATGCTGGGTAATTTTTGATGGTTTTGTTGTCGTCTACTGACTTTGTAGCTCACCTGAGCCGAAGGCTCATGGGTGAGCTAATAGTATACCAATGACTCTGGCGTCCGTCTGTCAACAGTTTTAAACATCTCCTGAAACCACTGGGCCAGTTGAACTCAAATTTCATATGGGGACTCCTTAGGATGGGGGAATGGAAGTTTGCTCAAATGGTCCTGGTCACATGACCAAGATAGCGGCCATGCCCATATATGGTAAAAACCCTTTGAAATACTATCCAGAACCAAAAGGCCTTGGTATGTAGCAATTGGGATGTAGGAGCTACCAAATTTGTTCTTATGATGATCCTAGTTACTTATAACGTCATGGTGAAATTTGCTTCCTAATGTATTTTAGTGGAAATTTTTTTGAAAAACTGATTGAAACCAAAGTCATTATTCTAAACCTAATGAGACAATGGCTATAAATAAGTATCATAGGTCAACGTTGACCTTTGAGCAAATATCGCTCATTGGAGTCCCATCAGTATATTAAAGCATAGTTTTCTCAGAAAGGCCGGGCCAATTGAACTCATATTTCATATGAAGACTCCTTATGATAGGCTAGCCAAAATATTTTGGTCACATGATTAAGATGGCCACCATGCCCATATATGGTAAAAACCCTTAAAATATCTTCTCTTGAACCAAAAGGCCAATGGCCTTGGAACTTGGTATGTAGCATTGGAGATGTTGGCCCTACCAGGTTTGCACAAATGATAAATCTAGGTTGACCTACTTTACGCCAAGGTCAAATTGGATTCCTGATGCATTTATACGAGAAAAATCTTGAATTGTTCATTTAAATATAACTGTTTAAGCCAAAGTCATAATACTTACGATGAATTGCGATAAAAGTTTAAACTAATGAGACAATGGTTTTATATAAGTACCAAATGTCAAGCTGATTCAAGGCCACTCATTCGGACTGCCACATACCTATCTACACATCTTCAGATGTTTTAAATTGACAAAATGGTTCACTTTTACCAAACAAAATGACTGCCATGCACAGCTAAAAGTCTTTAAATGACATCTCCTGAACTGCTAGCCCAAATTTAAATTAATACCTCTAACAAGATTGCCCCAAAATGTACTGCTGGTCCTGAAAATTCAAATAATTTCACACAATTGTTCCTCATAAGACCCGCTACCAAAATTGTCAAGCCTGGTCTGCTTTACATATCAGCTGGCCCCGAGGTTATAAAACTCAGCTGAGCATGAAATTTATCCTGCTCATAAATGTTAAAATGCCAACAAATGTTGGCATTTTAACATCTATTAGCAAGATAAATACAACATCTGAGAGGCTTAAGGCAAAGGAACTTCATCATTTGTCAGTAGTTTAGTGTTTATGAGCAGTTGAATTTTTGTGCTCAGTTGAACATGAAAAAAGTTTTATAACCTTGGGGCCAGAGCTACAAGGGTCATCCAATAAATAGAGAGAATTTCCTTATAATACAAGAGTTCATACCAGTAAAACATTGCAAATGTAATCATTACATGGCATAACTTGTAGGGCATGCAGCATAACATATTCAAAACTTTGTTGGAAGGTGAGGTTGTCTGTTGCTTAGCAACGAAAAAGTGATACTAAAGCTATCCTGGCCAGATTTTCCTTATACGATAACTTCATGCTAAAGAAACACAGCCTGACATGTAATTATTATCATTTATCTGAACATAGTTTGTCCTTTTAATTGTTCTCAATGTTACATATAAATTATATGGTCATTACCATGTACAAGTTAGTCATGGTTGCCTAGCAACCAGGCAATTGTGGAATAATGGACTGGTTGTTAAGTCTATATTTTACTGTTGCTAGGCAACAAAGGACACATTTAATACATGTTTTTGAAGATACTGTTTTAAATAATAGAATATATTCAATAATTTTAGGGTGATTTAAAACTTTTATACCAACCAACAAAAAATTAAGGGCTAATTCATGACCCATACCCCTATTTCTGATTCAACAATTTTTCATTTTTGTCGCTTTTTTACGCTAAATGCCCTTGCCAATTTGACATTTTTCAAAAGAAGTCAATGAATTTTACAGAAAAATTACCTTATGTTGTAGTTTATCAATAGATTACTGATCTGCACATGCCAGTAACCATGGCAACCATTTTAAGGCATCCGGCCAGGTCAGTTTTAAGTACCTGTTTACGTTGCTAATCAACAAGGGACATCACATTCCGTCAAACTTTTGGATATGTTGTTGCAGGCGCAACAAGTTATGTCACATTATGGTTATATTTGTGATGTTTAAAGAGACTAAGTCTGCAACTATGAACATTTTTCGAAATTTTTTATTTTCTTTTTAAATCATTTGTAAAAGTAGAATTAAGTTATGTTTTCACAATAAATCTGTTCACTATAGCTGAAAACAGCACGGAAAAGTGAATTATCTTATGAAACAGGTGTGTTTTTCTCTTGTTGGTAATTATTTGCGTCCCTCCAATAATTATAGACAGGTAATTTTAACATAAATGCTGTTGTTTTGATACTGATAATTTGTTAAGATTTACGAAATTGGTAAAATGTATACCTGAATTTTAGTTTTTTTACTGTGTTCTTGAAAAATAGAAACATTAATTCTAAAATTAAAAGATCAAAAGTTACAGACTATGCAACTTTAAATGGTACAAACTCTTACATTATAAGGAAATTCTCCCTATTTATTGGATGACTTTACATAACATATGATCCATTGGTCCCGATAAACTAAATTGATTACACACAAAAATGTTTCTCATTGATCAAATCTAAGATATTTCATGTTGCTTATATGATTCTCCTGAACAAAAAGTGCCTCCAGGCCCCCAGGTTATAAAACTTTTTTTCATGCTCAACTCAAATGTCCATAAAAACTAAAATGCTGAAAAATTAAGATTGTTCTTGCTTTAAAACTTTCAGATGCTGCTTTAATCCTGCTTATAAATGTTAAAATGCCAGCATTTGCCTAGTTGAGCATGAAAAATGTTTTATAACCTCTGGGCCAGGGCTAAAATTCAAGTAAGCGATCCAGGGTCATGATGCGCCTCTTGTTTAATAGCTATAGCTAAAAAATTGGGAGAAAAAATCTACATGAAGTTATTGCTAACTCGAGAAAAAATCTTATGGTATTGTTTTTAGTCACAACTTTTCTTTGGCTTGACCCAAACAAGCTAACAGCAAGGTTCTGGTGAGACTGCATAGATGTGCACTCATCTGAACCTTTGTCGTTCACATATACAATAATGGCTGTTTTACTGAGCCACCGCTTAAATTCTCTTTAAATATCCACTCTGGCCTTTGCTTTGTAAAACGTTGGTAGTAATTTTATATCAGCAATGGTTTTTACTCTTAACATGTCATATACACTAATGTGTATGTATGTATGCACCGATGCTTGATTTTTACGCAAAAATGGCTGCAGCAGATGGACATTATGTCACTTTGGATAACCATAAATTTGCGATAGCGAGTCATACAGAAATAAAACGGGGCAGATCGGCTATCATATACACACAGAACTGAAGTTATAAATGGCCACCTTACATGCTGATCAAGCTGTAATGTGTTTGGTCAAACATATTTACATGAAATAAAACGCATACAATGATTTTAGTATGTGCGGCTGATCATTTTCAAAAATATCGGAAAATGAGCTTTTTAAAACAATATCATATAAAAACCAGTTGTAAGCAAAACTTCAAGTATTTGGTGTTTTTTTCAAGTCGGCTAGACGGGTTTGTGATCTCCTGTACTTCAATTTGATAAAACTGAAATCAAAACGCTTATTTTCTTCAAAAAGTTGATTTTTACATTTTTGAACCCAAAAATCATGAAGTGATAAAACTCTTCCAAAGCACACTTTAACTTTAGTCCATTAAAATGCACATATTTGGACAAAAATCATTCCAATATCATTAGCGCTTAGTCAGAAAAATGAAATTGAAAAGTGGCCACTTAGAACTTCAGTTCAGTGTATATATGCGATTAGCATGAGAAGGGTTAATATGGAAAAAAAATCATGTAAATAATACTATTACACTTGCACACCTACCAATACATTTAGTTATTTTAATAGTATAGGAATATCGGTGCTTTTGCTCTATTATATGTTCTTGAACTGAAAAAATAAAAAGTAATTCCTTCTTTTCAGATGATATAAGCTTTCATCAGCCGAAGAGAGGTAGCATGTTGGAAACAGCATGAATGGAAGAAATGCTTCTGGAGAAGATGTCGTACAAAATTACAGGTGAGCTAGAATAACACAGTCACTACTTCATAATTTACAAAAATTCTTCTTTTTTAACAATATAAATATGTACATGTAACTGGGATGCATGGAGTTTCCTTTGCAAAACTTAACCTTTTGTATTCTGATGGATTTTCGCATACATATTGATACAATAAGGGATTGCCCATTTTGTATTTTAAGGGGTCACTGGTATTAGTTTCTAAATTATGATGTTTTTCTATCCATGAAGGTTGTTTTAATCTTAGGGCTGGCTCAGGAAAAAGTGTGATTCGGGGGTGGAATGCAACTTATTTTTTAGGGGTACCATGTGCACCGAGAAATTTAAATTAATTGATATGGCATCACCAAAGAGCAAAAACAACACTGAACTCCACCCCAATTAATTTTTTTTAAAGTTGCCTTCCACCCCCTCCCCTCACTTTTTCCTGGAATAGCCCTTAGCAAACAGTGCAGACCCTAATGAAATGCTGCATTTCATCTGGGTTCACTGTTTGCCAAAGTACTCATTTAGGGGTTTCCACCATACAAAGGGTTAATTAATACACATGTACTTGGCAAAAAAATGAAGGAAGCAGGGTTACATTTTACTGTACATTTTGCCTTTAAATAGTCAATACATTAACCACAACAAAATTATAATTATAGCAGCATCAGTTGAAATTTCAGAATGATGTAATTTACCCATTCTTGATTGGTGGACTCTATGTTTCTCCCATCCCATTTAATTGTCACCTAAGGGGTACTCTATTGTATTCTTTTTTTAAATTCATGTTACAGTAGCAAATAGTGAAGACCCTGATCAGACATCATATTTTGTGGAGTCTGATCTCTGTCTGCACTGTTTGCCTTACTATGTACCTTTTTAGGGTTTCAAGACAGAAATGGCTAATAACCCACTGCTAATACATAGAGTTAGATCTGTAACTGCATATCTGAACATCATCCATGTATTTATAATCCTACAATACTTCCATCTCAAAGGCTGTTCTATTTGGTTCACACTTCTTAGGCTTAAGCCATATAAGCTTAGCTTCCTTTTTGTGGGATGTACGCAAACAGTGCAGACCCAGATCAGACGCCACATTCTGGGTCTCCACTGTTTGCTTACAGAATGCTCTTTTAAAATTTGAATAAAAATGAAAAATACCACCCAACAACCCTGGAAATGGACCAGTCCAGTTGATAATAGTGGGAAATTCCATTCGTCTTAAATGGGTTAACATAGCATTATTTTCGATATAACACGATTCAAAGCTGGATACCCAAAAATGTGAAGATGGCCACTTTTCTAAATACCTATATGAACAGGGACACAGCAAAACGACTCTTGTTGGGAGCTCAGTGGTCGAGTGCTTGACTCGAGATGTTGGCATTTTAACATTTATGAACATGATAAATACAACATCTGAGAGCAAGAAAGCAAGAAAAGACTTTTTTTTTAGCAATAAGTTTTTATGAGCAGTTGAAATTCCGTGTTCAGTTGAGTTGAGCATGGAAAAGTTTTATAAGGGCCTTATTGCATATGGGAACAGCAAGTGTTCAAGTGAGACTGTATGGATGTGCTGTCTCACCAGTGAGAACCTTTGCTGTTCCCTATAGTAATCAGTTGGTCAAGGGGAAACTTCAGCCTCACTAAGGAGTTGGATATACACACTGAAACACTAATTGTACTGACTGCCTGAGGGCTCCGTTACCTGTGTCACACCTCCTATAATCTATACATTTTTGTTTTGAGTGTAACATTGTTTGACCCTTTCCATTCTGATGGATTATCCCATATATATTGATACATGTACATTATTAGCAAGGATTTGTCCATTTTGTATTTTGAGGGGCCACGTACATGTCAAGATTTCTCTAATAAAATATATTTTTGTCCCTGAAGATTGTTTTTATTTTAGCAAACAGTGGAGACCCTGATGAAATGCTAGGTCTCCACTGTTTGCCAGAGTACCTGTTTAAGAAAGGGTTAACATTGTTTATGCTTTGAACCCAAACTTCAATGGTATAAAGCGTTTGTGTTTCCAGCTTCTAGATAAGGGTGTTTAATAAAAATTTGATTTTCCTATTTCTCAACCAAAACATATGTTGTGGGTACTCAAAATAAATGTCTCAATGAGATGGTTCTTTTGAGCACGCAAACAAAATGTTAAAAATGATGGCTAAGATGATATTGACAATTTTCCGCTGAACATTTTTTTTATCTAGACCTATGCAAACATGTTTCATACAGTGATATTGTTTTATTTTCAGATCATATCAAGAATTCCTTAATGACACTACCAAAAATTAACAAGCCACCAAAAATTGACAAGCCACCTGCTTTAAAGCAACTCCTTCCATTGGAAGAAAGGTCTGCAGGCAAGCATGATTGTGGACACATTTTAACAAATGAAAATTAAATTCAGGAGGCAGTGGCCTCTTTAGATTTACAAAAGTGGAGTCTATGTACAGTAAATGTTCTAACATCTTCCTGCTCTCAATTAAAATGTTGGTTTTCAAGTTTGGGAGTCGCAAAATTCATATCAGAATAGCAAACAGGGAAGACCCTGATCAGACTGCTTTTTCTTCTTGCTTAGGCATTTTTTAGCAGGCAACTAGTGTTTGTAACTTTAGAGCATCTACCGTAGGTATGTCAGTGCAAATAAACAGTACAAACGAAGAAGAAACTTCTTGAATCATATCAAAGACACCTAGGACAGGACATATTGATATTCAGGAAGTTCATGACAGTCTTACCCAATCTGATGTGAAGTATGTGCTAGGGAAGAAGACCCACACCAAATTCAGTTTCATTCACTATTCAGGACTTTAGTTTAGAGTGCGTAACGAAAAGCTAATTTTCTTATTTCTCAACCAAAACATAGGTTGTTGGTACTCAAAAGAACCGTCTCAATGAGACGGTTCTTTTTAGCACCCAAAACATATGTTAAAGTTGGTAGGTAAGAAAATATTTACAATTTTTCACTGAAATTTTTTGTTTATCTAAACCTGTGCTATTTTATGACTTAGACTGCTACTATCCAGCATAAGATGCATGTTGATGTGTGCTTATAGCTAAGATTCAATCAGTCGGCATATCGACAGAGTCTTATCAGAGTCCTGAGGAAACATCGGACCCTTGGCTACCCATAGAGCACCCATCAAAGACTCTGATCAGACTGCCCAGATGCCCAGGCTGATTTGAATCTTTGCTGTAAGCGCATGCCAACTTGTACCGTATGATGGAATCAGCCTTAATTATAGTGATTGTGAATTTTTTTTATTGAAATATCCAGTATGGATGATTTGGGATCTCTTGGTATTTAACTGTATACAAATCTTAACTATTTCAATGAGAGTCACACCCTAATGCTTTTCAACACAGTATACTGCAGGGTTTGCACAGGCTTGAAAAGTACTTGGATTTGGAGGGCTTACTTGAAAAATCCTTGAAAATCAAATCTGCCGTGAAAAGTACTGGAAAATCACTCAGAGGCCTTGAAAAATCCTTGATTCTACTATTTGCTTAGGACTCAACACTGTTGGTAGGATCTAAATCAGTTTAAAATTGTTATACCTTTATTTGGTGTAGCATATGCTGCACCAAAGAAAAGCACAACAAATTTATACTAATTTTCTAGTACTAATTTCTACATTATCTCAGTCTAGCATTTCTGAAGTAGAATTTTAACACTTAAATATTTTTCATAATTTTTTAGTCCTTGAAAACAGTAGGATAGTCTTTATAAGTCTTTGAAAAGTCCTTGGCTTTTAATCAAACTTGCCTGTATGAGACTTCACTAGTGTGGAAACAAAAGTTACATTCTCTAGTGATGGAGAAAGACAGCCTTCAGGAAGTCTGTTCTTTCAAAGCATCAAGCATGCCTGTGAGTATCTTTTAGAATATTTACTTATATCGAAAAAAAAAAGGGCTATTTTTCCATGTAATCTTTACATTTTTGTGATCCATCTTATTATATACTCCTCAAAATAATTGAAGGACCAATGCTATCAATTATAACATTGATGCATTTTGTGTAGAACGTATTTTGAACATCAATTTTACGATCTAGCCTAAATTTTTCGGACACCTCTGACGCCCAACTTGCCAAGTGAAACGGCAAAAGAAAATGTTGGAAAATGTTACTAGCAAGGATTTTTTGTCATTTTAAAACTTGACCTAAATGCATTGGAATGTCATTTTTTGTGTGTGATCCATGGACCACAGAACTGCATGAATTGAATGAAAAATGTTTTTAGATGATGAAATCTCTGTTTTCACATGATTGTATGGTGTTTTAATCCGGTGGATACCACCCACCTCTTCCTGGGAGAGAAAATTGTCCCTTTTGGCTGCGGCGTAATGGGCAGACTATGGGTTCAGACAACTGTTTTTGGCGTTTGTCTGTGACAATCTTTAAACAATTTGCCAGGACATCTTTCTATCACTAAAAGGCATAGAATGACGATTGAAAATCTGATTCTTGATGGCCAAGTACACCCATTGTTTTCAGAAAACAAAACACTGTCAAAACTCCATTGTCAGAGATAAAAAGGCTTGTTTCCCAGTATATTAAAACTGTTTGAAGATTTTTATTGCATGCAAGCTGAACTGTTTTAAACAAGATTTAATTTGATGTCACTTTCATTCTACATGAATGACCACAGAAGAATTTATTTACCCCACCCACTGCCTTTTGAAAGTGTGTTTTTGAGGGTATGTTCATTTGGGACACAGTTATGGCAGAATTAGGCATGGAAATCAGTAATAATGATTCTTGACTTATGGGCATAAAGAATAGAAAGCTTTGGGCAAAGTTTTACAGAATTCAAATATTTGAGCTAATTATACTCGCATTCTAAAATCTTGGTCCTTTAATTATTTTGAGGAGTATATGTACTATGCTATATCCATGAACTTTTTCCAAAAATTCTTTTAGGAACAATATCAAGATGGCACAGAAGGTATAGATTCAGTTCAGGACGTACATTTTGTCATTCATTATTTTAGTCCACACTGTTTGCAAAGATTTTTAGCAGACCTGAGAAGTTGCTGCTAGCAACTTTTAGGAAAGAGGTGATGTAATCAAGTTACAGGTACATGTCCATCTGGTACTAAGTCCACTTTGTTCCTTACGTGAGTAAGGAATGAAGTAGACTTAGTACCCTTGGCTTGCGAAGATGGTACATGTTATGATGAAGCTCGTGTGGGTTCATAGGGAGCAGTGGCTCAGTGGTAGAGTGCTAATTGTCTTGAGATCAAGGGGTTACAGGATCTAGCCTCAGCGGCATTGTGTACTTGAGCAGGACACATTAATCTTTGCTTAGTACTGGTTCAACCCAGGAAGACCCGTGCAGACATAACTGAAAAATTGTTGACGGGGACATAAAGAATCGAGTCAAAAGTTAAGAGAGTGTGGATACTGTCAAAACTGAGAACATGATACTTTCTAAATGAATATCTATGTAAGATAGGGGTAGTGGGAAAGCCATATTGTAAATGTGGAGAAATAGAGAGCTGCGAACACTACCTCATGGAGTGTGAAGAAGTACAGGATTTAAGAGAAAGGCTTAAAGTGAAAATGTGGCAACTAACGGGAAAGGACTTGTGGACAATGGAAGCGTTCCTAGCAGTGACAAACAAAGATGAATATGAACAAGAAAGATTCATCATTAATGACATATTGGAGGAGTTTCTGGAAAGATCCGGAAGACTCATTAAAACAGCCTAAACAAAATATATCAAATATCGCGCACCACCAAATACTCGCATTATACCAAGAAGAAAATACCTGTGCGATATTGCGGCTTAAGGGCCATGATTACAGAATTAGTGTGGGTTCATAAGTGTCTGTGCTACATTGTATATGAGCTTCTGCTAATGGGCATTAGCATGTGCTAACATCGAAGGTGCAGAGCAACCTGTCCCCCCTCAGTGCCTTAGTTATTCACTGTTTGGATCAGATAATCATGAATTAAATGATTTAATTACTTGGGCTGTTGTACTATGCCTATACAACGGCGTTGCCAGAATGCTGAAAAAGTTACGCACATCAAAGGGAGAATACTGTACCAAGCAGTGATTCACTTCAAAAGCGTCCCTTTTCAAAATGGGAACTACTCTTAAAGGAAAGAATTTGCTCCCAAAGGGAGCAATTTCTTTCCTTTAAGAGTAGTTCCTATTGGTATGGAAAATCACTTTTACCACATTAGGTGATCTCCCTTGATTGTTACTATTTTTTATTATACATGTGCATAACCTGTATAATGGGTGCTACGCCAATGTTATATCTTTGGTCCTGAAAATGTGATTATGTTGTTTGCTTATAGCGTCTGCATATTCAAGTTCACTTCCAACTAAATTTTATCATGGCAGCAAACAATATGAACCCTGACCAGGGTCCGTCCATATTGTATGCAATATTGACTACAAAAGAAAATATGCAGACATGGGAGCAGATAATAAAGCTGTGACTGGCAGGAAAAGGGATAAATACTTTAGAGAATGAGCAGATTGGTATTTGTCACACCAGGGATTCTCTATACAAATTTATAGAAAGTCCCTGGTCACACTAGTCCGAAACCTCAGTCAAAGATGAGGCTCATATGACCATAAAACTGTAGTGTATTTTGAAAGATGGTGCTTACTTAAAATTAGATACGCGTTATGAATATTATAACCTAAATATGCTAATAATATGTGCAATTAGCAAAGGTGCAGATTAGCCTTGATAATGTGGTTACTTAAGGAGCTGTATGGCAAAATCCATGTCTCTGAAGTGCTTCACTATATATAGCTTTGAAAATCCAAAGCAGGGGACAAAAATATTTCAATATTGCATTGCACTTGTTCTGTAGGGCGAGTGACTTACAATTTTTACTTGTCCTGCAAACACAAACACTCATTCTTTAAAAGAACATAAGGGAGTAATATGACTTATAAAGTTCCTTATATCACTGCTTAATGCAATTTAATTCGATTTGAATTAAATTCATTTATTATTGAGAAATCACACTTCAATTCAATTGGGTGGCAAACGTTAAAGAAGCGTACGCTTGTTTCAGATATATATATATAAATAGCCAGGCTGCAAAGATACGTTCATACACTTGTTTATCTGCCTTTTTCGTTTCGGCTACGTAAAGAACAGCATGGTGTTCGAAGGACGTTTTGTTGATTGGAATCCTATATAGGATAAGTATTTATATTTTATAGTTTTGTTTATATGTGAAAGTGATGTTTTTGGCATTAGATGATGTTTGTGTGAATTGTAGAAAGGTTCAAGGGAGTGTTGCTCTTTTTTATAAGTTGACATTGGGTGTGTGAGTGAAGGTTAAATAATTGTTGCGCAAAAGCAGTTTTTGCGTTAATATCTTAATTATAAAACTAACATGCTTATTTACATTTTAGTATAGTATTTGTTATAAATACTACTACTACTACTACTACTACCACTAAGTTAACTTGACCTGTATACATGCTTTGTTAAGGGGACAAGCAAGAGCCGATCAGAAGAGGCAGAAGACCCCTATCCGCTACTTGGGACAAGCGATATAGTATTAAATATGTAATATGCTCTGAGAGCGCTGCAAACAGGTCTCAGCCCAGATATTCGGTTAAATTCAATATGCATAATAATATTATTGTTTTGGTTAATTTTCAAATGTACTGCATTTTAAATATATTTGTTTTGTGAATAGATCTAGTTGTTTGTAACGACGGTTGCTTGTTCGAGACTCAATGGAGTCACTGAGCTGTGTCTTTGAGCAAGACACACTGCTTAGTCAGCACTCTCAAGCCCAAGAAAACGGGAATTACTGAAAAAAGTCAATTTGGACGCGCAACATCGACACAAACAGGATAATTAGCAGAATCTTATTCTGTTTGCAAATATAAGCTGCTGCTTGTAAGGGTGATTTTATCTAGACTGAGCATATGCTGTTAGCTATTTTATTTTACACATTGCAGACGCTCAGGAAAAGTAGGTGAGGTATGTATATTTATTGCAGCTAAACAATGAAATTGGATATAGCGTGGGAATTTGCACTCTGGCATATTATAAAATACGTACCGTAGTTGGAGTTATAAGAGGGATGCAACTTTGCACATTAAATGACCAACATAACCACCACCAACAACACCAACACAACAAACCTACTTCTTCTACTACTACTACTAATAATAATAATAATATTATTTATAATAATAATAATAATAATAATAATAATAATAATAATAATAATAATAATGATAATAATACAATTATAATAATAACATGTAAAAATAGCAAAGCCAATTTTAAATATGTGTTTAGGTCATATTAATCAAGAGTGCATGTCAGTTTAATTAAAACATCTGGTCTAACCATTATTTATTTGATTTTCATATTATCCATCAACATGACGGAGACTGGTAAAAAGCCACAAAAGAGGATACCTTCTGAGATTAGAGAAGATCCATCAGACTCTGTAGCCTCTACAAGTCAAGTTAAATTACAGTTGAGGAAGCAGGTACAAGTACTAAGAACACACTTTATCGCTTGTGCGTGATGGTTTGTCTCTGCATGCCAGTCAGGCAATAATGATAAATAAATAAATAAATAAATAAATAAATGAATAATAACTATAAATATATATAAATAAAAAATAAAGATGCGAAATGATGGGTACTCCAATATAGCATGAGACTGCTTATATAGCATAGGGAATTTACACTAGACTTATGAAATCTTGTTCATAGCTAGCATGTCACATTAGTTGTTCGCACACTTCATTTTTGTGTGTAAGTTGACTTCAATTGCTGTTGGTAGGCAAATTAGAAGTCTAAGCCCGATGTTGCTGTTACCCAAGCAACAGATGTAGGTTAAAACTGTTACAATGGCAACGCAGACAGGTGTTTATATAAAAATGAGTCAATCCATTGCTGGGTTCACGAAATACAGAATACATACTTAGATATCTTTACACTGAAGTAGCACAAACATTATTAATTCGAAATGATAATGGGTTTTGAATGGTTTATGGGTAAGTAAAAAGCATTCAGAATATGGTCATGTGTCTTTAAAGCTGCCTAGTCTGTAACTTTTGATCTTTTAATTTTATAACTAATGTTTCTATTGTTCAAGAACACAGTAAAAAAAAAAACAACAACTAAAATTTAGGTATACATTTTACCAATTTCGTAAATTTTAGCAAATTATCGGTATCAAAACAACAGCAATTCTGTTAAAATTAACTGTCTATAGTTGTTGGAGGGACGCAAATAATTACCAACACACCTGTCTTTATCAGATAATTCGCTTTTCCGTGCAGTTTTCAGCAGCGAATCAACTGTTGCACAGTTGGTCCGCTCATTGGCGCGAATGCATAAATTGATCTTCAATTTTGGAATATTGCGAACATGTTGTATGCTAGGTTTAGCATGCGGCCGTCTCAATCAAAATTGTAATATGGTTGGAACCCCTCCATATTATTAAGTCTAACTCAAAAGACAGAAAATTAGAATAATATTGAGTGATATTGCTATAACTTGAATTATGATGATGTTTGTGTGAATTGTTATTGTTGATATTGAACATTGAGAAATATGTGAACATTGTGAATGGTTAAATATTGTGTTGATGTTGAAAGAATATCTTTTAAATTGAAGTGAAATGTTAGCAATTGTTATACAATGTCCGTCATGGCCAAATAAAGCCAATATTAAGTAAGCATTGTAGTTTATTATCATTATAGTACGTTTTACAAAGATAAGTCAGCAAAATAATTGAGACATTTCTTAACATAAGTCTAAATACACAAGCCACTCTTGCCAGTAACCTTTTACATCCTTGCGCATATTTTCTTCAAGAATAATGCAATTTAATTCGATTTGAATTAAATTCATTTATTATTGAGAAATCACACTTCAATTCAATTGGGTGGCAAACGTTAAAGAAGCGTACGCTTGTTTCAGATATATATATATAAATAGCCAGGCTGCAAAGATACGTTCATACACTTGTTTATCTGCCTTTTTCGTTTCGGCTACGTAAAGAACAGCATGGTGTTCGAAGGACGTTTTGTTGACCCACCCATTCGACCCTCCCCTTAAATGTTTTGTTTGTTTTCTGCTGCTTTGTTGTATATTTCAGGTGCGTTTTACGTGATAACCATATCCAATACTTTGTCATGACGGACACTATCAGTTGCTTTAGAAGAATGCCACAGTGCGACAGAAATCACATTAGGGAACATGAATGAGTGTTGAGGCAGGATGCCCTCTTCAACAAATGTTGAATATGGCTGGAATGCATAAATTGATCTTCAATTTTGGAATATTGCGAACATGTTGTATGCTAGGTTTAGCATGCGGCCGTCTCAATCAAAATTGTAATATGGTTGGAACCCCTCCATATTATTAAGTCTAACTCAAAAGACAGAAAATTAGAATAATATTGAGTGATATTGCTATAACTTGAATTATGATGATGTTTGTGTGAATTGTTATTGTTGATATTGAACATTGAGAAATATGTGAACATTGTGAATGGTTAAATATTGTGTTGATGTTGAAAGAATATCTTTTAAATTGAAGTGAAATGTTAGCAATTGTTATACAATGTCCGTCATGGCCAAATAAAGCCAATATTAAGTAAGCATTGTAGTTTATTATCATTATAGTACGTTTTACAAAGATAAGTCAGCAAAATAATTGAGACATTTCTTAACATAAGTCTAAATACACAAGCCACTCTTGCCAGTAACCTTTTACATCCTTGCGCATATTTTCTTCAAGAATAAATGATATTTACCCAGTCAGTTTCATAACTGCACCTCATACACTGTCAAAAAGATTTCACATTCAATACTCATGATCCAGTGACCAAGCTATCTGTCTGTGTAATATCCATATTAGCAGTGAAATAAGAAACTTGAGTAACTTATTACAGAATTATTTTATGATATATTATCATGCTAAGTGCAGTTTGTTGAGGCTAAATCCTTTTCTCCAAAATCCTTTTATTTTCCGCTTTTTCCATGTCTCTGCCGCCTTGTAGTAATTTTTGTATAGGAGGAAATATTATGCAGACAAAACCATTTGACCTGTTTAAAAATCCATTATGCCAGTCAACATTCAGTTAACAAGCAGAAAATTCAATATTCACAGTGATACAATTTGTCACTTTACAAACATATTGTGCACCGAAAAAAATCAAAGTTTACTTTGATACAGTCTACCATGCTACAGCGCATTACACTACACAGCTTTTATACGGCATTTGCAATCAGAATATTTGGTTTCTACTTTTGGAATTGAAAAGGTATTTAGCTCAATGAATACGCTTCCTGCCTTTCAGAAAATGCTAGTTTCACCCACAGAATTTACCCCTCGTCCTATAGGACAGGCACATTGGGAAGAATCATTGTCCTTTTTAAAATTCATTCCTAATTATGAGCCGATGGGTGAAATTTTTGTCCCCTGCAAAGACAAATTCTTGACGAAGCTCACATGTAACCTTATAATTGCACTGTATTTTGAAAGATAGTGTTAAAATTATATACATGTTGAGGATGTTGTATATATAAGCCTGGTCTCAAGAAAACCTAACAGCATATGCGAACAACAAAAGTACAGTTCTGGCCCCACGGTTATAAAACATTTTTTCATGCATCACTCAGCTGAGCACGAAATTTATCCTGCTCATAAATGGCATTTTAACATTTATCAGCATGATAAACACAACATATGAGAGACTTAAAGCAAGAAACATATTCATTTGTTGGTATTTTAGTTTTTATGAGCAGTTGAAATTTCGGTCTCAGTTGAGTTGAGCATGAATTTTTTTTTATAACCTTGGCGCTAGACTGCACCTTTGTTGTTTGCTGTATTTTCATGCATTTACATTTGCCAGGTCCCAAGGAAGCTGTTTGAACATGAGGCCGATAGGCCGAGTGTTCAAACATCGTCTGAGTGACCTGACAAGTGTTAATGCAATGAAACAAACATGTGTGATTGTTATTCTTGCATATTTCACATGATTTCAACCTAATGCAGACTGAAAATGTTGCTTAAAAATTAAAATATCCCTTTTTATCACAGGATTTCTCTAAATAAAATGGTGTCAGCGTCAAACTTTCTAACGTCATAACGTCGCCACAATGTCATAGAACAAAAACCTCGGCAAAATGATCAGTCAAGGCCGCAACGCTTTCCGGTGTAACGTCAAGCAAACAAATCAGGGCCTAGATAGGCTTTGTCAAGTAAAAGCTATGTTCAAACAGCACGAGAATCTCATGATTTGAACAAGTTTATAGCCCCTGAAGTGCTTCTGAGGTTGAGCAGGTTGTTTTGTGGCATTTAGTAGGAAACATAGACTGGCTACAGTCTGAAAAATTGTTATGGTCTGAAGAACAAAACCAATCAATATTTTGCAAACATAATAAAATTTCTAGTTTAATCAACAAATTCTAGCCTCTTCTAGTCAGATGTTGCTTAAAACAGTCATCAGAATTTGACTAGCTACAAGTATATGAAATGATACATTGAAAGAAAAAATGTTTTGAGGACTGGGGCCAGTCTATAGGAAACATTACCAGGCTCATAAAATATGGTGCATTTTGAGAGATGGTGCTTCAAAAATAGATCTATACATCAGGGATGAGAAAGTTCAGGATTGATCAGGATTTCCTGATCAAACACTGGCATATGATTTATATAATGTCAGTTGTTTTGCTGAAATTTATGTTTGAATGAAGTTGAAACTCAATTTTAGATAAAAAATAAGCATAAACTGACTGGTTTCTATTGATATTTTGTAATTTCAAGCATTTAATCGCTTTTTCTCCATTTTGGAGTCAGCCGAAAAATTTTCCTGACTGTCCTCATCCCTGATACATATTGTATGCTATCTTCTAAATTAATTATGTGCTTTTACATTGAATTTGTTTTGAGTTATTTTTAACTCATGCAATTTTGCATGCTTTTTTGGTCGTCTGCTGATTTTTTTTTCAAAATCATAGTTTGTAAAAATGCTTTCAGAACATGCCAGGTTGGATCCAGATCATTTGTCAGGCCTGATCTGTGTCTGAACTGTTAGCAAAGGTTGTCAGTACTATTAGTTAAAGAGAACAGAACCTAAGAGATTCTCTGTGCAAACAACAGTATATGAAATGATTTCATACGATGAAACCCCAATAAACCCCACTTTAAATACTGTACCGTAATGGTCCTGTTTGTATGTAAACAGTGCAAACCCAGATCAGACTGCTTCTGGAGGAGTATTCTGAACAGGATCATCAGTTTGCTATTCCATCCTCATCATAGGTCCATGGTATGGTAAATGTTCTAAAATTTTGAAAACTTTTCTTGTTCCGGGTTATCAAGGCTGAAAATTCACAAAATGCCTCTTCAGAAGCAGTCTGATCTGGGTCTGCAGTGATTGTGTAAACCTTTTTTTGTAGCCAACTAATGATCAAAACTTATAGAACATTAACATTATGCTCCTTTGGTAATTCCACTTATTAATGTTTCATGTTGATTAAAAAGCAACATATTTGGCTGTCTGTGTTTAATACTGTTGCAAAAAGTGGAGTTTATAAGACCATTTATTATTTCTATTAAGTCCTCCCCAAATTGTTGGCACTTTGCTAACCACTATCCATAACCTCCTAGATATACAGACTTCTAGATAGGAGTGTGTTTGATTTGATTGAATTTTTTATTTGAAAAATTGACTTTACTATCTCCCAAAAAAAACATTAGTTGTGGATACTCAAAAGAAACTTCTCAAAGAGACGGTTCTTTTAAGCACCCAAAACAAATGTTAAAACTAATGGATAAGAAATTATTTACAATTTATTTTATGCTGGAATTTTTGGGCTTCTATTTTACGCTAGAATTTTTGGGCTATGTGGTAAAATCACAGCTTGAATCTAAATACAATTCAGTCCCTTTATAATGCTATGTTTGGGATCCATTGGAATGGACCATGTTATAAGCAAACCATGTTTATATAAAAGGAGAATTTTACAAAGGAATTATAGGAAAATGACCATAAATACAATTCCTTTATAAAATCCATAGTTAAAACAAATAGGAGTTACAACATGATGGTATTATAGCCAAATCAATGTTATCATGAGCTGTTGTAAAGAGAAGGCACTCTGCTATTTTCTAAATATTACTCTTGATTATTTTCAAAATCTCAGGGGGATCCGATCAGTTTGCTAGTGAGATATTGCAGATATTGCCCCAGTCAACAGTCTTCCGTCTTGTCGGGATGTTTTCCTGTATTCCTTGGTTGAATCAATACTCGGGAGAGGATAATGTGTCTTGCTTTATGTCTTGCTCATGGTGCAAAATTGATCAAGTTCAATGTGTATATTTTGGCAGATAATGGTCCATCTTACATTTTCAAAAACCTTTCACTCGCTCTGCTTACATGTTTCCATATAACCTTGCCCGGTCCCATACTTTTGTGGAGATTGATCATGAAATAATTTCTACGGTCCTTCTCCTCCCTTCTGCTGATTCATTCAAGAAGGGTTAATGCAAGTTACAAGTGAAAGTATGTCCACGAAATACTGGTTAACCGCTTGTTCAAGCTTGCCCAGGAAAAAGTGTGGTTATGTGAAGTGATCGTACCCCCATGACCATAGCTGTTGACTGGGACGTAAAGCAACAAAACAAACAAAATGTTTCCATAAAACGAATTTGGGACGCTAAAACCGCTAATCCCAAAATCTCAAATCAAGACAGTTATCCCCAAAACAACAGTTTACAGTAGAACATGGCTTATACAAACATGTGTTGCATGTGTCACTGGGATGATGTCTGCATTCAATTACAGCAAAATGTTCTTAAATTTCAAACACTAGCTAGTTACCTGCCAAAAAGGCCAAGAAAAATAGCACAGATCCAGTCTGATCAGGGTCTACACGGTTTGCTATATTGACAAGCATTTTGTAAATTTTAGCCTTGCTAACGAATATTTTGTTTGAGAACAAAAAGAGAAAAGTGTTCGAAATTTTAGAAAATTTACTTGAGCCTTCAGATATGGAGAAGTTAAGTGGCTTTCAGGGAGAATCTTTGGTATAAACTTTGAATTCACCTACAGTAAAACCTGTGTAAAACAGCCACTCTCAAAAAGACCGAATATTGTTTTTTTAAGACCAATTATCGCTTAATGTAGGTCAAAAGTATTGCAGAATGCTCCAAGGGGAGCATTCTGCAATACTTTCGGCCTTCATTAAGCTACCATTTGTCATTAAGATCTTTGTTTTGTCTATTTTTTTAGTGGGTGTTTTACACAGGTTTTACTGTATCTAATCTATACATTAAAATTTCTCCCTCTTTTGAAAATAGGGAGAGATCAGCTTGAGCCCTGGTGGGTATTGATGCCTTTCTTTTATTACTTTATAATAGTTTGTGGTTTAATTTTAAATGTACGTGTATATCTTGCCACATTCTCAGTAAAATCCATGCCAGGCATTTGATTTGTGTTTTAATTTTAAATGTACATGTATATCTTGCCACATTCTCAGTAAAATCCATGCCAGGCATTTGATTTGTGTTTTAATTTTAAATGTACATGTATATCTTGCCACATTCTCAGTAAACTCCATGCCAGGCATTTGAGCCGTGATATGTGATTTCCAACAATGTGGCGTTTTGACAAGTGTAGACTCAGACCACCCTTCGCAGCCTCCTTTCAAGCTAAAAAATTCCAAATAATGTTTGGTCAGCGACTAGCAAATGCTCTGATCAGGCAGGCTGCACGTATGTATGTGCAAGCTTATCTGAGCCTTTGCTGGTCACACATTCCACATTGGTGGAAGTCTTATGTCACGGCTCCTTTGTTTCTTCTACAAATTAACACTTCGGCTACTTATTGCGACTAAATGTCTCCTGCTGCTCCTTTTAAAATGTCTCTGTGGCAACAGTGTGGACCCAGATGTGACTGCTCATCTAGGATCAGGGTCCACACTACTTGCCTGTATGCTGAAATTAGTCTGTGATGTTAGCAACTAGATGCAGCAGACAACACAGTCACTATTATGTGCAGGGAGCGCAGTGGCTCAGTGGTAGAGTGCTTGACTCGAGACCGAAGGGCCGCGGGTTCGAGCCTCACCGGCGTCACTGCGTTGTGGTCCTTGAGCAAGACACATTTGACCTAGCTTAGTACTGGTTCAACCCAGGAAGAGCCGTCCCGCATAACTGAAAGATTGTTGAGTGGACGTAAAGAATGAAAAATGAAAATGCTAACAATCCTGCCAGTGTTTGGAAATTATTCAAAGAAATTGGGGCAAGTAAATGTAAGGACAGTTATGGAATATTTTCATTGAAAGTTGACAATAATAGCATTGAAAATCCAAAAGATATTGCTGATCAGTTCATTAAATATTTTGTTTCAGTAGCATCAAAAATCAAAGAACCGCCTTTGGCATCTAATTTTGATAAACTAAAAGAGTTCTGTGATAAAAAAATCCCTGCAAATACTTATTTTTCAATACCATGTATCTCACAAGAAAAAGTAGAAAAATATCTTAAAAACATTGATATTACCAAAGCCACTGGCTCTGATAACATTGGAGCCAGATTACTCAAGCTAGCAGCTCCATCTATTTCTGACAGTTTAATGTATATCTGTAATCAAAGCATACTTAATTCAACTTTTCCAGATAAGTGGAAAGAGGGCAAAGTAAGACCCTTATATAAAAATGGCCCTAAGGATGACCCATTTCAATTTTGCCTGTCATATCAAAAATGCTAGAAAAACATGTGCATGACTCCTTAATGACTTATTTGACCTCTCATAAATTGCTTCATTCAACACAATCAGGTTTCAGACCCAATCATTCCTGTGAAACAGCATTGCTTCAGATGATCAACAAATTCCTAGAAGCTATAAATAACAGTCAGATAATTGGTATGGTCATGGTTGATTTTCGGAAAGCCTTTGATTTGGTAGATCATACACTTTTGCTTAAAAAGCTAAGACACTATAAACTTTCAGATAAAACAATTAATTGGTTTTCTTCTTATTTGTTGGACAGGAAGCAGAAAGTCGTCATAAATAATATTGAATCAAGAACTGAGAATGTTTTGTTTGGTGTGCCTCAAGGGTCAATCTTGGGTCCATTGTTATTTTTAATGTTTATAAATGATCTACCACTATATACCAATAATGTCTCTACTGATCTTTATGCGGACGACACCACATTGTATGTGATTGGTGAAACTCAAGATTATATTGAGCAAAACTTGCAGATAGCTTTACAAAATCTTTCTGAATGGTGTAAGCTCAATGGAATGTTATTAAACACAGAAAAAACCAAGGCAATGTTAATTACCACCTCTCAAAAACGTCTACATCTTCATAATGACATTTTGCATCTAACTTACAACAATGATGTTTTGAACTCAGTTGAAAATGAGAAAGTTCTTGGTGTTCGCATTGATAACAATCTAACCTGGTCTATTCATATTAATTTTATTGCTAAGAAAATTTCTTCAAATCTATGGCTATTATCCAAATTGAAGGACTATTTATCCACCGAACACAGAGTACAATTTTACAAAACATATGTTCAACCCCACATTGACTATTGTTCTACAATATGGGGAGGAACATCTCAATATAATCTAAACAGAATTTATAGGTTACAAAAAAGAGCTGTTAAAATCATTGTAAATTACCAATATGATAACATTGCCAACAGTATGGATGAGCTTAAAATTTTAAACATATATGAACGCATTTTCCTCAGGAAGGCTAAATTTATGTTTAAAGTTTCTAAATCCGTCCTACCCTCATATGTAAATCAAATGTTCTCTTTTCGACCTTTTAATGAAACGCTTCAGTCTCTAAGATCAACAGGTGCATTGGATTTTTATACTCCAAAGCCAAAAAAAGAAATTTTCAAACAAAGCTTAATTTATTCAGGTCCAGTCATTTGGAACAACTTACCAGACTGTTTAAAGAATTTAGAAACTGTTGACTCTTTTCATAGACATTGTATTAAGTGGATGAAATCCAGTCTATCTTTCAATCTTTGAAACTGATATACTTATATGTCCATATGAACATAATTTTGAGCGTAAAATTGTGAATATGTTTTGTTCTCCATTTTGATTAATTAGTTTGGTGCTCATAAGAAGCGTCTCATTGAGACGCTTCTTTTGAGAACCCATGTATGTAGATAAAATTGGTATTACTAATCACTTGTATCTAGAGGTATGATATATATGATACTTATGTAAAAAGTATGCCTGTGTGTATGTAGGTTTGAAAGTATTCCATGATGTTTGTATTATCTTGTATACATGTAAATCATCTTTGTGTATTTTATACTTGTATTATTTTTTGGTGGTAGTTCATAGAGGGCCTCATGGAAGATTAGCTTTTTTTTTGCTAAATGTGTTACCCTCTGAAAATAAAGACTATTATTATTAGTCCCCTACCGGTCAAAGACCAGTTTGGGGGACCCATCCATTTAAACATGTGTTTTTTGTGCTTAAATGAGACGGTTCTTTTGAGTACCCACAGCATATGTTTTGGTTGAAAATAACAATAACTAGAATTGTCAGAGAATCTGACTATAGCCCCACTGCAGTGCTCTTCATGCAGTAAAAATGCCAAGTTCTAAAGATATTAAGCAAGAAAATCTAAAGACATATTGAGCAGGAACAAAATTCTGACATCAAATAAGGGCCAGGACTCAAATATTAAAGCAAAAAATAACAGGCAACAATTCCCACCTAGATCTTGTCAACATGAATGCATACATAAAATTTGTTGAATTCTGTCAATGTGTTCTCAAGATAATGAGCTAAAATGTAATTCTGGCATAAATCAAGGGCCGTAACTCTGGTAGAAATGTGCGAAAAATGATGTGTAACAATCCCAAGGTAGATCTTGTCAATATGAATGCATATATAAAATTTGGTGAAATTCTATCAGTTGGTCCTCAAAATATTGAGGGGAAACAAAATTTTGGCGTAAATCAAAGGCCATAACTCTGGTACAAATTTGGGAAAAATGATGTGTAACAATTCCAAGCCAGATCATGTTAATATCAATGCACATACAAAATTTGGATAAATTCAATAAAAGAGTTTTTAATATATTGAGCAGAAACAAAATTATGACGGACGGACGAACCAACGGACAGAGGGAATGACAGATGGAATGACAGACAACCCAAATCCTATATCCCTTTTTCAGTTACACAATCTTATCTGGGGGGCTACTAGATTGAGAAGGGTATAGAAGAAGGAACATAATAATAAACGGTAAAAAATGTATTTCTTATATCTGGGTTTGAAAGATTTCATTGTTGCTTAAAGTTAGATTTCCATATACCTATCACAAAGAGCCCTTTAACCATATATATAGACAATTGGGTCTTCAATTTATAAGTTTAAGCTAGTATGTATGCCTCATCAAGCATGTTGGTCTCCATAGTTTGCATATGCCCACATGCGAGAATTCAATTACTGTAAATTCGTAAAATTAATTTAGTGTTAAAAGACATATTTGCAACGTAAACAATTCGCGACTATGGCATGAACTACCTACATCAGTTAACGACAGAGTGACTTCATGAGGGTCTTATTTTCAGGAAATTTCGCTTATGCGAAAACAAAACCCTCACGAAAATTTCAGAGTTTAAAGTATCTCATGGGCAAGCAGCAAATGCTCAGACTATTGACAGTCTTGCCAGTGGCTTACTACTCATACACCTCTAGCTGTGTATTCACAGTTATAGAATAACTTTACAAATGGAGGCTCTTACACGAGTGATCATTTCATATGAAATTTATTAAATAAGCCTTTGGCGAGTTTAATAAATTTTTAAAATATGAAATGTTTATCATATGACCTATAAATGTGATTTTATTGCCTTCAAAGTTTATTTCAATAAAAATTTGAATTGTTGTAAAGAACATCATCATGACATAACTTGTTCCCTCCGAAAGTGTTATGTAACGTGTGGGCATAACATTGTTTACTGAATAACATTAATGTAATATGATCAATACAATACAATGATTTATTATATAAATAAAATATTTATTTCTGATAGTATATGTGCCAGTGCACTGAATTTGGTACTTATTGCATCAGGGAACAGCAAAGAAATTTGTGAGTCATCACATATGCACAGACTCACCAGAGCCTTGACTGCTTGCATACATAAAATATGGATGTAGATGAAGATTCGGACCTAAACTTAGACCTGGGACCTAAACTTAGACCTCTAGCCTTGCTGGATATGTCGGTACAGTAAAACCTGTGTAAAACGGCCACTCTCAAAAAGACCAAAAATTGGTTTTCAAGACCAATTATCGCATAATGCAGGTCAAAAGTATTGCAGTATGCTCGCCTTTGGAGCATTCTGCAACACTTTTGCCCCATTTTAAGCTACCATTTGTCATTAAGATCTTTGTTTTGTCTATTATTGAGTGGCCGCTAAAGACCAGTTTTACTATATAGGCGTTTGTTAGAGGCATTTGCGCTTATGTGATAAGTACCAAAATCTAGCCCATATATGTAAAAATTTCAAGATCATTTTACTCTTTGCCCCCTTGGGAAATTTTTCATGCTTTTTTGTTGTCTGCTGATTTTTTCAAATATTTCAAAAAATAATTTCAGAAATACCATCTGATAGTCAAACAGATTGGATCCAGATCAAGCTTGACAATGTTGGGCCTGATCTGGATCCAAACTGTTTGCAAGTTATCAGCAGACAACGCTAGGAGGTAAAGAGTTGACCACTTTAATTATTAAAGACCTTAAAGGCCTGCTTATGATTTGCTATCGATCTCAGACACATTTGCCTAGTCTTAATAGTATTTCATTAGAACAAGGCAAAAGTTACCATAATTAAATTCATTAAACAAAGCCGAAAAAATATCATTCCTCAATTGGACAGATTCAATGAAAACAGGTCTGTTGTATTCAAATTTTGTAGGTTTTCTCTATTTCGGAAGGATCTGTTTTCCAGATAATTTATATATGGTAAAATATGTAAGAAAGCTTTACTTTACCTTGAATTGTCATTTGTCTTAGAGTGAAATAACGTCATGCATTAAAATCGATAAACCACTGGTGGTTTACAGATTTTCAGGAAATATTATGAAATGATGGCAAAATCCTTATGTTTTCACGCCAAAAAAATGAATTAAAAATAATTTTAATATCATATGATAAATAGAATCTAACATTCGTGCTCCTTTATTATTGAATTTATTAAACTTGTTGCGAAAGTGACAAAATGCTCAGCAAGCCTCGCATTTATCTCTTTTTCTCAACTCGTTTAATAAATCCAATAAAACATTCCACAGAAAGTCAGCTCCAAATTCCTGAATTCGCGCACGGTTCTTAAAACTTTCGCCCATGCATGAGAATCACTATTCTCCCTCCATGGCCACTTGTGCCTGTGTCCTAACATAGAATGGCCCTTGAGAACAATATGTCTTCAACTGAACATAATACGGATCTCCAAAAACTACCCGGACAGTTGGCAAATCTGCCAAAATTTGTATTATAGCGTATTTTCCTTCCTTCCCTTCTTTGTTTTTTCTGTCGACCTATCCAAGAGATATTCCCGAAAACCTGGATGATCGTTCATTATTGTCTGACCCCAGGGTTGGAACGCCAATGCCTGAAACACAAGCAGGATGGCAACTCTAAGCTCTGGAAATGGTTGATCAGCGACAGACATCAGGTGTTGGTCCCGAAATGGGCATACCAATATTCTGTAAGCTTGAGAAGTTCTGCTGTCTGATCTGGAACCTATAAAAGAAAAAAGAAAAAAAAGTGCAAGGCTCAGACCAAAAATAGTGAGTATCATCAGGAAACACCACAATCACAAACTGCAGACAACCCCGTGGCACTGTGAGGAAGAGCCGCTCAACCATCATAAGACACCAGGAAGACAAATTAAGCAAAGCAATCAGCTCTCTCTTCCTCATCAAGATGATTGCAATACTAGAATGGACATAAAAAAATGTACAACAAAACATAGAACAATTACAGACTCCCACAATGGGAGTAACAATAAACAAAAAGTCAACAACAACAGAACCACCGCCTTAGAACGGACAGCAGCCTAAGCTACCGGGGGGCTTAAATGCATTTTACTGGTACCAAATCTTCACCCTAGATTCTGCTGTTGTTGAAGTACAAGAACTGTTCAGCTCGCATGGAGGCCATCTAACTAATGCAATGTATCATCATGGAAAAACACTCTAATCAAATTACTACACCATGATGAAACAAAGAAAAGGGCTCATGACTCACAGATAGTCAGAGCTAAAGAAAACCTCAAGTTGAGCCACGGTGGGTCCAGCTACAGATAAGCATCAGGCACCAACCCACCAATTAAAGCTTTACGTCAGAGCCGTCACAGAGTCTGAGGCCTGACCCACCGTTGTGCAATTAAAGCGGAAACCATAGCTATAAACTGTGATTGGGTTAAAAAACTAGGCATGCAGACTGTCGCATGATATCCAAGTTATATCCAACCCTTATATAATGTTTTACTATCTTTTTGAATTGATCACTAAAATTAGGTTTTCCAACAATTCGTTTGAATTTATAAACTAAATCACCACAAAATATAGGTTCTGATATGCCTTGTGCAGAAGAGTTTTTAACCCAATGTTGTATTTAACAATTAACTCTGAGTGTCTGTGGTAGAATTTAGAAAATTATTTTCGAATTTTATGATATCTATAACCTTGTTTTAATGATTTAGCAGTTAAAAATAAGTTTCTGTTGTTGAAGTCATCAACATTAGAACACACTCTAGCAAAACGAATAAGCTGAGAAATATATACGGAAGGAGAGCGAGGAACATCCCCATCAAGAAATGGGAAATTGACTATTTCAAAATTAAAATCATCACGTTTATCATAAATTTTAGAAGAAACTATGCCATTTGTTATTGACAAGTTCAAGTCCAAAAAAGGAGCTTCAGTATCAGAAGAATTCGCCTTATTTAACTGAAGTTCAGTGGGATATATCTGACCTACCATTTGTTCAAAATAAGGATTATCAATATTAAGCAAGTCATCTAAATATCTGGAGATAGAGTTAAAAGCTTCAATAATCTCATCTTGATTATTGTCTGACAGAGACAACATAAAGTCTCTCTCATAACAAAACAAAAACAAATCTGCAACAAGAGGAGCACAATTAGTACCCATTGGAATACCGACAATTTGTCTATATAATTTTGAGCCAAATCTTATAAATATATTGTCTAAAAGATAATGGAGCTCTGACATGACCACAATTTATATTGTTTAGGTTGTTCAGAAGTAAAGAAGGCATTTATATACTGAACTACTAAAGAAACCTGACACTTTTTACTCGCTTCAAACTCGTAAATAACAAATTATAGACCTAAGCCTTTATGCTTATTGTAATAACAAGACATTAGAAAGTATTCTTCGAAAAGATATATTTATCAACTATAGAACATGACGTCACGACGTCAAAATTACCGTTTTTAACACTTTTGTCTCGGTAGTGTATGTCTAGATATTTTTTGAAAACTTTTTTCATGTGTGCAAGGCCAATACCAGTACAAACAAAAGTGCATTTTAAAAATTTGCAATTTCTTGCTGTGACGTATGATATGGAGGTTTAAATATGTGCTTTTGACGTTATTTAAAGGGAAGTGTTTTTTTCCTTTGTTTAAGCAATTTTTAGAAACTGAAATGACTTGGAGTCAACCAATCATTGTAAGAGAATGCATTTCCAAAAATCAGAACTTGTGTGTCTCGAAAAGCGGAATAAACAGAATTTAACGTCAGTTAAGGAACAACGTAAACTGTGGATAGTAACCGGTTTTTCTTTGTCAAGGTTTGTATCTGTTTAGTGTGTGTTATCTACCTTGTTATAGTGCCAATTGGCTACACTTTACTTTAATCGCGTATGAATTTCAAGCTTTGCAGTATACACATATCAGCATGTAACTTTAATGCTTGGCGTCACTAAATGGACGTGGGCAGCAACTACGGAGTTCAAAAACACTGAAACGCTTTTTAAAAACTCATAAAACGCTGATAACGTAAAATTGAAGTTAAGAAAATGAAAATAGGCTTTTGGGTTGAACAATGTTCGCAAGTTTTATTTCAATGCCCAGAATATGTCAATGAAATAACAAAGAATCTCACTAAAGCGGTTTCTGGTGAATTTTGCGTGATTTCTTTGTTCTTGTGAAAATTGATTTTCGGGTTTACGTGAAGTTTTGATAGCTGACGTCTGAAATTAGGTCATATTTTCAAATAATCTCAGTGCATCTTAGTCTACTTTTGTTCAACTTTACGCAATGGAAATATAAGTGTACATCGTATTCATTTTTTACCAAAAAATTGACACACAGTATGTGTCAGGTTTCTTTAGTAGTTAAGTATATCATTACAAGCCAAATAAAGTGAGCCCTCTCTGTTAAATGTTTGTTCAATTAATTCTGTTAGTTTTTCTTTGATTAGATTATGAGGCAATGTAGTATAGAGAGTAGAGAAATCATATGTAGACAAACCAGATGCTAGAAAACCTCTAGACTTCAATTTATTAAGAATTTCACCTGAATTTTTAATAGACCAAAATAAATTTTTACCACTTCTTTCATAAACTGTTGTGCAACATTTAATGACATGGTTTTTAATTGCAGTGAGGCAAGAAGTCAAAAGAATAGACAACTCAGTAGTTGTACATGCACTAGAATTAGCAATAAAACGCGACTTATAGGGCCGTTTATGAAGTTTAGGTAACCAGTATAACGTAGGAAGCTTGCTATGGTCCTCATCAACAAACAACCCAAACTTAGCTGTAATATGGCATCGATGCCTATCAACGATAGACGTCTCATCAAGCCTGTTATGCTCACACTTAACAAAAAAAAAAAAATACTTTTCTTCTACAGCCAATAACACTCTTTTTTGTGGTCTACATACTTTTGAAGACCTATTAAAATCTCCAATCATGACTGCAGCAGTTGATTAAAAACTAGAAATTGTGTTTATGAAACACTGTGCCCCCAACCATTTGGATGGTACTCTTTTTTTAGACAACGATCATCTAAGTTTGAAATTCCTAGCTATACTACTCACCATCCTGTAATAGCTGACAAAATTTGAAGATCCTTATTTATAATAAATTTTGAGATATCCGGATTACAAGTTTTCAATGGCCAAATTTGCAAAGGGCAATAACTCGTAAAAATAGAATAACTTTATTTTAAAATTTCACCAGGTAATCTACTCATCATCCTCTTTCAGCTGACCAAATTTGAAGCTCCTAACTATAGTAATTTTCGTAATACATGTAGCTTGATTACAAGTTTTCAATGTCTGAATTCGCAAAGGGCAATAAAATACCTTTTTTAAAAGTTTCACCAGTTAATCCACTTAACTATCCTCTATCAGCTGTCCTAACTATAATAATTTTTGAGATATCTTGATTGCAAAATTTCATTCCCATCCTTTGCAATTTCAAAATCCTTACTTGATTTTTTTGGGAATGGTCACACGGACAAACAGATGGATGCACACACACAGACAAGCCCAAAGCAATATGCCCCTTCAACTTTTTCAAAGTTGGGGGCATAAAAATGGGGTCAAGAAAAATCTTACCTGTAACCTTCATCAGAACTACAAAACAAATGTCAGTAAAGGTTTGATTTGAGCGGGAGGTAACTCAGTGTTTTTGTGTCTCCAAACATAGGGATCGGCGTTGTCGTCCGCGTCACTCTTTTGGCTTCCGATCAATAACTTTTGAAGAGATGAATTAATTTCATTCAAAGTTTACAGAAGTTTGAATTTGGAGATCATCTGCAAAATTATGACGGTATAGTTATGGCCTAATATGAATGTTTACAGGATAAGGAAATCGTATGTTACAGAGCTCCAGATAAGAGTGTGTATTGGAAAACTATTTTCTTTATTTCTCATCCAAAACATATGTTGTGGGTACTCAAAAGAACCATCTCAATTTAAAAAAAATTCCTTATCTGGACCTATGATGTTATTATATGTTTCCTATGTTTATCATATGATTTCTGGTATGATAAAAGTAGTCGTGAGTGCATTTGAAATATATGTAGCAGATGTGATAAGCAGACAACATATCGGGGACAAAAATTATTGACAGGATAAGGGTGAATATACCTTTAACTTTATAAGGCTAGCCATGGCTGGTAATGAAATGATCTTTGTTTCAGTTTGTGAGTCCCTGACACACCTTTCAATGCACTGTAGACCTTGGTTCATCCTGGTACCTGTAATATGAAGCTAACCATTAGGGTGTATAATAAGGCCCCTGATCAAAAGTTAAATTTCTTATTTTTCATCCCAAACGGAAGTTGTGGGTACACAATGGGATGTCCCAAAACATATATTAAAACTGATGGGTAAGAAAATGTTCACAATTTTTCGCTCAGATGTTTAATTGTAAAAAATTCTTATCCACCATTTTAAACATAATGCGGCATTTCAACTGGGTCTTCACTGTTTGCCAAGTTACGTATTTAGGAGTCACGAGTGTTAAACATGCATGCATGGCTATCTTAACCCAAATTTAAAGCCTAGCGTCCTTTTTGTGGGACATAGGCAAACAGTGCCGACCCAGATCAGATGCCACAGAATGTGGTGTCTGATCAGGGTCTCCACCGTCTGTTTACTTACAGACTGTTCTCTTAAAATCTAAAAAAACACCTAACAACCCTTAAAACAGAAATGGACTGGTCTAATTGATGAAACTGGGAATTTCCATTCGACTTAAATGGGTTAATAAGGCCAGAGGCCTAAATATTGGCCCGAGCCTTCTCGATTGTGCGAGCAGAAATGGTTCTGGCTAGACTGTGCATGAAGTGCACTTGAATTACAGTAGGCATACAAGTATTAGCTGTTCAAAAAAGCTGGAGATCGTTTAACCCTATCATTGTATGTATTCTTGCCCACTGCATGCTTTCATTTTTAACTTCTTAAGCTTGTACATGTAGATTTATTCTAAGCTCTGATTATTAACATCTGAACTGTGATTTGTTACCATTTAACACATGCTTCCAGCGAGGATGTTGCTTGATCTTTTGAAAGCAACCGGCTTATGCATGGTATGTTATGGTAATGTTATTCTAGCATGCAACACATTTATGGAAAATCATTTGACAACACTAGACAGCATATTTTTCTTAAAACTGATGCCAGAAAATCAAGGTCACAGTGGTCGCTTAACTGTATATGTACAGACTCCGTGACCCCAAGATGTGTTCACAAACCAAATTTGGGATTCCTAGGAATTATGCTCATGACATGATTTTTCTAGATCTGATGGCAGTGGTAAAGGTGTGTGACGCTCCATGACCCTAAATGCATTAAGACATGAATTTTGGCATTCCTACCTAAAATAATATATGAGATATACTCTGGATATGATATGAACACTAAAACATGTGATCAGATGTGGATGACAATCATATAAACTTGTATGATTACTGATGTGAAGTTCGCACACACTCTTTGCCAATCAAAGACGTTTTGACTTTGGGACGTTTTACTTTCGCCAGCTTTTTTGAAAAGTTAATACTTATTGCGTTTATATAAGCGGCAGGGCAAATTGATGCCTTCTTTGTGAAAATTAAATTCGCAAACGAGCTTGCCTCGCGCTATAGGTAGCCCTACAGATTTCACGGACAGTTTACTTCGCGCTGTAGGTCAACCCATGATATTTGGTACCCCACTCGTTGTTCCGCAGCAAATAAAATATAGCCTGAGCACGGCATAAAGGCTTGGTCAAAACATGAATTTGATGTGTGTTTTGATTGAAGTTTATATAAGCGGCCTGCCATGGCCGACCGCAATAAAGCGGACAACATTTTCAGGACAAAAAAAATGGCAGGCTAAGACTTAAAATGTCTGCATATTTTAGTGGGGCTTAAAAGGTAAAGTATTGAAATACAAGACGACCAAGATGGTCCCTACTTATGCATTCTAGTTAAACGGTTATAAGTGCAAATACACTTTGCAATGTATCCAAACATGCATGTGTGCAGTAAAGTGAAAAATATGTATTCAATAATATTTAACTCTTTGTAGTTTGCATGCTGGGTAATTTTTGCATGCTTTTTTGTCGTCTGCTGGATTTTTCAAAATTAACTTTTTCAAAAAATTATTTCAGGAACACCACCAGATTGTCAAATGGTTTGGATCTGTTGGTCCTGATCTGGGTCCAAACTGTTTGCAATGGTTATCAGCAGACAACAAAATGTCGCCGCTAGCAAGGAAAGAGTTAAGAATGAGTGACAACAGAGTTCTGAATGGGTTTATACAATACCTAATGTTTCCAGTGCCATCTTTCCTTCAATAGAACTTCCTATAAATCCTAGAGTTTGAATGGATAAAACTTTCTGGATTAATTTGGTCAAATTGTTGAACACCATGTTCACAAATGTTGTATTAGAACCGCACACTTCTTTAGGGTGAATTCTGGCCACACAACCAAAGAACTTGATTAGTCCTGAATAGAAGTAATAATGGTTCTAATGCACTTGATTTTGTAACATGACATCAGTCTGAAATCACGTTTTACCACTCCCCTCCCGCGTCACCATAAAACTGCATTTCTAACTGTTTATCTGATAAAACTGAAAATTTTGAATACATGTACTTTAAACCTGTGTTAAATGGCCACTCAAAAATAGGCAAAACAAAGATCTTAATGACAAATGGTATCTTAATAAGGGTCCAAAGTATTTCAGAATGCTCCCCTTTGGAGCATTCTGCTATATGTTTGACCTGCATTCAGGGATAATTGGTATTGAAAACCATTTTTTGGTCTTTTTGAGAGTGGCCATTTTACACCGGTTTTACTGTACAGTTGTCCCCTAATTAATGCATAAAAGTACTGCCACATGCCATAATCACCCTTGTTTTAACCAGAGCAAATCCATATATTGACAAGGAAATTAATGTACTCATATACAACAGGCTTTACACTTTACCAAGGGCATCTTGGGCCGTCACAAAACATGACTTCAGCACCATCACTAATTATCCTGGGTCAGAGGTGGTACTAAATTGTATGAATTCCTGATCTTTGCCGCCTTTCTTACGTTCCAATAATTCTTTTAAATTTGTAAACTAAATTGCCATAAAATACAGGTTCTGGTATATGCCTTGTTGCAAAAGAGTCTTTAGAAAAGTAAGTGAGTATGATCAGCTCATGACCAGGTCATGTGTATCACAAGATCAAGATCATCCTATTCTCCACACGGCCATACCCTTTAGGTTGTAGCCTACACCAGGTACCTGGGTGTGGTCATTGCGAATGACTTGATCTGGAAACCCCATATCACCATATTTTTTAAAAAAGCAAGTGAATATGATCAGACAATAACATCAGCTTGTTTATTATCAGAAAGCTAGGTAACATGAAATCTCTCTCATAACAAAACAAAAAAGAATCTGCAACAGGAGAAGCGCATTTAGTACCAATTGTAATACATATAATTTGTCGAAATAATCTTGAGACAAATCTTATAAATATATTGTCCAAAAGATAATGGAGAGCACCACACATTTCCTTTTTTATAATGAATAGTGAATAATGAGCCCAAAAAAATGAATAGTGAATAATGCAGGCCTAAAAATTAATGAATAATCCTTTTTTTTAATGAATTGAATAAAAAATAGTGAATAATCAGATTTCTTTTCCATCTTTCTTACTTTTAATGAATAATTGGTCTTATTTTAATGAATAACCCAAAATTTTAATGAGATGAATAATGGACTAAATTTTTTATAAATAGTGAATACCAGACCCCCCATACAGACCTTCATGACACAGAGAGGAGCTAGATATCAAAATCTAGGACTCCTTTAAAAGTGCTTTAATATTTACATGTATTTCCTGTTGACTAATGCAAATTTCTTGCCAACCATTTATTAGAAAGAATTAATATTATGACAATTGACTGACTACCACAGACACTGGGATACATGCCAAAGCTGGGGCTAATAGTCAAAGTCCAGGACATCTTTAGATTTTTTATTTTTATTTTCTTGAGTCACACCACATGGAATTGACATGCTACAGCTGTAAAAATGCCAATTTATTTACCTAAGATATACTTCCAGTCAACGTCGACTGGGAGATAAATACGACCAGTTTATGGGATTTTTACGAGTCAAAGGCCTGTGGTCACTCTAAGCATCGATCGATGGTAGAGGCAGGGCACCCGTTTCTGGTTTGTTTTGCATTTAAAACTGATTTACTTAGTTGGTGAGCCTGAAGTCATCTTATCAAAAATAAATTGATCAGCAGATTGATGTGCCGAAGTCTCATATTTCTGCCAAATGTGTGAGCAGAGATTAAAAGTAAAACATATAGCGAAGGGAACTGTTGTCAGGCATGGCAGCCATCTGTAAACAATTCCGAGCGCTAAGAAGCAGGGTACCAGATGACCGCAGATTCCTACTCATTTGGAACCATGTGGCAGTGGTGTTTTCTGAGGGAAGGATGACCGCTAGGGGACGCCACTATTGGGGAGTTTGTTGCCCAACGTGTAAAATTTTATATAGGGTATTACTGGGGAGTTTAAGCATGACGGCATGGTTCCCGTTTTCTCACTACACAAGGGAAACAGATGCTTCTTTCCAGGAAGTAAATTTTACAGAAACTAAGAAGGATGTAATAGCTTACTCTGTGTCATAAGAAAGGTACTATCTTATGGATTAATTGTTGAATGTCTCTGTGTCTTTTTGCATGTTTCAGCACTTTTGTGCGGATTTTATTTCCTTTTCCCTCACCAACATTGATGTCTACTTTCACTTTCCCATAGACTTGTACATATTCGATGTACCAGTTTTCGTGTTGGCCTAGAAATACTGGTAAGCCAGAAATTTAGCTGACTAATAAGCTAAATTGTTACAAGCCCCTGTGTAAATTGCGGCTGAGAAATAATATTTTGTGAGTTTAATAACAGGTTTTATTTTATACTTAGCAGTGAAATCAATGCATATCAAAAACAAATAAAAGTGATATTTATCACTAGTGATTGATATCAGCCTATATTTTCACTGTAGCGTTTTTTGGATCACCTCGGACTTTTCCATTCATTTAATGCAGCTCACATCGAAAGTACAATCGCCTATAACTTTCTTATCTGTGAACAAAAACAGCAAGTGTGGTAGGCATTTTCTTAGTTAGAACATGAGGAACATTTTGGTACCGAAATAATTAAGATTTGATGAAATTTTTCGATTTTGCTTTTTCAACACCTCCCGCTTCAGTGAGTGAGGCAATGCATGTAACCTAGATGCTACGCAACGTCATCAACAAATTATGACGTCGCTTATGATGTCACTTGTCTCGCACTTTGATGCCGAATAAATTTCTTTTTATCTGTAAGTTCTGATGACTATAGATCATGTAGATTGATCCAGGTATTCTGTCATAAATACTCCTTTGTTTTCTTTCCGGCTTGAAGCATGGTTAACAAATTGATTAACTGTAAATCTTCTAAAAAAGTATAAAAAAAAAAGAAAATTTACTTTTTTGAGGTGAATACCAAATATACGAGGGGTGATCGATAAATTCGAGAATTTTCTAAATTAAGTAAATACTGTTAAAGGTACTAACAAATAAAGTTCATTCCTTTTCAAAGTAAGACCCCTTCGCTTTAATGCACCTGTCCTATCTTTCCACCCACGTGCGGAACACATGCTGCAGGCCGTCACGTGTCATTGTTCGAAGTGCCTCCGTTATTTCAGTACCTAGTTCCTCGCTGGACTCGAATTTCCTTCCACGAAAGTGATCTTTTACGGTTGGAAACAGAAAGAAGTCACAAATAGCCAAATCTGGACGGTACGGTGGGTGTTGAAGTGGTTCTATATTTAAATCGCTCATAGTTTGCTTTACAACACGACTGACATGTACTGGCGCGTTATCTTGGTGTAGAATGAATCCTGACCTGTACAATTCCGGACGCTTATCTCGGATAGCTCTTTGGAGTTGTTCTCGAAGTACACCGGAATAGTAGTCATCATTTACAATAGTTTTGTCAGATACCATATGATTGAGTACAATTCCCTTCGTATCACAAAATATTATTGACACTTTGCCAACCGACTTCGAAAGGCATCGATGCCTTTACAGGTGGAGGGGACCAAGTATGCTTCTACATTGAGCTTTGTTGCTTACTTTTGGGCTCAAAGAAATGAAACCATGTTTCATCACATGTTATCACTTTATTAAGAAATGAATCACCTTCATCCGACAATCTCTGTTGAAGTTCTGTGCATATTTGTACCCTAAATGTCTTCTGTTCTGGAACAAGCAGTCTAGGCACCCAACGTGCACAAACCCTTCGCACTCCAAGTACATTTGTCAGAATATCTTGAGCAGTCCCATAACCAATGTCAAAGTTCACACCTACCTGCCGAACAGTAATTCGCCTATCTTTCATAACATATTCTTCTATTGCAGCAATTCTTTTGTCCGTACTAATTGTTACTTATCAGCCGGAGCGGGGGTCATCTTTCACAGACTTTCTACCGTCACTGAATCGATGAAACCACTTGTGAATACAAATATTTGTGAAACGAGAGTCCCCGTAAACTTTTTGCAGGTCTTCTTTAATTTCGGGCATATTCTTTCCGAATTTTACATAGATATTAATAACAGTAGGCTGTTCGTGAACCACGTCGTCCGCCATTTCTCAACGATGCGCATTTACCCTGAGGTCATAAATGTGACGTCACGGTATTAGTTCTGATGTCATGAGGACCTCACGTCGTCAAAATGTTCCTTATTGATATTTCAGCATGTTGCCAAAGTTTCATTAACTTAAGCCTAATTCAGCGTCTAATATTAAAGAAATTCTTAAATTTATCGATCACCCCTCGTATTTCATCTCGTGAGTTGAAAACATCGAAAATTCTGATGTTTTCAACACACTCGATGAAATATATTTGGTATTCACCTCAAAAAAGTAAATATCCTCCATACAGTATCCTCACTATCGTGGCACAACTTATTTCCGACCGCCGCCCTCTATTCGACCCCTACAGCGCCTAAAAACTTGGACTCCCCCTCCTTCCTTCGAAATTTTAGTTCCCATGGAATGGTCAATTTGAACACTGTAAAAAATAAGTAAAGGACTACTAAAACACCAGTCAGGCTTGAATCTCCTGCCGATACAATAGTTTCTGGATCTCCACTGCCGGAGAAAATGTCAATTGACCACCAAAACTGCCAAGTTGCACTCCTTTCAGTTTATATTGGCATATATATAGGTAGATGTTCATGGGCACTGTTAAGAGGACCTTTCAGACAAGGTCTATTTAAGCTGGAAATTAATACCCCCATTACATCCTCAGCACTGTGGGGACACATCGCAGGTCAAATCCTGGCAATTAAACCCCGCCAACCGTCCCTGGTATCTCTGGCCCCAAGGGGGCAGGGCATACAAATTACTGGTGCATAACAATATTGTTGTTAATATTTTGATAGCACACACACCCTTGGCCTCTTAGGTCAAATATTGGAACTGTGCAGCTATGTATTTTCTTTTATACTAAGCATATATATGTTGACACTAAACAATTGGTGCACTACATATTTGACAGACTTAAATCTTGATCCTAGGGGGCACGTTAAATTGCCAAAATTTGAAAATGGAGGAGTTGAAGTCTTACTTTGGGTGTAACTAGTCTAACAATTTGACAAATTTGCCTATTACCAGGGTTCGCTTAGGCTTGAAAAGTACTTGAATATACAAGGCTGTCTTGAAAAGTCCTTGAAAATTAAATTTGTCTTGAAAAGCACTTGAAAAACACTCAAAGGCCTTGAAAAGTATTTGAATTTTACCTTTTTACAGGAGGATTCAACACTGACTTTTGAGACCTAAATCAGTAAAAAATTGTGGTGCCTTTATTTGGTGCAGCTTATGCTGCACCAAATAAAGGCACCACAATTTTATACTAATTTTCTAAAACTAATATGATTTGTAATGCAGTCTACCATTTCCGAAGTAGAATTTTAATACTTAAATCAGGATTTTTCATAAACTTTTAGTCCTTGAAAGCTGTAAGATAGTCTTGAGAAGACCTTGAAAAGTCCTTGAATTTTTCTCAAACTTGCCTTACTGACCATGCTTGTTTTGCAGATGGATGCTGTGAAGAAAAGCCTGCAAGATGGCGATAGTAAATCCCTTTTGCAGGCTTTAAAAGACAATGAGAATGTTGCTAACCTAGTGCAAGATCTTGAAGATGAGGGGATTGCTCTGGTTCAGGAGGTGTGTAGAAAGGGGTTTACATCTGTGCTGGAGTTTTTAATTGCGAAAGGTGTCACACTGGACAACTTGAGAGGCAAGGTAAGGCAAAGATCATTGCTAAAATTGAAATTTCACTGCTACAGTTCAAGACATTCAAATCTCATAAATTCAAATTCCTAGGGACTAGAAGTTGATTTCGAAGTATCTGATTTTTAGCTCACCTGAGCCATTGGCTCATGGTGAGCTATTGTGATCCTTGGATGTCCGTCGTCCGCTGTGCGTCGTCCGTCGTTAACAATTGCTTCAAATGACATCTCCTAAACTACTGGCTGGATTTTGACCAAACTTGGTAGGTGTGATCCTTAAATGGCCCTCTTTAAAAATTGTTCAAATGGTTCTGGTCCATCACATATCTAGGTCACACAGACTAAAAATAAATTTTGAAGATGAAAACTTTAAAAATCTTTTTCTTTGAAACCACAAAGCCTAGAGCTTTGATATTTGGTATGTAGCATCACCTAGTAGACCTCTACCAAGTTTGTTCAAATTATACCCCTGGGGCCAATAATGGCCCCGTTCCAGGGTGTCACATATTTTACATAGGCTTATATAGGGAAAACATGGGAAAATCTTCTTGTCTGAAACCATAAGGCTGAGAGCCTTGATAAAATGGTTATGTAGCATCACCTAGTGGACCTCTACTAAGTTTGTTCAAATTATACCCCTGGGCCAAAAATGGCCCCGCCCTGGGGGTCACAATGGTTTTACATAGGCTTATATGGGAAAAACAAGGAAAAATCTTCTTGTTTGAAACCATAAGGCCTAGAGCCTTGATATTTGGTATGAAGCATCACCTAGTGGACCTGTACAAATTTTGTTCAAATTATGCCCCTGGGGCCAAAATGGCCTGTCCCGGGGGTCACATGTTTTACATAGGCTTATATAGGGGAAAACATGGAAAAATCTTCTTGTCTGAAACCATAAGGCCTAGAGCCTTGATATTTGGTATGTAGACCTAGTAGACCTCTAAAAAGTTTGTTCTAGATAAACCCCTCGGGCCAAAAATGGCCCGCCCTGGGGATCACATGTTTTAATAGGCCTATATTAGGAAAAACATGAACTTTTTTTCTAAAACCATATGGCCTAGAGCCTTGATATTTAGCATGTAGCATCACCTAATGGACTTATACCAAGTTTGTTTAAATTATGCTCAGGGGACCAAAAATGGCCAAGGGTCACATGTTTTACAAAGTCATAGTCTTATAAAAGGAGAAACATGAAAAAATCTTCTTGTCTGAAACCACAAAGTCTTAAGAGCCTTGATATTTGGTATGAAGCATCACCTAGTAAACCTCTACCAAGTTGGTTCAAATTGTATCCCTGGGACCAAAAATGGCCCTCTCAGGGGTCATATGTTTTACATAGGCCTATATAGAGAAAATATGAAAAAATCTTCTTGTCTGAAATCACAAGAATTAGAGTCTTGATATTTGGTATGTAGCATCACCTAGTGGACCTCTACCAAGTTTGTTCAAATTATGCTCCTGGTGCCAAAAATGGCCCTGCCTGTAGTGTCACCAGGGACATGGTCAGCTTTCAACAGATACATATATGTAAGCTTTAAGCAAAACTCAGGCGAGCTATTTAGTGCCTCTTGGCCCTCTTGTTTTAATTATAGGAAGGTGGACAATAAAATTATATAACTCCCAAAGATGATTATTATCAGCGTTTTATTATCAAACATATGTTTTTATTGACAGCTATTTATTAAAATAGTTCATATTCTTTTAATGCAGCGTGCCCCAAATTTATTTCGAAATAAGCAAGTAATTTCGAAAAATCAGAGTTTGAATTTTCGAGGTTTTACTGTACTAGGGTAAACAAATTGATCTCTTTGCATGCTTGGTAATATTTCATGCTTTTTTCGCCAGAGGCTTAAGGTCACCTACTGTGATCAGTCTATGCATTCTGCGTCGTCCATCAATGTTATGCGAAAACTTTTTTTAAGGACATCACATCCTGAATCGCGGGTCTAAAGTTTAGAATAAATTTACATGAATGTTTCCAATAAGGTCCTCTACTAAAATTGCACGAATTGTTCCTCTCCGCTGAACAAAATGGCCACCAGAGCTAAAAATAGAAATAACTTAAATAAAAACCAGAAATATTGGTCCAACTTCAAAATAGTTTCATAGGAATGTTAATTCCCCATAATGCCCTCTACCAAAAGAGCACAAATTTTAATGCTTTTGCTCTGCTGAACAAAATGGCTGCCAGATCATAGAAAAATATTTATTCTTGCAAAGAATTGGTTGAGCGAAGCTTTTTGAAGCCGTTGTCAAATGAACAAAAATCCATGTTCAAATTATGAGATTCATGTGCTAAAACGTTGCGCGTGTCTATTACGTTGTGGCGACGTAATGGCGTTCAAAAGTTTGACACTGACGCCTTTTTGTTTAGAGAAATCCAGTGTAAGAAAAGGGATGTTTTGATGTTTAAGCGGCCTTTTTAGTGCGGTCTATGTTGGAATCAGGTAAAATATGTAAGAATAACGATCACCCATGTTTGTTTAATTGCATTAACATTTGCCGGTGCCTCGAACAATGTTTGAGCACTCAGCCTAACGGCCTCATGTTCAAACTATGTCCTCAGGGACCTGGCAAATGTTAATGCATGAAAAAACAGGTGTGATCCCTATAAACATCTTCTGAACCACTGACCCACAGCGAAAATTCTAAAAGGGGTCCTGTGCTTAAAATAATTTCACAGAAATGTTCCTCATAATGTCCTCTACCAAAATCGCACAAACATTTCTGCTGGGATAAACAAAATGGCAACCAGAGCTAAGAACAGAAATATCTTTAAAGGACATCTCCTCCTGAATTCCTGGTTCAAAATTAAAAATAATTTCACAGAACTATTCCTCTACCAAAATTGCACAAGCAGTTTTGCTTTGCTGAACAAAATAGCCACCAGAGCTGAAAATAGAAATATCTGTAAACATCTCCTGAACCACTGGCCCAAATTCAAAATGATTTGACCAAAATGTTTCTCATTATGCCCTCTTCTAAAATTGCTCAAATGGTTTCACTTGGCTGATGAAAAATTGCCACCAGAGCTACATATTGAAAGTATTAGTGTGGGTATAAGTAATAGTTATTATTATCACTTGAATAATGTACAGTAAAACCTGTCTTGCGCGGTCACTCAAAAAATGACCCTGGAATATATGTTTTATGCCATAATCACTTAGTGCAGATCAAAAGTATTGCGGTAGAGCGTTCTGCAGTACTTTTGACCTGCACTAAGCTACCACTTGTCTTTAAGACCTTTGTGTTGTCTATTTTTGAGTGGTCGCTTAAGACAGGGTTCACTGTAGAACTATTTTGTTGGCACCCACAAGAACTGGATCATCCAAGTGGTTCTTTTGAATAGTAAGAGAGCCACATCATACTGTATTCAAACTAATAAACGCACTATGATGCTCTTATAAGCTCACTGCTCATATTGAGACTAGTGTTTTTTTTACTATTCTGGTATCATGCAGTGTCTGTGATGCTTTTATTTTGTATGTAACCTATAAAAAAGTTGGTGGTGTGTGGAAGCATAGCTTTCTGAAAAAGTTGCCTCTTGCTTAGACTGGCTCCAGTCCTTAAAACAATTTTTCATCAATGTGTCATATCATATACTTGTAGCTAGTCTTACTCTGATGGCTCTGTTTTAAAACAGAGCCATCAGAGTAAGACTAGCTACGAGTATATGATGACACATTGATGAAAAATTGTGTTAAGGACTGGAGCCAGTCTACCTCTGGCTGAGATTGCTTAGTTTTATGCATTTTCACAAGTCATTTACATCTTACTCAGCTATATAGCTAGCTCTAGGTCACTATGTCCAGTTTGTAAGTTTAAATGAAGGTTTGAAGTAAGGAAAGAAAATCATTATACTCATTTGATAATCATGAAGTATTGGCTTTATCATGTAATATCTTGATAAGATGACATTACAAAGGCTTTAGTATTAAATATGGTGATAAAATTCTTGTAAACACTTTGTTGATTAAAAGAAAATGTTACAGGCTCAGTATATACTGAAGGTACATTTTCTTTTGATTCGCTAATGCTAGGTTATTTTTCATGATTTTTTGTTGTCTGCTGATTTATTGAAAGTAACTACTGTTTCAAATAAATCTTTCAGGAACATAATCAGAGAGTCAAACAGTTTGAATCCAGATCAGGATCAAACATTTGTCAGGGCCAAACTTTTTGCAAAGGAAAAAGAAGTATTGGTAGACGACAAAAGTTGCCACCAGCAGGCAAACAGTTAAGGTGTAGATTACTTAACCCTTTGGAGTCCGGAAACCCTTAAATGGGTACGGGTACTTTTGTAAACAGTGAAGGGGAGGGGGGGTAACAACAATACCAAGAACAGTTGAAGTATCACTATATTTGGCAATATCAAGGGTCAGGAATGCAGTAGCTCAGTGCTTAACTTGAGTCCAGGGCTTGCTGGTTTGAGCCTCACTAGAGTCAATGCATTGTGTCCTTGAGAAATACACTTTATCCTCTGCCTAGTACAGGTTCAACCCAGGAAGACCCGGCCCGACATGGCTGAAAAATTGTTGACTGGGACGTAAAAATTCAAACAAACAAAAAAGAGTATAACAAGAGTATAAAAAGGCAAAAAATCCACAGACAACAAAAAAGCATGCAAATTCCAAGAGTTAAAGATATCCACTTTTTTCCCCTTTTAAGAGAACCTAGCCTAAATAGTCATTTGTATATATTGAGTTAATAAAACAATTCATTATGTATCTGGGATGAAAGAGGCAAATGGAGCTAACAACCAGCAACAGCTAGGGTACCTTTTTATTTAGATGATCTACATGTTTTGGTATCGGTATCGCAGATACCTTTGCAGGGTTAATCCTAGCTCAAAATGATGATTGGTCCTTAAAATGGGCCAATGGCCCATATTCCATTCAAATACATGCAAATTTCCAAATCTTAATGGGCCATTTGAAATTTTTATGGGCCCTTTGCAAAATTTGACGGGCCCAAGAATCCTTAATAACCACAATAGAGCATAATTGACATGAGATTTGAATAGCTTGTATATGGAGCCCAGCCAAAAATAAAGCCCATTTTAGCAAAACATTAGTTATAATTTTCTCACAAAATGGATCGGCCCATCCTCGTATGAACCCTGCTTTGTCAGGATAAGATTTCAGCCCCTGAAGTAAGAAAAAAATGGTTGTGTGTTTATCATGTGATCTGATTGTTAAAAATAGATGCTTTAAACTAAGCTAGCAGACATAACATTTAAAATAGTAGTTAAATAATAGATACATAACTGTATCATTACACAGTTAAGAATCGAGATTAGGGTCAAGGGGCTTATAAATATGTATTTAACTATTTCCTTGCTAGCTATATAGCAGTAACTTTTGTCGTCTCCTGATAACCTTTGCAAACTGTTTTGACCCAGATCAGGACTCACAGAACGTTAGTACTGATCTGGATCCAAACTGTTTGACTTTCTGATAGTTTTCCTGAAAGATTTTTAAAAAGTTACTTTTGAGATAAAGTAAGCTGACATCAGTAAAAGCATGAAAAATACACAGCATGCAATTAGTCAAACAGTTTTATAATGTTATGATATACAATGTTTGCCAAAGATACTCTTAAGGGTAAATTTCCTGGTCATTTTAAATTGCATATTCAATGGGCAATAAAATGTACAGTACTGTATACGCTATTTATTTCTGAATATAGAGTCACCAGGGATAATTCTCATCTTTCATACCAATAAATTTTTGTCCTGAAAACGTTTTCTGCTTTTCATGTCTGCTGCATAATTATATTCATTAACCCTTAATGTGCCAAGAAAAAAATGCGTCTGAAAATGTCGTCTGCTGAAGCCGTCTGCTGCAAATAATTGCCTATGTTTACAGACGAATTAAGTATAGAAGCAAACAGTGTAGACCCAGAACAGACTGCTCCTATAGGAGCAGTCTGATCTGGGTCCACACTGTTTGCCATATAGGCTTCTTAAACATTTCAGCAGACGAGAATAGCAGACGACTTTTGTTGCGATTGGCGCATTAAGGGTTAAATGCACTTCAGACTACTTTGGATTATGGAGTCAAACACTATGAACACTGGCCAGACTGCTCCTTCTTCTGCTCTTCAGAGAAAGAAATATGACATTTTTTTTTAATTTGAGCCGCAACATGAGATTTCGAACAATTTGACATTTTGACAAGTCTAGACTCTGACGAGCCTCTACAGCCTCCTTTTAAGCTTAAAAACTCTAAATGGTGTTCAGTCAGTAGCTTAACAATTATAGAATACTCAAGCGACCAGCAAAGGCTCTGATCAGACTGCGCATATGCGCAGGCTGATCTGAGGCTTTGCTGGTAGCGCATACCACATTGTTGGAAATCTCATGCACTGGTTCATTTATAACTTGTGACCCCTCCATATTTGAGGGTCTGGATGGGGGGATCTGGTATTCACTATTCATTAAAAATTTAGCCCGTTATTCATCTCATTAAAATTTTGGGTTATTCATTAAAATAAGACCAATTATTCATTAAAAGTAAGAAAGGTGGCAAAGAAATCTGATTTTTCACTATTCATTAATTTTTTCTTCAATTCATTAAAGATAGGATTATTCATTATTTTTTAGGTCCTCATTATTCACCATTCATTATTTTTTTGGCTCATTATTCACTATTCATTATAAAAAAGGGCCATTATTCACAAATCATTATACCCCATCCAGACCCTCATATTTACAATGGACTATCCTGACTTATATGGGAAATTCCATTGGTACAAAAAGGGTTAACCATTCTTATACTTCCTTATGGTTACAATGCCACATTCATTGACATTGACAGCAGGTGCCATGGGACCATACCTAACCTCATCATATGTGGCTTAATATCTTGGAAACACAAACTTCTAGCTTAATTTCTACAATATTAAACAATTTGAACAATGACAGTCCCTTAGTTTCAGATGAGTCTTCTTGTTTTATGTACTACCCAAAATATCTTTTGATAGGAAAATGAACAGAAAATATATTATATTTAAGAAATAAATTCTATATTTGGTCTGTTCATGGAATCATGAACACTTCTGGTCTTCTGCAAGAGACCCGAAGTATTCTTGTTTCCATCAACAGACCAAAACTTGAATTTATTATTTATATTTACATTTTATATTATCAGTCAAGTATCAATTTTCAATTTTTACCTACCTGGTATTTTGAATTAAATTAGACATAAGAGAGATTTCAGAATAGCCAAAACGCCAAATTTTCGCGCTTAACGTCATGGCGATAAGTTTTCAACGTCACACAAATGTCAAAAGACAAACAATGTTATTGGATTGCGTTGAAGTTGGGCCAGCGCATGTGTGGGCATGGCTTTAATTGATCCGTTCATTAAGCATATCTCAAATGTTAAGGTCCATTTTAAAGAGAGGATTGCCGGGGGGAGCGTGTGTGTGTATGTGTGTGTGTGTGTGTGTGGGGGGGGGGGGTGTCTGGTTCCCTGTAGACCAGCAATTTACTTACCTGTACAGGTAAAGGTTTGAAAATGTATTCAGCCAATCAGGGGACAGGAAATGGCTAATATGACAACTTGATTGGTTATCTAGAGATGTTATCTGTATAAGGTTTAAATAGATACAGAATGACTGAGACTGGCTGACTGATTTAGATATAATGACAGCGTATTGCCGCCCCCTGCCTCTGGCATTTAGAGGGCACACAAAACACCCAGTTTTATGCACCCTCGTAGGCTTTAAAGAAAGGATTTCTGGCTGTTGCCTGCCATTATCCATGCCTGACCGTATTAAGTAAAATGTGGGGCATAAATTAATAAGTTTGAATCTGGATACTGTTCTTAAACAGGCCCATGCTTGCAGGTTTCAACTGTACAGTGGTCCTGCATTTCCTGATAATGGAGGTTCAGGTTAAGTTTGTTTTTGTCAATGCCTCTCTTAAAATAGTGAGCTGTACTCTAATGGTAATTTTGGGGTAATACATCACCCAGGAATGACTGCAAGCTACTTGTGTGACCTTTTATACTCCAGTCCTGTCTTTAAAGACTCGCAGTGGAAATTTAAATATTGTTTTATGTATATAATAATAATTACTGACCAACTTGGATTAACCTGACGGTGCCTAGCTGTTATGTAACCAATTTGATGAATTTGAAGACATCATTATTTTATTCAACCAAGTTCAACCTGATAAGTAAATTGTGTGCACAATCTGCTAATAGGAGCAATGTGGGCTTATTAGGTGAAATAGGTAAATGTTCTAAGATTTCACACATGTCTGCTAAAAAGGTCTAGACAAACAGTGCAGACCCAGATCAGGCAGTGCTTCTGGAGAAGCAGTCTGTATGATCAGGGCCTTCCCAATTTGCTATTCTGACAAGCTTTTTGCGAATTCCAGCCTTGATAACGTTACTAACCAAAATGAGAAAAGTGTTTGAAATTTTAGAACATTTGAGCTGCGAAATGAGATTTCCAACAATGTGGTATGTGTACGCATACGTGCAGTCTGATCAAAGCCTTTGCTAGTCGCTTAAATATTCTATGCGTATTAAGCTACTGACCTAACTTTATTTGGAGTTTCTAAGCTTAAAAGGAGGCTGCACAGGCTCGTCTGAGTCTACACTTGTCAAAATACCACATTATTGGAAATCACATGTCCCGGCTCATTAAAGTTACAGTAATTTCTTGTTTCCAGGAAAGAGCATTAGAGACAGCCTGTAGATACAACCAGGAAGAGATTGTGGAGTGGTTGTTATCACATGGAGAACCAATCCTGTCTGAAGGGCTGATGGTGTGGCAGGAAGATTCTCCATTCTACATTGCCTCTAGATATGGTCATCTAGAAGTAACAAATGTGCTTCTAGCACACAGTCCTTGTAAGTTTTGTCTACCACACAGTCCTTATAAGTTTTGTCTAGCACACAGTCCTTGTAAGTTTTGTCTAGCACAAGGTCCTTGTAAGTTTTGTCTGGCACACAGTCCTTGTAAGTTTTGTCTAGCACACAGTCCTTGAAAGTTTTGTCTAGCACACAGTCCTTGTAAGTTTTGTCTAGCACACAGTCCTTGTAAGTTTTGTCTAGCACACAGCCCTTATAAGTTTTGTCTAGCACACAGTCCTTGTAAGTTTTGTCTAGCACACAGCCCTTGTAAGTTTTGTCTAGCACACAGTCCTTGTAAGTTTTGTCTAGCACACAGCCCTTGTAAGTTTTGTCTAGCACACAGTCCTTGTAAGTTTTGTCTTGCACACAGTCTTTGTAAGTCTTGTCTAGCACACAGTCCTTGTAAGTTTTGAGGCTACAATTACAACCCAGTAAAAAATAAGAGTGCCCTGGCTCAATGGTAGAGTGCTTGACTTGAGACCGAGGGGTTGCCGGTTTGAGCCTCATTGGTGTCACTACGTTGTGTCCTTGAGCAAGGCACATTTATCCTTGTTTAGTACCGGTTCAACCCAGGAAGACCCCTTCCCAACGTAACTGATAAAATGTTGACTAGGGCGTAACGTGACATGCAAGCCCTTATAAAACCATTTAATCTGCCACAAACCCTATCAAAATCTGACACAAAATAAGAAAGTTAGAGCAATTTCACTTCGTAAACAAACCTACCTAACATACACTATGGATTTAAATCCGGGTCGGAGAAGTCCTGGCTTTTAGCTCGCTCTCACTTCCGGAGAAGACTTTTTTACCTACGCACCGTGCGGTGTCTTCTTCCGGCAAACCCCACAAAGATATGTCACTTTCACATTTCGGCGCATTGAAGTCGGACGCTGTTTAGAGCTCTCAAGAAGTTTGTCATCGGGCTTATTTGAATAAGTCCTCTTGTGATATAGTTCGTCTATCGGCTGTTGCTCAATTCCGAGCTGCTATCTAGTTTTTCTGAGGCAAACATGACTTGAAAGTCGGATGAGTTTTGTCAAGACGATTTCTAAACTTCACGTGGACAAACCACGCGAGGTGGGGTATACGCCAAAAAGCAAAGCAAGAAGGCGTTTTGAGATATGATAGTTTGCAGGAGTCATTGGACATGAATTCCTGACTCGCGATAATGCAGACTTTGGTATATGAACACACCACAAAAGGTGTTGTACATAGATTCTTTTTCTCAGGTACAGTTTCTGAACTTGGATATTTATGGCATAATGCAAGGGGTAAGTATTTATTCGCTGAGCAGGTTTCTGTTCATGTTGATGCAAATAACAGTGAGACATCTGAACATTCGTAGAACTTGTCAGAAAGTTCAAAGAGAAAGGTAAATGCCTCATTCTCGATCTAGTTTTTCATAACTCTGACATGCAGTGCCTGCCAGAAATGCTGGCGAGGGCGTGGGCAGTATCAGAAGAAATAGATAAACATTTTATTAATCTGGTATACAAACTAGCCCTCAGTAGACGTAGCCTTTTGTTTACTATGATAAAACTGTATATGTAGAGAACGAATGTGGCTTACTGTAATAGGCTGGTAACCAGGACTAGTATACAAGATAGTAGATCTATCTATAAGGTTAAAAATGTGATCAGAATTATGACCACGTTTTCAAAAAAAAAAAAAAAAAAAAAAAGATTTTTCTTTGAATGTTATAGCAAACACATATCTGCAAGATTTCAATTTTGAGAGATATTTTAGCTGACGGTTGTCTAGTTAAACGTTTTTTGATCGGAGGGCATCTGTCTCGAAAGCTTAGTAAAAAAACTAAATGCTTTTATAGCCCAGTTTCCTATAAGTCAACAATCAATCAGTTTTGTGGTCACGAATGGTGTAAGAATAGAATATTATTCAAATACTATCCTCTATTTTACTATATTTAGGATAAAGAAATAGTCATATGTTTACACGAACATGACATAGACTTGATGCTACTAACTTTATCTTCCATTAGGTTGTTTTCTTCACATAGTGACCTATCTGACTTGAGCATATGGTAAAAGATACGTGACATATGGTCACCTTATGCGTCATATGTTTTTCCCAGTCTGGTCTTTTCAATGTAGTATTTATCTACATTGTCACTGGAACTCCTTTTTGACCTGACCATGTATAAGAAATAGAAAGAAATATGGTTTTGAAATTTTTATGCAGAGAATATTTCTGTTATTACGCTAAAACTATAATAATCAATTTTATTATGGTTTGCATATCAAAGATGATTTGACGTCTCTAAAGACAGATAGTTCATTTTTGGTTTGCCGGTAGCGCAGTTAATAGCAAGACTGACAGCAGATCCAGGGATCAAGAGTTTATCCCAGTCTGAACCCATACAAAAATAACTTTTCTTGGAGATCTGTCATGTACAAATTTATACAGTAATTCTCCTTTTTTTGCTGAATCTAGTGGGGTTATTGGCAGCATGAATAAGCATACGTATTTGACTGGTTATCCTCCTATAGTCAAGCTCGTGCAGGTAAAGGTGTGGTTAGGTGAACTGACGGGTTTGGCATGATCATATCTAATAACTTGGACATCAAAGAGCAAACAAATCTACAGTTTTGAGGAATATATACAGCATATTAGCATGATCCTTTGTTTGTTTTTTTTTGAAAGTGATGTGCTTTAGCAGACAGGTGTTTTTTTCATAATATATAGGCTTGGTACACAGTTTTAGACTACCTGTTTTATCTACTAGCCAGGTTGGACGAGGACTTTAAGAAATGTGCCTGTCCATGTCTAAGATGTACTAGTCCTGACCTGAAATGGACATGTATTTATTTCATAAGCCAATTGTACATTGCAGTACTTAAAACTTACAATACTAGGATACAATATTTGACATGTCTTAACCTTTCTGCCATGAAGTAAAAGAAAGTTGTTTCATGTAAGTCTATTTCATCTTCAATCTATGTCGGGACTCAAGGAACATTAACACATTTTGTTTAAAATTTGGAAATACAATTTTTAGATTCTAGTATTCAAGCAATGAATACGGTGACGATGACATAAAAGTACAAATGTATATAGTACGCATATTTCTTAGGGCTGTTAAAGACATCCATTATTTGCAAGTTGAGCGCTAAATGGTTCAACCAGCAACATTTGACAGTAATATTTAGATTCAAATTACCTAAAAACGATTTGGTTAGTCAAAAAGTAACTGGTCGATTTATTCTAGTTTTGCCAAATGTATTATTCTATGATTTTCAAATCGAATCTGAATTAGTGTGGTTCAATTTCAGGGGTAATGGTACCAGTTTCCTAGCAGGAAAAACAAACCACAAACGGACCAAAAGTAGCTCCTTTTGGGATCATAAAGGTGCTACAGTGAGTGTAGAATAATTTAGAAAGCCTACAAATGAGTATACATTACTTCAGAAAACAGATGATATGCAAGATGTTGCAGTATATTAAACAAGATAGTTATCACATCATCATTTTGTTCAAGGACAGTACTGATTCTTAGATTGTTTATTCATTGTTTATTGAGATACGGTACTACTAACATTCATTTTAAGGAGTGCAGTGGCTCGATTGTAGAGTGCCTGACTCTCGACTGAGGGTTTTTGGTTTGAAACTCACCAGTGTCACTGCTTTGTGTCATTGAGCACGCTTTAATCGTTGCTTAATATTTAAGTCCAGCCCAGGAAGACATGTCATGTCATAACTTAAAAAAAACAAAAAAAAACAACAAAAAAACTGTTGACTCAGATGTTCAGAATCATATCAAACAATAGTAACCTCCATTGTGTGTGAGGGTTTTGGATTAGCCAGTGTTTTGTTATGCAGTATCCTCTAGTTTTGCAATCACTTCGCTTGAAAAGAAAGCACTTGTTGTTTGCTTTTATTGTCTTCTGGTGGTCATGGCATTGGTCGTTTTTCTCAACAATTTCCTCATGGTGTCTTGAATTGGTCTGTGGTTTGTGATTATGGCATTGTCTAAGTAATAAGGTTGCAAAGATCAGGAATCGATACAATCAAGTACCACACCTGACCCAGGATACCAATGGGAAAGTGACAAACTCACAGAAGACACCACAAACGAGAGCCAAGAGGTCAGCCCTTTCCCAGCAGGTGACCACAAAGCACATATAAACAGACGCGCACAAAACATAGCAAACACAAGACAGAACAAAAACATAAAAGATCCACAAAAGAAGTACCGCCTTGGAACGGTCAGTAAAATATTTTACTGGAGGGCTTAAACCGGTTTAACGGCGCCAACCTCACCCTTAATTCAGATGTGGATCAAGACACATAGATATTTGGTTTGCATGAAAGACCCCTAACTTATCAATGCATCATCTCCTAAAACATATAAATCAAGATATAACAAGGAGATAAAGCAAGGATAAGGACTCAACAGTAAATTAAACTGAATACCGGAGCAAAAGAAATCCAACAGGTAAACCCCGGTGGGCCCGACAAACAGCCAAAGCATCAGGCCCCTACCATCTCATCAATAGATAAGTCTTTAAGTCGGAACCATCATAGAGTCTGAAGTCCGACCCACCAGCGTGCAATTAAAGAGGAAAGCAAAGTTGCCAACCGTGATTGGGTTGACTACCAAGCATGCAGTCTGTTGCAATACATTAATGTTATAGCCAATCTTTTTATAATGGGAAATTATTTTAATGAACTGCGCTGAAAAATTATTAGAGCCAACAATCTTCTTCAACTTATACACCAAGTCACCATAGAAATCAGGTTCCGAAAGTCCTTGGCGCAAGAGAGATTTAAGTCCAACTTGGAATTTAGAAATCAAATCATAGTATCGTCTATAAAATTTTGAAAATGTTTTGCGAAGTTTATGATACCGATAGCCCTGTTTAAGAAGTTTCTGAGTTAATAATTTATTGCGAGTGTTGAAGTCAGTAACATAGCTGGATGCTCTAGCAAAACGAATGAGTTGAGAGATATAGACTCCATAGGATGTAGAACGAGGAACATCACCATCTAAAAATGGGAAATTGACAATTTCAAAATCAAAGTCATCACGTTTATCATAAATTTTGGTAGAAACAATATCATTAGAAATTGACAAATGCAAGTCTAAAAATGCGGCTTCGGTATCAGAGGCATTGGCTTTATTAAGTTGGAGCTCTGAAGGGTATATTTGACTAACCATATTTTCAAAATAAACATTATTAATATTTAAAATATCGTCCAAATAATTGGAAGTAGTGTCATACTCATAACAAAATTTTCTCAGCCTTGTAAAATGTTATATAACGATATGTTTTTCCAGTGAAGCTGCCACTTTGGAAGAATCTGTTGTATGTTTGTTATATATGACTGCTAGACTTTTCTCTATGAAAAGATTTTCAGACAGAGCTATTAAGCTTTTGAGATCCCAATGAAGGAAAGACATACAATAATGTAAGCCCAGGCAGCTCTATGTTTGGTGTGCGGAATGGAATTCGGATTTCTGTCATGCCTCTTTAAACAAATGTGTTGGTTTTCTGATATCCCTTTTTTGAAAAGGATATGCAGTACAAAAAAAAAACAAAAACAAAAAAAACATACATAATAGTGTTATATCTATCTTATCTATGTTGTTCTTGTTACATGTATCACCATGCAAATGACAACTGACCAATTGGACAGTATTAATATACATGTATTATGATGTTTATTGAAGGTTCCTATTTATGATAGATTACCATACACAATGGTATCTGTCTGTCGATTTAAAAGGTCTGAAAGAATCTCCATTTTAAACAAATGGATGTTTTTCTCTGTTGTCAAATATGACATAAAAGACACGTGTTAGTGTTACCATTTTCATTCGTACATCATTCTGTAGAGCAAGTGCTCATTATTCTCTACAAATATTCAAAGACATTATCAGCATTGATAAGGAACCATAACTTTCATTGGCACAACTTTGTCGAAGCAGAATTAGCTTAATCTTGACAGTAGTCATATTTTAATTACATGTCATCAAGAAGATAAGCATTTTGATCCCAAGAGGTGTGTTTATTATGCATTATACATGTATCAATAACACTAAAACACAGATAGGGAAATATTAAATGATGCAAATTTGTGTTTGGGTTACTAAACAATTCCACAACCAGTTACAGCTCAGTATATCTAAAATAGATTGCAAATCTAATATATAAGGTGAAAAGGGAGTTATTAACAGAGTTAATAACAGTCATTGTACTAGATGTATAAATGCTTTGGTTGTTAATGGGTACCCTCAATCAATAATGTATTGGGGTTATATAATGCAGTCTAGTCCATGGAGACCAGATACATTCAGCATTATTTACTTAAAGACAGTTAAAATGCCCATTTTAGAGTATAGAATATAAATAAATAAATAATAAAAATCACTTTTCGGCGAGCTGCGATTAGGATATACTGTATTAAGACTTATATGGCTGTGATATTGCCAGGTTCTTCGTATGTGTATATAGACATTCAGTTGTTAAGTACAGAATATAACACTGGAATGATAGTTCCAATGAAGATATTACTTGGATAATTACATGTATTTAGAAATACAGAACAGTGTTACATAATTTGATTCAGTTGAATATAAATTAACACTTGGATGAGTAAATGCATTATATTTGCATAATGAGAACTATGTGTACAGTTTTTGGTGTTAACTTTTTTGCACTGACTATAGTTATTTAATCAGATATGAAACCAACTGAATGGTTATATTAAACTGTGGATGAAATAGAATTTCTAAAAAAAACACAGAGATAAATTTATCACCAGGGTGTGTTGTTTTATTTTTATTTTGATATTATCTGGAGGGATTTAATACATTTGAAAAACCCTCCTCCTATGGTACTGCTTTTTAATCTAAATAAATCCATAGTGTATGTTAGGTAGGTTTGTTTACGAAGTGAAATTTGTTATCAAATTAGAATTTTAAGAGTAAACAATACCTACCTAACATACAACAAACCCACCCACCAACCCCTCTTTTTCAAATGTCCTTCCTAAGGCGACTTCAATGCGCCGAAATGGAAGTGACATATCTTTGTGGGGTTTGCCGGAAGAAGACACCGCACGGTGCGCAGGTAAAAAAGTCTTCTCTGGAAGTGAGAGCGAGCTAAAAGCCAGGACTTCTCCGACCCGGATTTAAATCCATAGTGTATGTTAGGTAGGTATTGTTTACTATTAAAATTCTAATTTGAAAACAAATTTTCAAATTTGAAAATCAAAATTCTGACTGCAATTAAGCCAAAGGAGGCTGCCATTTTGAATATTTAACTTCCTGCAAATTTTGAAAAGCCAATAAAATCTCAATGCTAAATGTTCAGATATTTTTCAAAATCAGCTATTTTCAACAGAGGAATCAATAAAAATGCAAACAAAGTTGAAATGAGTTGCAAGAAACTAGACATTCTGTTTATGCATATTTAATTAGGGCTGTGTGATGCTTCAAAGCCTAAAAATGGCTGCCCTCCATTGCTTTCTAATATCTACTATACAAACATCTGTAAATTTCTTATTTTTTGTTCGATTTTGATTGGGTTTGCGGCACATTGCATGATTTGATAAGGGCTTGCAATTCAAATGCACTTGCTTTCAAACTTGAGGTCCCCTTTAAGAAGACTGATGAAGCCAACTGATCTAGATCTCCACTTTTTTAAAAGATGTTATAACAGTTTGTAATGCATGTAGTTATGCACACAGTGTGCTTAAAAGTTGAATTACAGTATGGCTTTAGAGCCAACATATTCTCAAACTGAGCCTGTGTCTTAAAGCCGTTTGCGAAATTATGTTCTTGCAAACAAAATGGCGTTCTCTTTGGAAGATGCTAAAAAAAAGAAGTTCTAAAAAGTTGGAAATTGCAACTTACTGCTGTGAATCTCAGAATCATATTCCTGGAAAACTAAGTAATAAACTATCTCATTAACTCTTTTAATGTTGATCAAAAGTCAAAAAACCCTTAAATCTGCAAAATTGTTTGTATTTTAACATAACACTCTTGGCTGCTTGTTGCTGCTACTAGCCTCACTCTGATCTTCCTGGCTGGAAGCTGCGCTATTTTTCCTTGTGGGAGCCCATTGAGGAGGTATACTGATTAGGAAATGTTACATATACACAACCATCCTTGTATTATTTTTGATATTAACTCTTTAAGCTACATAATCTCACTGTCACATTTTAAGGGCTAGTATAATTGGCTCACCTGAGCTAAAGGCGCAAGGTGAGTTATTCATAATTGTGATCATTAGATGTAGGCCTTGAGCTGGCTATAGACCCCCCTCCCCCGCAGGGGGAATTTTGTACACTATGATTTTCTGAAACTACATTATATAAGACACAAAATAAAAGATGTTAGCCCTCTGAGAGTGGCAGCGTTAACGTGTAACAGCACGTTATATACGTTACCCCCCAAAAATAGCATTAAACGTCCCTGATAATGTCATAACCATGACATGTTCGTATATATTTGCATGCTGACAAAGGTTTATGAACGTCTTAGGACACAGTTACATATTTTTAGTATTGATTTTATAAATGTTTTGAGTAATTACCGTTGTATACGTTACTTAATGTTTCCTGTGTTATTTCCAAGTATCAGTATGTATTTATTGACTATACGTGTATTACATCTGTCACAGAATATAGTAAATCTATAAGACTGCTACTTAAATGATTTAAAGTTCTTCATTATGGTCGCTTACACTATTTTTCAGGTCCATGTTATGTATGTTACCTTCAAAATAGCATTAAACATTTAAGTTAATGTCTCTAACAAGCCCTGTTTATACTTTATGCATGCTTGCACAGGTTTATGTACTTCTTTTAACAAGGTTTACCTATTTTAAGTATTCATTTAATAAATGCATTGAGCTTTAACTGTTATGTGTGTTACCAAATGATACATAAGTTATTCTGAGTATCTGTATAGAAGGGTGTTGACTATACATGTATAAAGTCTGTCAGAGAATTTAGAAAATTTATAAGGCTGAAATAATTAGAAGTTACTTATTAATTTATGGTGACTTAAACTAATAATATAATGTGATCTATCAACCTTTGCTGTTTGCTCACATAAACAGTATAGATACCATGCATTCAAATCAGAAGTTCTGAAAGACAGTCACTGTGAAACAGCTCAGTTCTGGACAAGGTATATGGATATGATTCAGATGGTGTTGACACTGATTAGGGCTACAAAGAAAACAACTTTGAATTGCATGTCATCTCTATCTGTATGCCTTGTTCCCAATGTTCATTGCAAACGATCACAACAACTATGCACAATATGTACCTGTGTAACTGAATACACTCATAAATTTGATACACATCGCAGATGCAAAGAACTTCTCGAACAAAATGGGTTTAGTGTGTCACAACCATTGGTTCTCTGCTTGAGAAATGCTTTTGACATAACTATCAGGCAAACAGTAGAGAGGTATTATAGGCTTCAGCAACTAAAACTACGCTTTGTACTACATATGGAATGGTGTATTACTCATCACATCAGAGTTCAATATATTGAAACGACTCTTCAATGCAATATATGAAATATTCAATCTGCTCAGATGCAAAGTAGAATGAGTACTAGAGGCAGTTTAAGGCTTCACCAATCCTTTTAGTTTTAGTTTTGAAGACCATGAACTGTACTTTTTGTCTTTTGGTGTGCCTGTTAAGCCTGGCATAGCTAAGGATCTTATTGAGGCTGATGACATTGGCAGGAAGGCTGTTGCAGACTTCATTGACTCACTTTTAGTATAAAAAATCTGTCTTTCACATCCCCCATAAAATGCTATAAGCTAATAAAGTTTTGATGCTTGCGAGGTCATGCTTGCGAGGTCAAGCAAGAAGAAATTGCCCAATTTACAAAACGTAAACAGCCAGATGAGAGCTTAAAGGAGCGTCTTTGGTAAGCATGAGCGTCTTTCTATTAGACATAATGTTGACCCTGAGTTGACACTGCCGGTCCTTCTGGGACCTGTACCATGGTCACTGTCGACTCCTGATAGAATTTCCACCAAAACTGACAAGTCCAAACTTCAACATGGCTTACAAGCACACATTGAACCAACATTAGATTGGCCATGTAGTGGTGCATATAACGTTGATGTAAATGCCATAACTACAGAGCATTATAGCTTTTACTGTCACCTTCATGGATCTGATGGCACCAGTATTCAACCAGGCACTAAAGGCAGGGCATATTGGTTTTGTCACTGATACATATATACAATGTATAAGCAGCAGTCTATAAATTCTAACAAACATTCTCGCAGAGGATAACCTGGGTGTTTTGTTGAACAATGGTGTATGCAACAAAAGGTGCACCTTCTGAATGTCAACAGCATTGGCCAGAATATGGGGGAAGAGATCTACAGTAATACACTGTTTAACAGATTGTGACACTACCAATGTGTCGATGTGTTAGTACCACGGAAAGGTTATTCCTATCAAACTGATAGAGAACCCCTCCCCCACTAGTTCATCAACATTCTAAGAAGGGTAGGAAAACAAATAAAGAATTGCTCTAGGCACTCATCAGTGATATGAAGCCCTAACATGTGCTATTTATGTAATTGTGAATAAGCTGCAGTACGACATGTTTCTGAAAAAAGTCCCAAAGCCATACACATATACTGTCTATTTCAAATGGCATGAACATGAGATTACCTCCACCCTGCTTTTCTGCCCATAAGATGTACCTACAAAGATTGAACTATCAAGTCTTTCCCATGAAAACAAGTGAGGCTTTCCAGATATGATTGTACCCTAACAAAAGAGCCACAGAATAATATTTCACATTTTGTGTGATATGGGGTTACCATGTTCAAAACTCAACAACTCAAACCTTATAACAATAGAAACATAATATTTGCAGTTTCCAAAAGGTACATAAACATTCTTTAATACAAAATGAGTTAGTAAGCACATTCACATTAAAAAAAATATCAAGCTATATTAGTTTTATAAAGCATTTATATAGGAATAATGAAAAAGTAACATACGTAACACTTTGGGGTGCATATATGTTTCCAAAGGTCAATATCTGTGATGCAAAAATAGCTTACTTGGATGATATAGCCAATTTGGAAATCTTACCTTATCGTTTGCACTTTTCAGACGTCATGTCATTTACTAAAATTATCAAAGATGTTGATGGGTAGTATATATATAATTGGCTGTTACAAGGTAATGGTGCCATTACCAGAATGCTAGCATATTGCAAAATCCTTGCAAGATAAATGTGATAGAGGAGTAATAAGTTGTAAAGGAAAATTCTTTAAAACCCTTGGATAATATATGAAGATATGCTTTAAAACTTCTACCTAATGGGGTTTCTATGATCTTTTAAGTTGTTACTCGCACATTGCACTGAATGTTACAAACTTTCCATGACTATTATGTCAACTATATTTGGTGTCTCTATATAAGAAAAGAGGGTTTATGGTAGTTTATGTTTTGAGTTACTTCCTCAGTAAATGAGCCATAGTAAAAAGATGTACATGGACCTGTGCCAGCATGCAAATAAGTACAAGCTGGTCGTGTTGGAGACCATATCTTGAATGTTAAATGGTATTCAGAGAGTAACTTATGTAATCTGGGCTATAAAATAGTGTAAGACACCATGATAAGGAACTTTAATTCATTTGAATAGCAGTCATATAGATTTACTATATTCACTGACGGATGTAATACATGTATTGTAAATAACTGCCATACTGATACTTGGAAAAAACATATGAAACACTAAGTAACATATACAACGGCCAAAACTCAAGACATTTATAAAATAAATGCTAAAATTATGTAACTGTGCTATAGGAAATTCTTATACCTGTGCCAGACTTTAAAAAATGTATGAATATGTCATGTTGGAGACATTATCAGGAAAATTTAATGTTATTTTGTGGGTAACGTACATAACATAATGTTACCTGCCAACGCTGCCACTCTCAGAGGGCTAACATATTTCATTTTGAGGCTTATATAATGTAGTATCTAGAAATTATAGTGTACGAAATTCCCTCTGGGGGGAAGTGGGGTCTATAGCCAGCGCGAGGCCTTGAGAATTACATTTTACATTTTTCTGTGATATGGGGGTACCATGTTCATCATCTAATAACTCTAAATGTATATAAGATAGAAACGTACTGCTTGCAGTTTTGAAAAGGTAAATAAAAAAGCTTTAATGTAATACCAAATTAATGAACATAAACTGGTTTCAATAAAATTTAAGGCAAACTATATTAGATGCATTTATCATTTAAAAGGGGGTTCAATGAAAAAATGTAACATACACTACATCGGGGTGACTATATTTGTTTTCAAATGTCATTATCTGTGGCCCAGTAATAGCTTATTTAGAAAATATAACCAATTTGGAAATCAAACCTTATCTTTTGCTCTTTTCTGAAGTCTTAAAAAGAATTTTAATTATCAAATATTTTTTAGGGTAACGTATGTAACAGGCTGTTACACCTTAACGCTGCCATTGTCAGAGGGCTAATTTGTTGCAAAATTCTTGCAAGACATTGGGCTTCAAGAAAAATATGGTCTACAAAATTCCCCCTGGGGGGGAGGTAAACCATATCCAGCCAGTGGCCTAATGTCTGTTATCAACAATTGCTTCAAAGGACATCTCTGCCTAAAGTTAACTTGCTGGATTTTGACTAAACTTGGCAGGAATGATCCTTAAACGGTTTCAGTCAGTTACATACCTAGGTCACATGGGCTAAAAATATAAAAATAGATTTAGGAAATGAAAACTTTAAAAATCTTTTTCTCTGAAAAAAAATGGACCCATGCTTTACATGCTCTGGGTTTATATAGGAAAAACATGAACAAACACTTTGGCTGCCAAGCAATTAAAAAAAACCAATACCCCAGTGCCAAGCATGTTTCAAGGACTCCTGAATATTGAAGGTATATGGGTTCAGCACAGAGTATCTCCAGAACCACTCAACCTATCACTGTGAAACTTTTACAGAATGTTGCTAAGATATAAAACTTTTATTTGAACCAATAATAAAAAGATAGTCACATGACCTTTTGGTGGCCATGTTGGAAGCCATATTGAAAATATGAAAAATGCCTATAAACAAGTATTTCATGCAAAAATAGATACAGCATCCATCTACATCAAGTATCAAACAACAGGATTTATTCTGGTTTATTGTTTTATCAGAAATAAATCAAAATATAGCAGCTGAAGGGCATAATGCGTCCTAAATGTCATCCCCATGCACATGTTTTCGATATTTTTGATTTACGAGAAATCTAATGACATTACAAACATTTTTGTAAAGTCCATTATTCTACAGAAAACTACGTCGACCTCAATTTACGACATTATTATGTCCTCTGAACATTTTGAAATAAATAAGAAAGATTTGCGTCCCTTCTTACGGTTAAAAATAGACAGCTATCAACTGTGCCTTTAAATTTTGACTGTAAGTTGCGTTTGGCAGTGAACGGTAAATTGGACTACAGTCGCGTTTGGCAGCGAAAGTGTTAAACCACAAGGCCTAATACCATTGATATTTGATATGTAGCATCATCTTGTGAGCCTCTACAAAGCTTGTTTAAATTGTGCCCCTGGGGCCAAAAATGGACCTGCCAGGTTGCGGGTCAGGGTCACATTATGTTACAAAACGCTTAATTATTTAGGGAAAAACATAAAATCTTCTTTTCTGAAACCAAAGGCCTAGAGCTTTGATATTTAGTAACTTTGTAGCATCAACTAGTGGAGTTCTATCAAGTGTGTTCAAATTATGGTCCATAGGACAAAAAGTGACCTTGCCTCGGGTCTCAGAATGAAAACTTAAAAAATGTTGACGTCTGCTGATCTTTTCCTAAATTAACTTTTCAAGGACATTATCAGTGTGTCAAATAGTTTGGATCCAGATCAGGACCAACCCTGATCTGGGTCCAAACTGTTTGCAAAGGTTTTCAGCAGACAACAAAAATTTCCGCTTTAAGCCATAGCGGCCAGTTCAGCTTAATAATATGCCATCTCAGATAATATATTGAAATAAACTATAAACTTATTACGTAGTGGCATACTGTAAACACTGGACTGGCCCCTGTGCGTTAAGCATGAGATGTGTTTTTCAGCCCTTGTGAAACATGAAGATACAAGACTGAATCTTTTGTATGCTGCCTGCTTGGGTGGTAACGTGGACATCATTAAGAGATGGATTAACCCTGGGATGAATATAAACCAGCCACTCCAGAATGTGGAGTCGTTCACCGACTGTGAGAAGAAGACTCCCCTTTATGCTGCTTGTAGTGGTAATAGCTTTATTCATATCTACACCTTTCAACACTTTACTCCATAATAACGTACGCCTTTGATGCCTTTGAATTACAACGTATTTGGAAACAATATGGAAAATGGAGCATTTCAATGCTCCATTTTCAATAATATTTTCAAAAGTATTCAAAACTTTACATAAATTTTTCTTGATTTTTTTCTATGGTATCTAAAACTAGAAAATCATGTTGTGATCTAAAAATAGCCTATAGAGTAAGGGTTAAAAGTAAATGTTGCTGTCCCCAATAACAGTTTTATTTTTATTTTTTAGTTAGCAGTCAACCCATGAGATAATGCTACATATCTAGCATTAATTTCCTATTAATGTCCAAGCACTCCTGTCTGTCATGTAGGAACTTCACTCAACCTTCTGTGTGCTTCCCACTGCAGCCAGTTAAATAATAAATTTTCCTTTTTAAAGGAGGGCTTGCCTAGTTGAAAAACAGCATGTGCACCTTATTGGGAACACCTCCAAATTTGGTTATTGTTTACACTGCACTAAAACCACGTCATAGACGAACATTAACAATAGTTATTGAGTCGGTGGGTAAGATACTCTTGGAAAAAGAAAAACACAAACAGTTATCTAAAGCGGCACCTAGCAACGTACACTGAAGGACTTTAAAATCGCCAAATAAAATGAAATTAATAAAATTTTACTTATTTTCAATGTATCATTTTTTTTGGTTTTGGCAACAATGAACATCAACACGTCAGCAAAACATGTTTTTAATTTCATGCCAAAATATAAATAATGTTAGGACAACAGTCTATCAAATAGCAATACCCTTAGATTCAAAAGTTGCAAATTGAAATTTGTCTAGGAATCAGACGTGATTTAAAGTAATTGTTTCAAAATATTTTTATTAAAAACCTGGATACAAATTACCCTTGAAGCCCTAATATTTGTCTGGAACTGACGATAGCCAGCCAGAACGGATATCTTCGATGCAAATATCATTGATACAATTGGCGTAAGTTGCCGTCTTAACGTTCGGTCGTCATTTTTGGTTAACCAGACCTGCCTCAATATTTAACTGTCCCTGTAGCCTGATAACGATCTCTGAGGGACTGTATAGTTGATCGCCTTACCCAAAGGCCTAGAATTTTTCAAATAGTCATTTCATGTTTCCCATATAAATATATTCCTATTTTGTTGCTAGTCTATAGGCTGGTGCTAAGTTCTGATAATCATACAACTCTACTGCAGACAATTACATTCATAGAGTAATGAACATACCCAGTCGGAAAAGAAAGAAATATTATTACAATATTTTACGTGTATTAATGACCACTTTTATTATCAGACTGATAGCAATTCTATATAGATAACTGATGGCAATTATAATGGCTCACTTCGAATTGAAGTTTAGTTCCTACTATGGTAACTAAATTTCAATTCGAACATCGATAGTCGCTACTATAGTGACGTCATGAACCTACTAAAGATCAACGGTGGGTCAGAGCACCGTTACTCTCCCTTCTGTAAAAGTGCCATTGATTTCGATGGAAAACGATGGAGTATTGGAACGAGCTAAGATGGGTATTTCCATCAATGGTGAAAAAGAGTGAAAAAACAGGGGATTGATAAAGAGAGTGGAAAATGGTGGCATTTTGTCCATCATTTGCATCATTTGCCATGACGATGGAGTATTGGAACATATCGGTGAAAATCGATGGCAATTATGCCACCAAGTGCCACTAATATTTTTTACCATCGTTTTCCAGTACTGATGAAAAACAGTGGCAAATTTTCCACCATTTGCCATGACGGTGGAGTATTAGAACATATCGCTGGAAATCGGTGGCATTATATGCCACCATTTGCCATCAAGATTGAACAGGCATTTTTGCCACCGTTTGCCAGAGCTGATGGAAAATGATGGCAATTATTTCCATCGATTGCCACCATGATGGAGAACAGTGGCATTTGATGGCTAGTTAGTGGAAAATGATGGAATTTAGTGGCATTTTTACCTCATCAACCATTGGTTGCCCTTTACACTCAGAAAAATTACAGTTCAATTGTTAAACCATTCTGAGTGCAATATATGTTGCAAAAATGTCACTAAATACCATCATTTGTACCTACCTACCAAAGAACAGGATTAGCTGTCACAAGTTGTTTTATCCGAAGGTTGAAAAACTGAGTTGAACACAACATCATCTTTTTATACCCCCCGCAAACTTTGTTTGTAGGGGGTATACTGTTTTCACGTTGTCCGTGCGTCCGTCCGTCCGTGCGTGCGTCCGTCCGTCCGTGCGTCTGTCCGTCCGTCCGTCCGTCCGTAACGCTTTGTTTCCTTAATAACTCGAAGAGTCATGGCTGGATTTTCATCAAACCTTGCAAACATGTTCATATATGCAAGACAAATACTTTAGACAAAAAAGTAAGGGCTAGGGGCCAATTCTATTAGAGTTATTTCCCTTTGTAGTTCTAAATGGCTTTTAATATAGTGCTTTTTCCTTAATAACTCGAAGAGTCATTGCTGGATTTTCATCAAACCTTGCAAACATGTTCATATATGCAAGACAAATACTTGAGACAAAAAAGTAAGGGCTAGGGGCCAATTCTATTAGAGTTATTTCCCTTTGTAGTTCTAAATGGCTTTTAATATAGTGCTTTGTGCTTATGCTATTATAGGCCATATACGGGCCAATCAACTCCTACCACAGCTTTCGATGGAACAATTTGATACTTTTCCTATACAATGTAGACACATTGAACATATGCATGAAGGAGTTTAGTTTAGAAATTATGATTTTTGACAAAATGACAGCTGTGAGAACTTAGACAATTTTTCCCTAATAAGGTGTTTGTATATGCATAGACAGTGCCTTTATGGGCCGATCAACTCCTACCACAGCTTTTTATGGAGCAATTTGATACTTTGCCTATACAATGTACACACATTTAACATATGCATGAAGAAGTTTGGTTTAGAAAAAATATTTTTTGACAAAATGACAGCTGTGAGAACTAAGACAATTCTCCCTAATAAGGCTTTTGTATATGCATAGATGGTGCCTTCATGGGCCGATCAACTCCTACCACAGCTTTTGATGGAACAATTTGAGACTTTGCCTATACAATTTAAACACATTGAACATATGCATGAAGGAGTTTAGTTCACAAAAAAAATTTTTTGACGAAATGACAGCTGTGAGAACTTAGACAATTTTTCCCATATTAGGCTTTTGTATATGCATAGATGGTGCCTTCATGGGCTGATCAAATCCTACTACAGCTTTCGATGGAACAATTTGATACTTTGCCGATACAATGCAGACACATTGAACATATGCATGAAGGAGTTTGGTTCACAAAAAATAATTTTGACAAAATGACAACTGTGAGAACTTACACAATTATTCCCTTATATGGCTTTTGTATATGCATGGATAGTGCCTTTATGGGCCGATCAACTCCTACTACAGCTTTCGATGGAGCAATTTGATACTTTGTGGATACAATGTAGACACATTGAACATATGCATGAAGGAGTTTATAATTTTTGTTTGCACAGATTCTACTGAAATCTTCTTATCAAAACTTAGGTCTTCTTGTTCGAACTATAACTTGCCAAGTTTTTTCACTGACTCTTACTGTGCGGGGGGTATCTAATAAGCATTGCTTATTGACTTTTTTCATTTTTTTAAATTTATAGTAGTATACGTCACTAAATTACTTCAAGCTGCTGTCCATTGGATGTATTTAAATTGAAACCAGTTTATGTATCCAGGCCTCCAGATAAACAAAAATTTGGTGTGAAAAATTGTTCATGTTTTTTAAATACCTTTTTCAAAGTTTCTTTTAGGTGCTCAAGAAAGCCCGTCTTAAAACCATCTCATTGGGACAGTTCACTTGAGTACCCAAAACATATGTTTTGGTTGAGAAATAAGAAAAAATATTTTTTATTAACCACTCGTATCTGGAGGCCTGATACCCCAATGATAAAGGTTCCTTTTTTATCCCCCGACCCGAAAAGGATCGGGGGATATAGCGATCAGCCTGGCGTCCGTCCGTCTGTCCGTCTGTCCGTCTGTCCGTCCGTCTGTCCGTCCGTAGACAAAAGCTTGTGCGCTCAATAACTTTTATACCCTTTGAGATATTTTGATAATATTTGGTAGGCATGTATATCGGGTCAAGACGGTGTGTCGCGTGCAAGAATGGTTGCTCTCCCTTGCTGGCCTTATGAGTTATCTCTCTTGAATGAACTTTATAAGGGGAAGCTTGTGCGCTCAATAACTTTTATACCCTTTGAGATATTTTGATAATATTTGGTAGGCATGTATATCGGGTCAAGAGGGTGTGTCGCGTGCAAGAATGGTTGCTCTCCCTTGCTGGCCTTTTGAGTTATCTCTCTTGAATGAACTTTATAAGGGGAAGCTTGTGCGCTCAATAACTTTCATACCCTTTGAGATATTTTGATAATATTTGGTAGGCATGTATATCGGGTCAAGACGGTGTGTCGCGTGCAAGAATGGTTACTCTCCTTTAATGGACTTTTGAGCTATCTCCCTTGAGTGAAATTTAAATTTTATAGGGGGAAGCATGTGCACTTTATAACTTTAATACCCTTTGAGATATTTTGATAATATTTGGCATGCATGTATATCAGGTGAAGACGGTGTGTTGCGTGCAAGAATGGTTGCTCTCCTTTAATGTTTTTTGAGTTATCTCCCTTGAATGAACTTTATAGGGGGAAGCTTGTGCGCTCAATAACTTTAATATCCTTTGAGATATTTTGATAATATATGGTATATATGTATAATAGGTCAAGGGGGTGTCTTGCATTCAAGAATTGTTGTTCTCCCTTGCTGGACTTATAAGTTATCTCCCTTGAATGAACTTTATAGGAGGAAGCTTGTGCACTCAATAACTTTAATACCCTTTGAGATATTTTTATGATCTTTGGTAGACATATATATAAGGTGAAAACGGTGTGTCACATGCAAGAATGGTTGTTCTCCCTTACAGCCGTTTGAGTTATCTCCCTTGAATGAACTTTTGTGCTCAATGACTCATATCATTTGAGATATTTTGATGATATTTAGTATACATATATATCAGGTCAAGACAGCTCCCGCTTGTTATCCTTTAGAGTTACTTCTCTTGAATGAACTTTATAGGGAAAGCTTGTGCACTCAATATCTCTTATACACTTAGAGATATTTTAATGATATTTGGTATACATAAATATCAGGTGAAGACAGTGTATCTTGTGCAATAATGGTTGCTCCCCTAACTGTCTTTTTGAATTTTCTCCCTTGGTGTATCACCTGCAGGCATGATTGCTTTTAAATTACAATTTAAATAAAATTGGTTATGTCTGGTCAGGAAGGTGTGTTACATGCAATTATGGTTGTCCAAGTCATATAGCTTTGAGATATTCTGGTTTGATAAAATTTGATATAGATACAGAGTGACATATACCGATGACAACTTAATTATTCTACTTAGCTATTATGTATGTAGTTACTTAGAAATTATTCCTTGCTTTCAGTTTTAGGTATTCTCTTTATCATTTCATTATTCTCGTTAATTTTTACTGGCACCTTCAAAGCATCCACAATACAACATTATTAAATATATATACTAGGTTGGCTGCTTGTAACTGCATATCAATTACTTTTTGGTCGGGGGATTTGCCATCTCCTCTGATGGCTATTTTTATTTTCATAGTTTCTCTGATTCCTTGGCAGTCTCTCTACTTAAAATGAAAGTCCTCTCTTCAAAATCTTTTGCAACGAAAGTTACGAAACACAGGTTTGCTGCATCTGAAACATAAATGAAAACAAAATTAAACACAGGTTCACTCTAACCATGCTGATTTTTCATAAATATGCCACAGCCATCTAATTTTTATCTAACAAACTACCTTTATGGATATCAGTTTTGAGTCATGTATTCACAAGCAAATTGGAAATTATTGCAAATCTGGATCATCTGGTGTAAGGGAAGCCAGCTGTTCTGGCTCTTCACTGTCTTCAAAACAGGGCATTTCAAGGTTAATATCACATGAAGCATTTGCTTGTTTTACATTTGGATATTTTTAGCAAACTTATCTTAACCTTTATCAAACCTCTATTGTTTTATCATGAAGATGTTGTCTGCTTTTTATGTCTGCTGTGTATACTGTAGAGTATGAAGAGCATTTAAGTGTATAACCTTAGTCCTTTTTGTGAAACATATAGGCAAACAGAGCAGACACAGTTCAGGCGCCGCAAAGCGGCATAATGTGGTGTCTGATCAGGGTCTCCATTACTTGCTCAAAGAGATTTGAATCAAAATGAAAAATACCACCCAGCAACCCTCAAAATTGAAAAGGACCAGTCCAATTGATAAGATTGGGAAAATCCATTCAGCTTAAATGGGTGAATAAACAGGTTTTTTTAGTTTTTTTGCGGAAGGCAAAGACCACTTTATCTTATATGCATTTTAATTGCGCCATATTAGCAAAAATATACTCTTTGTACTAATCATTTAAACCAAGAATACATAATATTTAACCACTGGATGCTGAAATTTGATTCTGGATGGAAAGATTGAAGGTCAGGCCGAAAATGTCAAAACTATACCCCTCCTTAAAAGGGGGTAGGTTCATGCTTATATTAATTTAATAACCCTTTGTATATTGTAAAATGGGTATACTTTGGCAAACAGTGATGACCCAAATGAAATGCAGCATAATGCTGCATTTCATCAGGGTCTGCACTGTGTTTTGCCAGGATTAAACATTCTTAAGGAACTGAAGTGCATCTTAATTTGGAATTTCTAACCTATAACCCCTTGATATGTTCAATGAACCAGCCCACTCATTATTTAAAACCAGTTGTAAGAATCCATTCGTAAACAAAGGATTATATAGACAGACTTAAAATTTACAAAGCTGTGAGTATTTGAGCTAACAGTGGGGTTAGAGGTCTAATTTTTTGCCTGAATCTTCATCTACATCCATACTTTGAGAGCAGCAAGGGCTATGGCAAGCATGCACACTTTCACATGCTCTCCTGAGCCTTCCCTGCTTGGCAGGTCAGTTAGTACCAGACTGAAATTTGTTCACAAAATAAATGAAAAATAATTTAGAAACCTTAATTTGCAATATCACTGAGACATTCTCAGACTGGTCGTCTAGATTGATCAACGCTCTGCTTCACCTTGATGGATAGAAACTGTTAACGCAAAGAGCATGGTCCTAGCTATAGTAACATTTCTTTGTCCTCTATGACTGAAATAGAAAGCAAAAAAGTTTCTTTTAAAAAAGATAAACAAGCACACAAACCCCATAAAGAGAGATAAACTTGACCTCTAAAACTTCCTATTTTGGTAATGGGGCCAGGGCCCATGGAATAGGGTAAATTAGGGCTGTTTCAACTAAAATTGGGAATATTTATAGTCTTCATATATACAAGTTTCCATTGCTCGATTGATTCCAAAAAGTTTACCTTTATACCTTGATATATAATCATAGATCCAGATAAGGAAGTTTATTACGGTAAAATAATAATTACTTTCTTACCCATCAATTTAAACATGTGTTTTGGGTTCTCAAAAAAACCCCCGTCTCATTGAGACGGTTCTTTTGAGCACCCACAACTTATGTTTTGGATGATGAATAAAGAAAATAGTTCCACCTGACACCTGTGAGAAGTGTTCAACAATTAGAGTGCTTGGATTGCTTTCTCTCTGCTCGCGACTCTTGAGTTGATAGGCGTTTTGCCCGAAATTCGAAGATGGCTACCAAAACAATAATGGATTTCGTGAGGGACTATGCACGCTATATTTTCAGATTCTATTTTTGGAACAACGACGTATGTTTCTTTGTGTTGATATATGAAAAGGGACAATTTAAACAGAAGGTGGAAAGGGGTTTCCGTTTGCTTTTCAGCCATTGGCAAGGTTTTCATCCTCATCCGTAAATGCCTACCATTGGGCGTGGAAGAGTAAACCATTGAAGTTGAAGTAAGGGGCGCTTGATTTGTTTGTTACAAGGCGCAGCCATTTTGTGTAGAGCAAGCGCTCGCTATCGCTCAATAATATAAAACGTTCGTGTTGAACTCGCCTCTGTTGTACACTACTGTAGTACAATTTATCAAGAAGCCATGGCCGAAAATAATCTGCAGAATTCGATCCCGGTACGAAAGTTAAAAACAACTGAACCGTCAATAATTCTTCCTAACTTCTCCTCAAATGATAGCAATCAATAGTTTTATTTACGTTCAAGTAAAAATTGAATTGATAAGCAGTTTACCACAGCAATATTAGCTACGATAACGAGCAGAAAACACTCACAGCGATCTTGATTCGCTCCATCATGAAAGGGGTAAGGGAAGTTACTCGCGCATTCCGAAAAAGGGGTAAGGGAAGTTACTCGCGCATTCCGAAAAACGGTTATACTAAATACCACACGGTTCGTGAAAACGATTATGTTTTCTTGCCCTTTTAAAAGAATTTTTCAACTGATACATCTACAGTTTTTTTGTGGCCAAGTAGGCTTGGTCAGAATCGGAATTTTTCGTCTGAAATTGGGGAAAATACGTACTTTTTTTTTGCATTGGGAATAGGGCCGAATTTAAGCAATTTTAATTTAACCAAACTTGTGCATAGGCCTACGCCCTAGGAACCAATATAGTCCAGTCAATCTACATTTCGACCTCAAACTAATTCCTTCAGAAGCCGTTTTGGCGTGAACATGTAGATAATTTATGACTAATTAACCAACAAAAAGTCCTCAGAAAAATATTCAGGCATTTTCGAATAATTAGAGTTTAAAACATGTCATTTTTGCGTTTTTTCGCCCTGGCAATTCAAGTACGTCGTACAAAGTTAAGTGACGTAACACACCGTCGCTATAGGAAACGATACAAAAACGATGTCTGCTTCGATATTTTTCTCTAGTTTGAAATTAATTTGAAAAGAGCCAGAAAAATGATATCGATTAGCGATTTGAAGCAACAGGCCACTCAATTATGTTGGTTGGGATTCCTTATAAGAGTTGGCGACCTCAAAATATAATTATCCTCGACGATATAATATTTAAAAGTGACGCAAACACATATTTCCGCATGAACCAAATTTCGGAATGCCGTTTTTTTAAAGATTTTTCCATTTTCTGCATTTAAAAATTATTTTAACCACACCAGTAGTACATACTATTAAAAAGTAGACGTATGATTTCACCCCTAAAATTTATGATGCAAAAAATGTTCCGTCCAAGAAAATAACGTATGGAAGCACATACGTGTCATAGGAAAGGAAATCCGATATTTACTGGTCGCCGTTTTCGGTATGTTTCCAGTCCATCTAAGATCGATGTTTCCGTTGCAAATTTGTTGGGTAGGCTGCATTAAATCTTAAAACAAATACTATGATAGTTTTTGATAGTTTTAAACCTAATTGCTGGCAACCAATCGTTCAATAGGCCAGTGAGTGCGAGAGAGAAAGAGATGTCTTAAAAGATCTGTTTTTCTCCAGATTTGTTATACATGTCTCGGACCCAGTATATACAGACTGGTAACTGACATACAGGTAAATGTAAATATTGGAAATACGTTGTCGAGGCTGAGCTTTTCCCTCTCTATGAACATCAGCAAGAAACCAATGGACCCTTTTTAGCTATTTTTTGGCACTTTTAGCCGAATATCGTCAGAAATCACCCTAAAAAGATTATTAAACTTCAATTTTATTTACCATAACTTGTAATATTTCAACTTTGCATACCGGGAATAACTTTTTATTATCTCGGGTACGTTCCAAATCAGTTTTACTGGCTGTAGTACTTTGAAATAGCGCTAAAAACAAAGCCACAACAACATAACTTTGTATTTCCGCCAGTGACCAGTCCGTTTATACTGGGTTTGAGTAAATGTGTAGACTTTAATTGGTAATTACTTAGATGCAACGGAAGGAGGTTGGCAGGCTGACCAATTAAAACTTAACCAATATGCAGCACTAGAAATGTTGCCTAATCTTCATGTAGTGAAGAGCAACTGCTGCAACTGTGCCTGAAAAGGTATTGTAACAAGGTCTTGTATTTTCTTGGAGCTGCAGCAACATTGAAATACCGAATTATGAACTTGAAGAATCTCCTTGGAAAATCAATTACAAAATAATATGAGCAATGTGACCATTTGGAAATAGAGCAAACACACAAGCTATAAAACAACTAGATTGAGTCTGTTTATGATATATAAGATCATATAACGCCCCCAACCCAATCCTGGGATGCCTAAAGTGGTATTCTGGTTTCAGCAGTAGAAAAGAACAAAGATATGATAAATTTAAAGAACACCGAATCGACTTTGCATGGCATAGATTTGTTACAATCTGATGAGACGCTTGTGACATTCTGACTACAGTTATTAGCTAAATGAGATTACTTTCTGCTGTTCCAGTGTTTGTTGATATAAACATAGGCAAAAAAGTGACTCAAAATTTTAGAATGTACCTCAAAATGTCTTTATTTCATCAAAAGAGAATGAAGATTATTTGCGACAACAACATGTGTAATATATGATTTGCTTCTCATATTTACATTATTAGGTCAGGTTTGTGTCAGTTTACATTTTTATATCATATCAGCATCGTTACATTCATTGTATGCGTCGTTTTATCCCAACAAAAGAGAAAAATGTTTTACACATGGTCACATTGACAAGAAAGTATGGCATAACATGCATTAACTTGAACCAATCACATCTCTCTGCTGAGTTTCTACGTTTGAAAGTTTTTCTTTATTTACAAAGGGTTGCCCCGTTGGCCTTCTCAAACATCATCAGGCCCCTGTTAAGTAGCTTGCAAAAACACATAAAACATTAACATGGTAATTTCAAATTTGATTAATTTTATAAATGAGCCAACCCTTTTCTGGTTGCATGATAAAGCACCGTTTCTTATTAATGCTTAAAATAGAGGGAAACCAGGGCCATGATAACAGCTTTCATGTGTGAAATTTTAATTAATGGGGGATAGAGGGGGTGTAAAGTTGTTTAAAAGCCCATTACAGGCAAGCTTTTGGAAATAGAAACATAACATTTGCTTTATCTATAATGCACTTTATATTTTAAAGTATCATCATTGGTGAAAATACAGAATACATCAACGGAAATGGGTACTTGTGAATGGTTTAAGCCAGCGTTACACTATTTTGTGATGCTGTCCATATATATTAGTTCGTGTTACGAACGTTACATCTATGATGTTGGATCATGGGACCCCAGCAATGTTTGAAAATGTTTTTTTTACAAACCAAATTTTACATAAAATTAATTAAATTTAGATATTTAAAATATACTGCCATCCAAATTCATTTATCACAAATTGTGCATGGGGATGAAGCTTTAAAAATTCATTGCGTACAAATTATTTCCTGATCATACTCACTTACTATTTTTTATTAAAGATAAAACCACATACATTTTTTATACTAAAAGACAAGTAATTCTGTCAGTCAAGACATTTGCTAAAATATCCCAAAAATCACAAGAGTATAGTTTTTTTCACTTAGCAGTATAAGTCAGCATTACAGTAGTCAGGGCAGTGTTAGTTGCTGCATAAAACAGCAAACTCAGATTCTAAGAATTTTTGTTGTAAGTAAGATGTCAATTTTTTTAGACCATAGGATTCCTTATAATATTGGAATTGTCTAACTGCTTATAGCTAGCATATACCACAAACGATCAAATGACTTATGCTACGTTGAATAGTGTAATTATGTATAAAATCAAAAACAGGCAAATGACATCTCTTTTTACTACACTAACAATCGCTATTTAAGGTAGGATAAGATCGCAAATTTCCTTAGGATGGGTTGGGGTGGTAATGTTAATTAGGCAAGTAACTGTTGCCTTTTAAAAATCAATAACAAGACAATTTGTTACATACATTACAGAGATGGATAATAAAATCATTAATGATAATGTAAGAATACTTTGTATGACTTCTGTTATAAATTTTGATACAATCTTGCCAAAGCAGCGATGGCAAAACAATCACTGGCCATTTTAGGGTAAAGAAATTGTAAAGCCACATATAGGGAGACGTAATATTGACTATAGGAAATGAATTGTAACAGTCATTAAAACATAACCTCGCCAGATAAAACATCTTTAATTCAACACAGAAATGACTACTCCTTAAAGTAATACTTTGTTTTAGATCAACCTAGGAGCAAAGTCATATTTGATCAGGAATTTCATGTCCTGATTCTTGATTTACGCCATGTAACGTAAGTTACATTTATTATATTGAGTCCTCTACCCCACAACAATGGGTAGAAGTGTTGTGATTTTGTAGAACTTAAGTCATAATTACAGAAACACAGCATAAAGTGCAAAACACCTAGTTGGTTGTAATGGTTTGCCATATAAATGGTATAGTCTGTTAGGGTAAGGGGTGCTTATCAGCTCATTACAGATACATTGACAATGGCAGAACCCAAAACGTTATTTAAAAATAAGACAAAACAAATTATTTATCTTGTCACTTCATTTGACAAATATTTCAAATGCTACAAAATTTATTTGCAAACACAAATGACTTATCTTTGATCTTTGCACCCTTACTTACTTACATGACACCAACATTGAAATATTTAGAGGCAATGTTAAATATGTAACGTACACCACACAACTGGAAGCCAAACTTATTTTCTAAAAGCTTGCATTTGTAGCTAAAATGTTAAATACATAGAATACATACATACTTTTAATAAAGATAGAGTCTAATATAACTATTTTGAGTTATACTCCAAACTGTCAGGAGTGATTTTTGACACTTTCAATTGGGTAACGTATGTAACAGGCTATGAGTTGCTAACAGTGCAATTATCAATCGTTCTGCGCATAATGATTGCCCTTTAAGATATAGATATGTCTGCGGCATCACCAGGGTGAGTGGGTGTGAGGAATTGACTATCCAGTCCACAGTTTAATTTGTTTTCTCTAGTTTTACATGATTTCCAACCCCATCCACCCACTAAAACAAGAAGTAAATAAACTTAAAAAAACATATTTTATAACGAATTATCAGTATTCATTTTCAGGTAACATATTTAAGCATTGTATTTGCATCTACTGTTGAGCTATTTAAAGAAAATGTGAAACAAGTTGGATAAATACATATTTAAGCTAAGAAATATCTTTTTCACTATGTTCAAACGTTCCGGACTGTGCCCCCTCCCCCATCCTGCCCCCTCCGTCAACCCTAAAATGGTACTATTTATGTTGGTTTCTTGACTTCACATCTTGCTATCTTCTTTATAATAAAAATGATAATACATTTTTAGGATATATTCTACACATGCTTATGATTAATACCAAAAAATCATTTTTTGACATTTTTTCTTTATTTTTTGCAGGTTTTGCCCCAAAAAAATGCATTTGGCGATGAAAAAACTTCCTTTTTTTCTTCTGGTACCTTTTTAACATTGTGTCAAATAAAGATTTTAAGAAATTAAGTTCAAAATGTTAATGTAAAAGAATATTGCTGGAGAATTGAAACAAACACAAAAATATCATTTTTCACATATTTGCTGGAAAGGCCCCTTTTTTGACCCCTGAAAAAATGCATTTTGCCTGCGAATTTTTTTGAGGACTTTTTTTCTGTTAATCTATGGACCTTATAGATTATGAAAATCTAAAAACCTTTTCTGAAGTAATTTGTTTGAGGTTTGGTCAAATTTTCAAGTAAATTGACTGGACTAATAAGGACAAGGGTGTTATTGGTCTTACCATCAAATTAAACATTTTTGACGAGACTGTGCAGATACACAGGCTCACTATGTCTTCACGTGTCGCAAATTTCGAGCTTCTAAGTTCTACACGGGCGGCTCTACATTCAATCTTGCCACCATACAACCAGCGGTCGGTAGAGTTAAAATTTCTACAAAAAATAGCAAGTGAGTATGATCAGGGAATGCCACAATCACAAACTGCAGACAAACCCGTGGCAAAGTTTTATATGTTAAAAATACAAGTGGTGAATAGATTCTAACGCCAGATTTTAGCCTCATGCACCCGCCCTGGTCGCGCACATGTGTGCCGCGAGTTCACACACGCATGGCTGTTCATAAAAAATATTTGATTTCTTCTAATAGTCTGATAATTATCCATCAGAAATTCAAATCAACTTACCAACTGTATCCGTCAAAGCGTAGTCAATTCCTGAATATTCCACCAAATTATCAAGCCACGATCGCCCTCTTTAGATGTTTCCGCATAACAATCTCTTGGAAAGCAAAAGTTAAAATGGCGTACTGTAGTGTCAATCATTCAAATTTCATCATTTAAACTTTACACGTTAGTTCGTTTCTCCGAAGAGGCACCAGGCAGGAAAACTACATGTCATGTTTAGCAGTCAAAAGCAGCTTTCCCTTTATTATCCCACTGTGTACCTATTCATTATATTCTTCGACTATATCAGAGTGGCAATCGGTGGCGAAAAATGCCATCGCTCTGATTTCAAACACAAATGGGCCAGACCACAGAACGTGTGTAGGACCCAGCTTCCAGTTAAGTTGCACATATCAATGATGCTCCTCATTTACGTAAAGAATCTGTAAAATTCTTCAATAAAAAGATTAAGTATTATGAAACACAGCACAGTCCTTTATGTGCAAATGCGCAGACATCCGTTTTCAGTACGCAAAATATCCACCAGGGCTAAGCATCAGAGTTTCTTCTGCCGATGTGGCATGGCCACTTGAATACACGAAATTTAGAAGATAAGTCTTTGTAAAGGGATTCTCCTAAGAGGTCTAGTTAAAAGGAAATTGTGCGAAAAATCTTAATGTCTACTCTTTGTTTTGGTGCTAAAAGAACCGTCTCACTAAGACGGTTCTTTTGAGTACAAAAAGAACCGTCTCATTGAGACGGTTCTTATGAGTACCACAGTTTACGATTTGGTGGTTGAATAACGACACAGAAGACAATGCGCAAAAACGTCGATACAACGTCATTACGTCGCATCGATGTTTATACATTGTTTTGTTGGATACGCACTCCTATCTAGAGATATGAAAGGCTCTTAATTTGCATGTGACCGATGCCTTGTCAAATTTGCATCCAAATTCCAAGCCACCAGAGCACACCTTAGCGTTGACTGCATGTTTTTTAGGTTCGATCGTCCCTCGGATTGTCCTCTCTTTCTGCCTTCTTCTGGACAAAGGTTCTAACCGTTTGCGGACCGAAATATCTGTTTTTCTTATTTTTCAAAACTTACATTGTTGGGTCTCACTAAAAACAAGCACTTTCGATGCATATAGAATATAATCTTATGAAAATAAGAAAAACAGTTTCTTTAACCATCTTTTCTGGAACTTTGCTTTAATAAGATTACGTAAGAGCGTCTGTCATGAAAAGTTCCTGCTGTATTGAGCTTGAACGTGACTTTACTGACGTTTTTTGTGATACTTCAAACGGTGGCGACACCATTCTGCAACCGGGTCGCGCGAAACGCGCGCGGGCCTCAAAATAAACGCAAATACTGCATGACCCGTTTCTCTCTCCCTCCCTCTCTCTCTCTCTCTCTCTCTCTCTCTCTCTCTCTCTCGTTGTGACTGGTCTTTGTAGAAATACTTCGTGCATGCTAGTAATGTTTTCTTCTAAAAATGCGCTATATTATAGATTGCAGATTTTAACCTATGAATTTTATAGGACAGACATACAAACGTTCATCGATGCAAGGCAGATCCCACAATGTATCCTTACATTGCCGCCTGGGTCTTTGTTATATCGGCGGGTAGGAAAGGCCCAGGCGAGCCTGCGCAGCCGCGCAGACGCTTACCGTATGCACAAATTGTTACAATAGAGACCCAGAGGCAAGTCTGCTTTTTGTATGTGTGTAAACATGACGACTCTTGCGCATATCGATGTATATGAACTTGAAACAGACATGATCAACGTTGATATTCGCACGGTGCATGCATTTCGAAGCCTCACATGCGCTCTTTATGAATTGGTGGGTGCAGACATATGCTAGCGAACTTCCAGATATATATGTGGGCATTATGCACAACGGGCCAAGATACGTAATCAGCTTAATGGGACAGACGGATGGCACTAAAACATTAAATTATTAATACCTTTGTCATCTTCTGACAAACGTTGCAAACGGTTTGGTTTCAGTGTAGGACTATCAAAATGTTGGACCTAATCTGGCTCCAAACTGTTTGACACTGACAGCAGTCCTGAAATAAGTTTTTTTTTCTTAGGAAAGACAAAAAGAACGACAACAACCATACATGCAAAAATGGCTCATTTGATTTAGCCCCAAAGCTTAGTCTCTTCCCAACAAGAAAATAACTAAGTCATTTGCCACCGATTTCCATTCCTAAAAAATTCTAAGTTCTCTTTTTTCACCGTTAAAGCTATTTGGTTTATTTTCTGAGTTCTTTTCCATCGATTTGCCATCCAAAAAAATTACAAAGTTCGTTTTTTCCAGTCTTTGCCACTGAATATTCAGTCTTTGCCACTGAATGCCACAAATTTTCACCACTACTGGTGGCAATTGATGGCAAAAAAACAGTGGCAATTTGAGTTCTTCCATCATTTGCCATTACTTTCCATCAAATTCCACTACTTGCCACCGTTTTTCATTGAATTTCATGGCATTGGATGGCATTTAGTGGCAAATCGATGGCAAATCGATGGAATCGATGGCACTTTTACAGAAGGGCTAGTAGCTTATCTGGTGGTTCCCTCCTCTAGACCTATCTAGCAAGATCTATCAATAGCGTCAAAATGTTTTATTTTACAAAATAAATCCTTGACGTGTTCTATTTGCGGTCCCTCTTATTCGTAATTGTTAATTAGAGTAGTCTGTGCAGTTTATGCACACCCTTTTCCTTTTTGTCTATGATGAAGAATTGAGATAAGACTTACATGCCTATTCACTTTGTTTACTTGACAACTAATTAAAAAGGAGCAACTGTAGCCATTTAGGTGTAAACGTACGCACACATCTATTGCGTAAGATCTTTAGTAGGAACTTTAGTTCGATTCGAAGTGGGCCAATATCATTCCAATTGTGCCAGATGGTTCATGTTTGGACAATCGTGGCATGATTCATAAAGTTATAAAAGTAAATCTGCAGTGTTTTTATACATGCTTAGGTACAAGCTACATGTCAATTTGACCCAGAAGTGTATGTGACACGCCATGATCCCAAAATATATCCTCACACCAAATTTAGGATTCCTATCTCAAATTATATACAGATAAGCTCTGAGCAAGACCTTGCTAGAACAGAAACCAGAGGTCAAGGTCACAGTGACCTGGAAACATTTGGTGACTCTCCAGGGTCCAAGATGTATCTGCATACCAAATATGGAATGCTACCATAAATAAAATAGGCTATCTGCTGTGGGTGCATTTTTTCAAGAACTGACTCCTGAGATCAAGGTCACAGTGGATGAAAACAGTGAGCGACATTCCATGACCACAACATATATCCACAAATTGAATTTGGGGGTTAATATGGCATATAATATGAGACATGCTCTTACAGGGCTCGCACAGACCTGGAAAAATTTGGCCTTGGTCCTGGAAAAAAGTGCCTTTTGTCCTGGAATTGTCCTTGATTTTTGTAAAATCATCCTTGAAAATATGAATTAGTCTTTGAAAAATATAAAAATACAACTAGTCCTTTCAGATTTATGGGATGCGCTAAAAAACTGTGTGAAAATCGCGAAAAAACTGAATGAAAATCGCTAGATACACGTCAAAGAGCGAGGTGCAACTCGTATTCTATTCTATTCATATTGTGCGGTAGCCCTGGTTTTTATCACCGGTGTCAGAATCAAAGAAATCGAGTGCGCCTATTCATTTCACCACTTCTGACTGAAAAAAGTGCACTTTAAAACGTTGTGTTATACAAAATTGGGAAGAAATTGAGTCCTTGAAAAATGGTAACATCCTGGAATAGTCCTGTAAAAGTCCTGGACTTCTGTTTTCCCATTTCTGTACGAACCCTATCTTAACTTGCTGTCGGTGAGTTGTCTTGTCACTGAACTGTTTTGTTCCCATAACCACGACCGTTATGCTAACAGTTTGTTTATATAAATAGACAAACCAGGTAGAGGGTATCACTATTCCGACAGAAATGCTTGCGGCGAGAGCACCGCAAGCAAAAACATGCAGATTTGAGAATGGCCATACCTGGAACCCAAAAGTTTCCTTGTCATCTACACACCTCCGGCAAACATTGTGTTAAATATAGATACCCTATGTCAAATAATGTAAGAGCAGTTTGCATTACAAACCTTACAGTCTGAACTTGACCTTGACCTTTGACTTTGAGGTCATATTGACAATCCAAAACATTTGTTATCAACTGCACCCTATAGGCAATCGTTGTACAAAATGTGAAACACCTTCATTGGAAATTGTTAAAAGAGTAAAATTTTTGCATTTGTAGTATGGCCGATGTTTTTTTCTTTGATCTTTGTTGATGTTTAAATCAGACACCCTAGAATAACAACGAAGGAGGAGCTTAAAACCATACTCTAACTTCCAATTTTAGTTAAACAGTGATGTAGGCGGGAACTTCCTAAATAGCGACAAAGTAGCCCGTATGTAAATGTAATATAATTGACAGCTTAGGCCGGATGCAGGGAGGAGCGAATGTAAATTTCGTCAGATGTCAGTAACACGTGTTTATTTGCTCCTGCGCCATACTACAAGCTAAATAAAGGGTTTTTCCTCGGCTTTCTGTTTAAACCGCTCTGTTGGCTACGCCCACCTCGCGGTTTAAACAAGAAAGCCTCGGAAAAGTATCCTTTATCTATTACTTAGAGCCATACAGACATATTTAAAGTATATTTGACCTTGCCCTTTGACTCTAATGTCATCTAGGCAATCTTTTAACCTTGTTGTCATCCTACATAAAAAAAATGTAAGAGCAGTTTGCGTTACTATCTATTTAACAGATTTCAAATATATTTGACCTTGACCTTTGACTCAATAGTCATTGTGATCTGAAATCCTTGTTGTCATCTACACACCATAATAAGTAATCTGTGCTAACTATGAACACTTTCCGTCATAAAATGAAAGAGAAGTTCTCGTTAGGAGCCTGTAAGACAGATTTAAGGTATATTTGACTTTTGGCTCCAAGGTCATATGGGTGATCCGAAACTTCTGTTGTCATCTACAAACCATTAGCAATTATTGTGCTAAATATGAACATGCTTCATTAAAAATGGAAGAGTATGCGTTACAAGCCATAAGACAGATTATAAGGATATTTGACCTTGACCTTTGATTCTAAGGTCATGGCAGTGCTCTGAAACTTTCTCTGTCATATACACACCATAAGCAATCATTGTGCTAAATATGAACATCCTCCTTACATAAATGAACGGGGAGTTTGCATTACAATGCATAAGACAGATTTAAAGATTATTTGAGCTTGACCTTTGACCCATGACCTAGTGATCTGCTTGATATCTGCAAGAGTATTGGATGGCTGAACTTCTTAATTTAGTATAATATATTGGTGTGACTCAAAAATCAACATTGTAAAATTGGATATTGATCTCCTGTCACGTCGGATTCAAGTGATGGATCCTTGCCCTTCTTGGCTAATCATTTTGTCACTTATTCAGAAACAATTGGCCTCATTTGAAAAAAATTGATACAAATGGTTTTTGTGTGACTATATACCAAGATTGTTCTTATCCTAATGATCCATCAAAAAAAGTTGCTGTTGGGTTGAGCCAGTTTTTTTATGCATATATTTATGGAAAGTTTTAAAAGATCTCCTTGGCCAAAACTTGGGGCCTGATTTGAAAATTATTTGCCATCAAAAGTACTTGATTGATCCTTAACCAAGATTGATCAAATTATTTTGATCTGTTGATATGATGAAAAACATTGCAACCAGTGCCAGGGTCAGTTTAACATGTATCCATCTATTAATAGACTTTTACCTTTCTGTAAAGGCGGCAACTTTAATATTCATATCTGGGCGTGGTACGGCTATTTCATCTGCTGAGGAAGGGAAATCAGGTTTTATTCATAATTTGGTATTGAGTTAATAAGCTTTTTTGGCCGGGCAAACGTGCGTGCATTTCATGAAAATCCTAACCGTATACACACTGAACTCACATTTATTAACCCTTAAAGCGCATAATCACAAAATGTATGTTTTTTGTCGTCCACTAAAATATTTGAAGCCTCATAAACAAACACTGTGGACCCAGATCAGACTGCTCCTACAGGAGCAGTCTGATCTGGGTCCACAATGTTTGCCTCTATGCTTATGTTAAATAGACATTTTCAGATGCAGTTATTTTGCTGGTGTTTTAAGGACGAAATAATGTGTTTTGCGTCTATACTGAGATAATGGCGCAAGATGATACAGTTACTTTTGAATAAAACCACGCCTCATTTTCAGCTTTTACCTATGTCTAAGGTTGACCAGTCCTAATTACGCATTCATTAGGTGCCTTTACAGTAAGCGAAAAGTCAAATAATACCAGTTTCTTCAATTGAGATCTCCTACTTTATATTACTTAACTACACAGGAATGATCTCAGGTGGTATGCTTTCAACGTTTTTCAACTCTACATGCAGAATTGCCATTACAAATAAAAAATATATCCTTAAAATATCTTTTCAAAAACCTCTGGTCTGATTTGCAAATGGTATGGCACAAATGGGCCTTGTATGACCTAGCATTAAATTGTTCAAACTATATATTCTGATCCACAGAAAAATATGGTTGCTCGGTACCTGGAATAGTTTTTCCTATACATACACAAGGGTCATCCAATTAATAGGGGAACAGAGTGAAGTTTACAGGGTTCACCTGGAAATATTTTACATTTTCAAAGCAAGCTGTCAATGAATCTTTAGATTTTTGCAAACGTTCATAGCCTCATTAACGACACAAAAATTGATTGACAGCTGCCAGGCTCACTTGCTCATGCAATTCGCTTCGAATTCAAGTTCATTCGCCATATGTGACACTGGTGTTGTGATTGACAGCGAGCCACACCTGAGTTGCATGTGCAAAACAAGCTTCTTGTTTGCTCCTTTGGCTGGCCGTGTTCACACTGGCTGTTCCGCTTTTCCGTTTTGCACTCCAACAAAACCATTAATACCATTAAAAAATAAATACAAAATTGTTTTATCTCCTAAATTATATATTAGTTATTTATAATAAAAAGTAAATATAAGCAATAAATTCAATTTTTGGAAGTTAACTTGAAGCCCTTTGGGCTTCACTTACTAAATGAAATAGACCCGAAATATTCATGATTCCATGAACCTTCCAAAAATTGAATTCACTTCTTAAATACTATCATTGTTTATTGTAGCATCTTATCCCTATATGATCAGGGTCTTAGGAAAACAAAACTGTGGCTGCTCTTGGTTGAAGTTCACACCTTCTGCTTTTTTGCTGGCCAGGTGTTTCCTTGCTTTTATCAACATAGGACTATAACAAACATAAAATTAGCTCTTTTAGCCTACTAGTGTTGTCTGCTGGTAGCCTTTGCAAACAGTTTGGATCCAGATTAGACCCGACCTAATGTCGGGTCTGATCTGGATCCAAACTGTTTGTCACTCTGATGGTTGTCCGGAAAAGTTGATTTAAAAAAAAATCAGCAGATGGCAAAAAGTATGCAAATTACCCAGAAGACAAGAATTAACCCTTAATGCGCCAATCGCAACAAAAGTCGTCTGCTTTTCTTGTCTGCTGAAATGTTTAAGAAGCTTCTGTGGCAAAGAGTGTGGACCCAGATCAGACTGCTCCTATAGGAGAAGTCTGTTCTAGGTTCACACTGTTTGTTTCTATACTTAATTCGTCAGTAATGTTAGGCAATTGTTTACAGCAGACGACTTCAGCAGATGACATTTTCAGATGCATTTTTTTCTTGGCGCTTTAAGGGTTAAACGTTGTGATTGAATCTGATGTTCAGTGTTAATCTTTCAGCTGGACATCGCCATGTGGTTGACTTCTTGCTAGAAAATTTTCCCGAACTAGAGTTCACAGAGTGTGTTTGTAATACGTTTCCGGACATCATACAAGACACAGTTGTAAACTTCTTTAAAGAACTACCGTCCTCTAGTAAAGATGAGGATAGTCTATTCCCAGTGAGTAAATATAATTTTATTACAATATCAATGTCTTAATTTTTTTATACAAAGTAAGTAAGGGTGCAAAGATCAGGAATCAATACAATCAAGAACCACACCTGACCCAGGATACCATTGGGAAAGTGACAAAGTAAGTAAGGTTGCAAAGATCAGGAATCAGACACAGTCAGACACCACAAACGAGAGCCAAGAGCTCAGCCCTTTCCCAGCAGGTAACCACAAGGCCCAAATAAACAGATGTGCACAAAAGCAAAGCAAACACATGACAGAAAAAACATATAAGATCCACAAAAGAAGTACCGCCTTGGAACGGTCAGTAAAATATGAGTCATATGAGTTTGTTTTGGAGTTTAATTTTTTCAACAATATTTCAATCAGATATCCATTCCAGTTACTGGAAGGCTTCTTAGGGGTTAACAAGTATTAACCCTTTACCTCATAGAGGCACATTTTAACTCTTTTGCAAACAGAGCAGACAGAGATCAGGTAGCTCACATAAGAGCTGCCTGATCAGGGTCTACTCTGTTTGCTTACGGAAATATGATATATCTGATCCTACACTAGGGGACCTGACAAGTAATTTCTTTACATTGCATCTCCTTCTCCTGAAGTAATTTCTTTGTTCTATGTACCAACATGAAAGTTTATTAGCTCACTTGAGCCAAAGGCTCATTGGTGAGCTAATAGTAAACCAGTCACTACGGCCTCCGTCCGTAGTCCGTCAACATTCAAATATGAATCTGTCAACAGTTCACTGAAACAATGAATGTACTTGAACATTTGTTTTAAAAAAAGCTTTCAGTGAAAAACTCATTTATTGAAAAGACATATGTTGTAGGTACACATTGGAATTGCCTCTCTGAGGCAATTCCAATGGGTGCCAACAACATAGAAATTCCTTGGAATAAGGAAAACTATTTTGAAGTTCACACTTACCAAGTATCATGCCCATCGTATTCACCTCTTTTAAACATCTCAGGCTGCCAATCAGTATTAAAATACCTATCAATATACCACAAATTGCCAAACTACATACTTCCTAACCTGGTAGTTGCGTGGTTGTATTACAATTACTTTCTTTGCTTTCAGTTATGTAAAGGAGAACTAAACTGTAGGAAACTACATATTCTACATCCTGTATGGTTTGAATTGTTTTTACCGACCCTGGTCGAGCTAGATATCAGTGGTAACTACCTCACAGAACTGCCGGATTGTGTGCCATGGAAATTGCAAAATTTACGTGTGTTCAGGGCAGCTAGTAATACATTAAAGCATTTGTCAACACCTGATCTCACTTATACTAATGATGAGCTATGTCCCAGGTAAGCTAAGCTTTCTTGTTAGTCATAGGCAGAAGTTAAATTGAAATAAATTGAGTCTAGACAATTCATTAAGTACCTGCTTATAACTGTTTACCTGCTAGTGTTGTCTTCTGTTAACTTGCAAACAGTTTGGATCCAGATCAGGTCTGGCAACACGTTAGGCCTGATCTGGATCCGAACTATTTGACCCTGTGATGGTATTCCTGAAGGAATTTTTCAAAAAGGTTGATTGTAAAAAATCAGCAGACGGCAAAAAAGCATGCAAAATTACCCAGTAGGCAAAGAGTTAAGTAGTAGGAGCTGCAGTGGTGTAGTGGAAAAACCACTTGCCTTGGATCCAGGGGCCCCCAGTTTGATCCATAGCTCCTCAAGTCTGTCAGATGAGACTCTAAGCCATGGCCCCATCTCCATATGGCCTTTGCTGTTGGTGGGATGTTAAACACGACCTCACTCACCTGCTTAACCCTGAACTCCTTTTGACTCCATAACTGAGCCGTGATTTCCAACAATGTGGCATTTTGACAAGTGTACAAGTGTAGACTCAGACAAGCCTGTGCAGCCTCCTGTTGAGCATAGAAACTCCAAATGATGTTCGATATGTAGCTTTACGTTCATAAAATATTCAAGCGATCAGCAATGGCTCTGATCAGACTGCACGTATGCGCAGGCTGGTCTGAGCCTTTGCTGGTCGCATATACCACATTGTTAGAAATCTCATGTCACGGATTATATAATGCCTTTTGACGCCTTTGAAATATCATGTATTTGAAATTATAATGGAAAAATTTCCATAATATTTTCAAAAGTATTCAAAAGTTAACTTAAATTTTTCTTTGATTGTTTCAATGTTGTCTAAAAATAGAAAATGATGTCTTGATCTAAAGATATCCTATGGAGTAAAGGGTTAAATAGAAGTAAAGTTGGGGTACATTAAATTCAGATCAGAGGACATCTTTCTCATTTGGTTTCATTATTTCCCATCCGAAAAAATATGTTGTGGATTCATAAAAGAACCACCTCAGTGAGACAGATTTTTTTAATTACCCACAATGTATCTTTTGATAAGAAGGTGAGACAGTTCTTTAAACACCCACTACATATGTTTTGAGTGGAAAGTCAGACAGGTTCTTTAAGTACCCAAAATAGATGTTTAATAGGAAAGTGAAACAGTTATTTTAAAGTACCCACGACATGTTAATTGGAAAGTCAGACCGTACTATGAGAACCCATAACATGAGAATTAATGGAAAGTGCAACACCCCTAGGACCAGCTGGCTTGGTATTCTTCTTTCTACTAGAACCCAGTATTCCTGAAGAACTAAGATATGAAAAAATATAAACACTATATCATTGTATAGGGAGAAGTTCTTCCAACTGCAGGTGACACAACAACAGCTGTTGCAACCTCTACTGCTGTTGGAATTCGACCATGGACATTGAGTCTGAGCGACGATGTCAAGTGATATGTCAATAAAAATTATTCAGTCACGTGCTAGATGTAGATTGGATTGTTCTCTCCCCGCCTACTGTGTAAAGTTATTAACCGTGACACTTCGAACTGTCTGGGTGGCAAGGTAGGAAAGCAAAGCCTACCTGTATGTAATATATGCAACACGTCATTCTTATTCAGACAGACATTTCGAACTGTCTCGGTAATTTTCTGCAAATAGATTTGTCGTTTTAACTTTGCCTGCTGGCTCTATTACCCTTGCATACAATTTTATTAACAGATCAGTTTGTCCTGAACGTGACACAAAAAGAACCCTTGCAAACAGTTTGAACCCAGATCAGACCCAACCAAACGTCTGTAGCTGTCTGGTGATGGTCCTAAAATAGTCTTTATATAGACAAAACTATGCAAACTTATCCAGCATGCAAAGAGTTACTAGTTTCTATAAATAATTATGCAACAGTCAGTCCGTGTCAAAAAACTTTTTATCTGGAGCTTAAAAAGACCGCTTTGATCTAAACCCTCAAAACGCCGATCATGACAAATTGCACTGTAAACTTTTGTGATGTATTGCTTAGATTTCAGAGAGAAAATAGACCTTGATATTTCATATGAATCATCTACCAGCAGACAATTTACATGAAATGTCGTTCCTTATTCAAAACTTTAAAAGTGTTGTTTGTTTTTTGTGGACAGCTTTATAATCGCGTAAGAAATGTGTGAAATGTCTACACAGACCCAGGAAATAATTTATTGGATACATGATATGGTTATATGCTGTGGAATAAGGTTATATGCTGCGGATTATACGAGGCAGTTAAAACTGTGCACCAAGCCACACAACATGGACCCTGATATTTTTGTGATCTATGACACGCCAAAAGCATCTATTTTCGGAGTAATGATACGCAACGTATACAGTGACCTTTCCCTTTACACAAGGTAGGCGTTGCTTTCCTAATATATGGATCCAATCAGGATTGACCATGTGACTTTGTGATGAGCTGCTGACAATCGTTGTGCTCGCGCTTGTGAATCGGTTTGTCCATGGTCGTGTTCCAACGATATGATTTATCTGGAACTATTTTAGATAGAGTCTCTCAAACACATAGATCTCTCAATAATTGTCTCTACATGTTGTTTTCTGTTTAAGTTAGAAGAGGTTAATCAAAGGCACAACAAACAAGAGAGTGTGTGCTCAGAGCTATTTCCAGAATTATTTCAGATAGAGTCTCTCAAACACATAGATCTCTCACATATTATCTCTACTTGTTGTTTTCTGTTTAAGTTAGAAGAGGTGGATCTAAGACACAACCAACTAGAGAGTGTATGCTCAGAACTATTTCAGATAAAGTCTCTCAAACACATAGATCTCTCACATATTGTCTCTACATCCTGTTTTCTGTTTAGGTTAGAAGAAGTTGATCAAAGGCACAACCAACAAGAGAGTGTATGCTCAGAACTATTTCAGATAGAGTCTCTCAAACACCTAGATCTCTCACATACATGTATTTGCCTCAATATATTGTTTTCTGTTTAGGTTAGAAGAGGTTGATCTAAGGCACAACCAGCTAGAGAGTGTGTGCTCAGAGCTATTTCAGATAGAGTCTCTCAAATACCTAGATCTCTCACATAATTGCCTGAAGATGTTGTTTAGATCCATACATCAGATTGGACAACTACAGTTTAGTAGCAAGGATATAAGAAATAGGCAATGTAAGAAAGCTACCATGTTTGATTTATAAATCGCATATGCTAATATAAGTGTACACCATAGGTTTAGATAAACAAATTTTTGGGGCTTAAAATTGTAAATATTTTCTTACCCATCAGTTTTAACATATGTTTTGGGTGCTCAAAAGAACCGTCTCAATGAGACGGTTCTTTTGAGTACCCACAACATATGTTTTGGTTAAGAAATATGAAAGTTAAATTTTTGGTACTCACTCTTAACTAAAGGCCTGGTACACTGAGTTCTTTATGGTTAATTAGCACACCTGAGCAGAAGGATCATGGCTGAGCTAATAGTATAACAATGACTCAGTTGTTTGTCTATCTGTCGTACGTCAACATTTTCAAACAAATTTCATATGGATACTCGATAGAATGGGGGGAATGAAAGTTTGTTAAAATGGTCCTAGTCACATGACCAAATGGCCACCGTGACCATATAGAGGTATGTATTGATCCAAATTTGGAGTTTTTTGTGCAAGGGGCAACCATCCTGTGGTGTGTTTTTTGGCTTATGTGTGCATTTAAAAGCTTGCTTTTGTGGATTATCAGTGTAAAGTGCAAAAAATCCATCAAGTAAAGGATTGGAGTTTACTAGTCTTCTAGTTGTTTGGATCATTTCTGTGCATGAATATGCAGATATTCCTAATAATGAAATTGGCCTTCCGATGCTAGATTATTTGCGCACACAAGCAAGTACTTTGGGACATGCATGTATTATGTGTACATACACAGATATTTCTAAAATGATTCTGGTCTTCCAATACTGGCTTATTTGCGCATATGAGCAAGTACCTAGAGACATGGATGTATTCTGCGTTTGAACATAGATATTCCTAAAAATGATTTTGGCCTTCCAACGCTAGCTTATTTGCACATATGAGACATGGATGTGTTCTGCATACATATGCAGATATTCCAAACAATGATATTCGCCTTCCAATGCTAGACTATTTGAGCAAGTACCTAGAGACATGGATAATTCTGCCTACATACGCAGATATTCCTAAAAATGCTTTTTGATCTTCCAACACTGGATTATTTGCCTGTCTCTATTAAGATTTGGTGAATCTGTCAGTGCACAAAAAAACATTTTTGCGCTGAATACTTCCATGTACCTATAGGGAATTATACAAATCATTATTGGGAATTTCTGCGCATATATGCAAAAAATCCTTTTTTTTGCTAAGGATATATGTGTTTGCGCTAATAATCTAAAGTTGGAAGACTTTATCATCCAATATCACTTTAGACGCATGTAAGCAGCAATTTCCATGTTTCTATTAATATTTGGCTTATCTGCCAGCACACAAAATCATGGATGTATTCTGCCTTATTCCTAAAAATGCTTTTTGATCTTCAAATGCTGGATTATTTGCACATCTCTATTAAGTTTTGGTGAATCTATCAGCGCACAAAATCCAACAATGGTGCGAAGATTACTTCTGTGTATCTATAGGGAATTATACAAATTATAATTTGGAATTTCTGCGCATATACATAAAAAATCCATGTCACTAGTACTATTAAGGATTTGGCTATTTGCATAAATAATCCAAAGTTGGAAGACTTCATTATCCAAAATCACTATAAGGAATTTCTGCACATGTATGCAACAAATTTCCACATCTTTATCAAGATTTGGCGCCTCTGTCATCGCACAAAATCCAACAATAGCAGAATACTTCAAAGGGAATTATAAAATCGTTATTAATTTAGGAGTATCTGCGCATGTACGTGAAAATTTTACACGCCTATATAAGGATTCGCAAATAATCCAGCTTTGGAAGACTTTGTTATCCAAAATAACTATTAGGAATTTTTGTGCATGTACACAAAAATCTTCCACGCCTCTATTAAGGATTTGCGTATATGCGCAAATAATCCAGCGATGGAAGACTTTGTTATCCAAAATCACTATTAGGAATTTCTGTGCATGTATGCAAAAAGTTTCCAAGTCTACTAAGGATTCGCGTCAATATATAAATACATCTCTTTTATCAGAAATCATTTAATAGGTCAGTTGAACTCAAATTTCATACAATTACTTCTTAATAAAGTATGATCATTTTTACAATTGACTTTTGTCAAATGACCATGATGGCTGCCGTGCCCATATATTGTAAAAACCCTTTAAAATCTTCTCCAGGACCAGAAGGCTGATGTATTTACACTGCACAATATCCATAATAGGGCATATTTTTGTGATTTTGCCTTAAAACGTGAGGATAATTATTTGCGATTTTTAGCCCACATGGACAGAAGGCTCAAGGTAAGCTATTGTGATCAGTCTTTGTCTGTCGTCCCTCTGTCCATCCATCGTCCAGCCACCATCCGTAAACCTTTTCTTTAAACATAACTTCAAATGAATGTTCCCCATGATACCCTCTTTCAAAATTGCACAAATGGCTTGGCTCCACTGTTCAAGAGGGCCGCCAGAGATAAGAAATCTTTTAAATGATATCTCCTCCTGAACCACAGGCCTGAATTCAAAATAATTTCACAGAATTGTACCTCATAACACTTTCTACCAAAATTGCACAAATGGTTCAGCTCCCCAGAACAAAAGGGCTGCCAGAGCTCTAGATAAGAAATATCTTTGAAAGAAATTTCCTCCTTAACCACTGATCTACGAGGGTCATCCAATAAAGAATGAGACTTTCTTCATAGTATTAAAACCTGTGTGTGCATTTAGTTAAAATTCACCATAATAATAGTATGACATCTTGGCAATTCAGAAATAGAAACAATATATTTGTGATTGATCAGTTGCCATAGTAACGGAATGTTTTGTGGAAGTGCTTGAAGGCTCATGGCCACGTTTATATTATTTTTTGCATACCCACCATCTTTCAAAGTCTTTTATTTTCGAACATTGATATCATTGAACCTCTTGATATCAATTATTCTGCTGAACAATCTTAGTGTTACATAAAATGTTATAAAAGAAGAACTATATATGCATATACTTTATTTTGGTTGCCTAGCAACCAATTTATTCGATTTTTAATAAACACATTACTTTGCGTTGCCATGGTAACTATATAAGAGAAGGATATCATACAAAATGTATGGTTATGTGCAGCTGATCGTTATTAAGCATACATGACTAGAACCCTGTTCACTTTTATTGCCTTAGACTATTTGATATTAACTTTTTAAGTCACGAGGTCAGCCAAAGTTCTTAAAATCTTGATTTTTTAAGCTTTGTTTCCATGGTAACAGCTGAAAACTCCAGAACATTACATCACCCTATTGGTTATAGACTGAGTGCATGAGCATATATACGTACTAGTAGAAAAATAAAGTATACATCTTAATCTGTTGCCATGGTGACCATCTATACTGAGCCGGCCACGGATGTTTGCCTAGTCTTCTAATGTTGCCTAGCAACAACAGTTGGAGCTACGTAACTTTTCAAATATGGTACACGTGAACAGCCAAAAAGATGTGTTTGTTTTGAACAAGATTTCATAAGCCTAGCAGGTAAATTCAGTGCGCTATAGAAAAAGTCTCATTCTTTATTGGATGACCCTCGTATATTCAAAATAATTTCACAGAATTGTTCCTTATAAAACCATCTACCAAAATAACACAAATGGTTCCGCTCCATTGAAGAAAAGGGCTGCCTGGTCCTATATTGAAAGTTTTCAGGATTAATCTCCTTAATTCAGGATTTTGAGACTGACTTTCCATTGAAAGTCATTCTCAAATTGCTGAATTATGGAGATTATAATAGCTTCTTTGATTAGTTTTCAGATTATCTAAACACAATTAATCATTTTTTTAACTTTAATCTATCCATTTTTGTAGCCATTCTGCAAGGTTTTAAATTTGAATTTCAAAAGTTCAGGATTTTGGAAATTTTGAACTTTCACCCATGTGACTCGTTTTCCTGTTTATTGCAGCATATGTTGATGCTCCCAAACATTGGCGGTGCGGTAACCTGACAAAACTGAATGTCTCACATAACCAACTTGTTATGATGCCAAGTGAAATATCAGCCTGTAAAAGTCTGGTAACTTTACTAGCAAGCCACAACAGACTGGCTGCTTTTCAAGCACCATGGGATTGTCCATTGGTAAGTTTTAGGAAGCCTAAGAAAGAGATAATCTGGCCTGGCCCGAGGTTATATAACTTTTTTCATGCTCAACTCAACTGAGCAGGAAATTTCAACTGCTCATAAAAACTAAAATACCGACAAATAAAGATGTTTCTTTCTTTAAGTCTCTCATATGTTGTATTTATCATGCTGATAAATGTTAAAATGCCAACAATTGTTGGCATTTTAACATTTATGAGCAGGATAAATTTCGTGCTCAACTGAGTTGAGCATGGGAAAAGGTTTATAACCTCTGGGCCTGATTTTATAAACCATTTCTATGCTCAACTCCACTGAGCTACTAATAAAAACTACAATGCTGAAAGATGTTTTTGCTTTAAAACTTCTAGATGTTGTATTTATCAAGCTTATAAATGTTGAAATGTCAACCATTGTTGGCAGTTAACATTTAATTGCAGAATCATGCTCACTTGAGCTAAGCATGAATAAAAGTTTATAACCTCAGTGCCAGATTGCTAATATCCAATGTTGAAGGCAGACTAGTTTTGGCACTGTCCAACCATTTTTCCATCGTTCCACATGAAAATTGCTCTGTGTTTTATGCTAGATAAGTATAACAGCTACTGGCATTTAATTTGACATGCAGACAGAGCAATATGGGAAGAATTTCAATATGCAAGAGCTATAACTTTCAGTTAATCCACCATTTCAAGATTAATAATTTCATGCTTCATGCTGCAAGAGCTATAACTTTTAGTTATTCCACCTTTTCAAAAAAATAATTTCATGTTTTATGCTGCAGCTATAACTTTTTATGTATTTATTAGCTCACCAGAGCCGTTGGCTCATGGTGAGCTATTGTGATCATTGGATGTCTGTTGTGCGTTGTCAACAATTGCTTCAAAGGACATCGCCTCCTAATCTACTGGCTGGAATTTGACCAAACTTGGAAGGAATAATCCTTATATGGTTCTCTTTAAAAATTGTTCAAATGGTTCTGGTCCATTGCATATCAAGGTCACACAGACTAAAAATAGATTTTCAAGACGAAAACTTTAAAAAACTTCTGTCTGAAACCACAAGGCCTATAGCTTTGATATTTGGTATGTAGCATCACCAAGTGGACCTTTACCAAGTTTGTTCAAATTATACCCCTGGGACCAAAAATGGCACCGCCCCGGGGGTCACATATTTTACATAGGCTTATGAAAAAATCTTCTTGTCTGAAACCATAAGGCCTAGACTCTTGATATTTGATATGTATCATCATCTAGTGGACCTCTACAAAGTTTGTTCAAATTATGCCCCTGGGGCCAAAAATGGCCCCGCCCTGGGGGTCACGTGTTTTACATAGGGGAAAACATGAAAAATCTTCTTGTCTGAAACCACAAGGCCTAGAGCCTTGATATTTGATATGTAGCATCACCTAGTGGACCTCTACCAAGCTTGTTCAAACTATGCCCATGGGGCCCAAAATGGCCCCGCCCCAGGAGTCACATATTTCACATAGGCTTATATAGGGAAAAACATGAAAAAAATTCTTGTCTGAAACCATAAGGCCTAGAGCCGTGATATTCGGTATGTAGCATGACCTAGTGGACCTCTACCCAGTTTGTTCAAATTATGCCCCTGGGGCCAAAATCGGCCCTACCTCAGGTGTCACCAGGGATATGGTCAGCTTTCAACAGAACCTATATATTAGCAATATACAAAAACCAGGTGAGCGATTTAGGGCCACTTGGCCCTCTTGTTTGCATAGCTGTGTGATCTCCTAACACTTGTGAACCATGTTTTCTTTTGCAGTATCATTTGAATTTATCTCAGAATGAACTAGAACGGTTTCCACCTAATGCTGACCTATTCTGGAGAGGAAGCCTCAAGTATTTAGATATTAGCCATAATCAACTGGAGGAAATAGATGAATGCATTGTCAAATTATGTAAGTTCAGTTTCCATAGATATTAGCCATAATCAACTTGAGGAAATAGATGAATGTTTTGTCAAATTATGTAAGTTCAGTTTCTAAAAATATTAGCCATAATCAACTGGAGGAAATAGATGAATGTATTGTGAAATTATATAAGTTCAGTTTCCATAGATATTAGCCATAATCAACTTGAGGAAATAGATGAATGTTTTGTCAAATTATGTAAGTTCAGTTTCTAGAGCTATTAGCCATAATCAACTGGAGGAAATAGATGAATGTATTGTGAAATTATGTAAGTTCAGTTTCTATAGATATTAGCCATCATCAACTGGTGGAAATAGATGAATGTATTGTCAAATTATGTAAGTTCAGTTTCTATAGATATTAGCCATAATCAACTAGAGTAGATAGATGAATGTATTGTCAAATCATGTAAGTTCAGTTTCTATAGATATTAGCCATAATCAACTGGAGGAAATAGATAAATGTTTTGTCAAATTATGTAAGTTCAGTTTCTATAGATATTAGCCATAATCAACTGGAGGAAATAGATGAATGCATTGTCAAATCATATAAGTTCAGTTTCCATAGATATTAGCCATAATCAACTGGGGGAAATAGATGAATGCATTGTCAAATCATGTAAGTTCAGTTTCCATAGATATTAGCCATAATCAACTGGAGGAAATAGATAAATGTTTTGTCAAATTATGTAAGTTCAGATTCCATAGATATTAGCCATCATCAACTGGAGGATAGACGAATGTATTGTCAAATTATGTAAGTTCTGATTCTATAGATATTAGCCATAATCAACTGGGGGAAATATATGAATGTATTGTCAAATTATGTAAGTTCAGTTTCTATAGATATTAGCCATAATCAACTGGAGGAAATAGATGAATGTATTGTCAAATTATGTAAGTTCAGTTTCTAGAGCTATTAGCCATAATCAACTGGAGGAAATAGATGAATGTATTGTCAAATTATGTAAGTTCAGTTTCTATAGATATTAGCCATAATCAACTGGAGGAAATAGATGAATGTATTGTCAAATTATGTAAGTTCAGTTTCTAGAGCTATTAGCCATAATCAACTGGAGGAAATAGATGAATGTCTTGTCAAATTATGTAAGTTCTGATTCTATAGATATTAGCAATAATCAACTGGAGGAAATAAATGAATGTATTGTCAAATTATGTAAGTTCAGTGTGGGTAATTTAAAATTATCATTTTTAAATCAAAACACAATTATGTTGTGCGTACTCAAAAGAACCATCTCAATGAGATGGTTCTTCTAAGCACCCAAAAAATAGGTTTAAACTGACGGATAAGAAAATAATCTCAATTTTGTGCGTAAAAATGTTTGCGTGTCTGAACTTATGATCTTACATGAGTGCTCAATATTATATTTTAAAATTATAAAATAATAAGAAGAAAATGAGAAGATGCAAGGCAGTACTGATTATCATATAATTATTTCCAATGATTTTCATGAATTCAGTAATAATAAGCAGCAATGTAAGATTTATTTTAGCCTCATTGCGAGGAAGCCTGTTTTTTAGGTTTCCAACCAAGGAAGACTCAAACCAGTCTGCTCAGCTACGGAGACTAGCAAGATATTGAAACTTTGGATGGAGCAAGATTAGCTAGAATTATACTTTCCGGAGAGCGAAAAACAAAGATACTGATCAGATTACGTGGATTTGTGGATGCACAGGCTGGTCTGTGCCTTTGCTGTTTACATGCAACAAAGTCAGGTTTTCTTGTGATGGTGCCCATTTATCATATGACACTTTAAACATCTTGTATTAAGGTGTGAAATCATCAAGATTTCGTCATAAGTAAATGTGGCGAACACTATGTAATCAGTTCCTAACTACAGTCAAATCTCGTTAATTGGAAGTCCTAGGGTCTAGAAATTTTATTTCGAAGTATTGAATTTTCGAATTATAGGGAGGTAGACATGAGAATATAAACCACCAAAAATGATTATTATCAGGGTTTTTTCCTATCAAACATATGTTTTGTGTGCCTAAAAGAAACGTCTTGGGGAGACTTTCTTTTACGCATATAAAACATACTTTTTTATAAGTAAGTATTTAAAATAGTTTATTATTAGGCCCTATTCCCTGAACCCATTGTATCCAAATTATTTTGAATTAGTGAGTATTTCGAAAAATCGGAGTTCCAATTTTCGAGGTTTTACTGTATAGTAATAGGTATTATCACTATAAGTTAAATCCTCTTAAAAGACAAAACCCTTCAAGGGGCCTCTCTATTGCCCCATGTAAATGACTCATTATGACAGGTCTTTGATATGTCTAGCAAAGCAGCTTTGTAGGGTCATAAATAATAATTCATCATTCAGTGGTACCACTTGTGCTGTAAACACAGGTTTAGATAAACAAAATTTTTCAGCATAAAAATATAAATATTTTCTTACCCATCACTTTTAACATAAGTTTTGGGTGCTCAAAAGAACCGTCTCATTGAGACGGTTCTTTTGAGTACCCACAGCATATGTTTTGGTTGAGAAATAAGAAAATTAAATTTTCGATATGCACTCTTAACTAAAGTCCTGTGTAAAAGTGTCTTTTATTGATGTGATGTGTTATTTCTCCTGCAGGTGTTCTTGTGGACTTGAACATTTCCCACAACAAGATAGATCGCCTGCCAAGGTCAGAGATATGGGATTTGTCACACCTTTGTCAGTTAAACCTGAAGCACAATCGACTTGGAGCTGGAGATGAAAAAAGAGAAAGGCTACTGCTGTATGTAGGGGTGGGGTACCTTGGAACTTTCTTAGTAGGTTTAAGCAATCGGTTCATTTTCTATAAATGGTAAACTGTCAATAGCTGGAATAGCACTTATTTAACCCATATATACTAAGCCTAAGGTCCTTTTTATGCAGACCCAGATCAGACATTATTATATGCAGTGCCTGATAAGGTTTTTCACTGTTTGCTTAATACACAATGCTCTATCAAAATTTGGAAAAAAATACCTCCTAGTAACCCTAAAATTGGAAGTATGTTGCTTTACGTCCCAAGTCAACAGCTATGGTCATGTGGGGATGGTCAGTTCAATTAACCACACTTTTTTTCATGGGCAAGCTTGAAAAAGCAGTTAACCAGTACTTTGTGCACATACTTTTGCTTTTAACTGACACAACCCTTCTTGAATGAATCAGCGGAAGGGAGGAGAATTACTGTGAAAATTTTTCATGATCAATCTCCTACTGATAAGGGTGGACAATGCCATTCAGCTTAAATGGTTTAAAGTAAGATTTATTTGTTGTTGTTGTTGTTGTAGATTCTTCTGCCAATATTACACTGGCTATATCCACTTGGTGCTTCTATGAACTATGCTTTCTCTAGGTGCAAAACTCTAAGTGATATAGGTCTTCGAGCGAGTTAATTTTTTTGTTTTCTATTTGATAAAATTTAAATTAACTGAATAATATAAAATAAATTCTTTTAATTCGCTTCTTTTTTGTATATAATTTTAGCTGAATGAATTCTAGTTAATGAGTCTTCCTGTAGATCTCAGGAACCTGCTGAATGCTGTCTTTAACTCCTAATTAATAGCCCTGCATATTCCATCTATATTTCCTGTCAAGACTTTAAGGTTGATATCTGTCTGGATTATTGTGTTCCTGGCTAGGATTTCCTCTATTTCTCTTTCTATTTTTAAATACATTGCATTCTTAAACAGCTCTTTAATGTACCACGACATTTCTTTTGACTAACTATAATGAAAATAATTGATTGGGTGTATTTTATATATAACCCCTTTAACCTAATCAACTGATAATTTCAAGCAAAATCTCTGGTCCAAACACCAATATGACCGACATCAGATGGCCATCTTGAAAACTGATTTTTTAATATTAGTTTCCAAAATTGCTTGTCAGATCAAGCTGAAATTTTGTGTGGAACATAAGAACATCAGAAAGGTTCAGATTAAATTACATGGTACTGTGTTTATGCAAGATGGAAATTTTTTAGGGGCTTTCACGACCCCTTGTATGAAAATTTGCGGTTCACTGACAAATTTGGATGGTCAGAACTCTTTTGTTATAATCTTTTAATTTCATTTATGAGTTATGATTTCTTATCAGGGTTGCCACGGTCAGGGAAAAAGTTCTGGAAATGAAAAATTTTCCAGGTCAGGGAAAAGTCAGGGAATTACATTTTCAGTCAGGGAAATTTAAAAAAAAAATGAAAAAGTCATGGAAAAGTCAGGGAATTTCAAAATTTTTACTAAAAATATGCTAGTTAACAGGCTTCTGGAAATTTTAGTTTACATAATTTGCAAGCAGTATTAGAAAAGAAATTTATGTTCAGAAACATTCCTTTTCTTATATTTATGGTTTAAGATTTTTCTTTAAAGATTAAATCAGCAAGTTCAAATTTTTGTGCAAAATCTTCGAATAGTCGATGGATGAAAATGGCTAAAATTGGCCTTCCAAAAGGGTCTGGAAAACGGTTGAAAGTCAATGAAAAGTCAGGGAATTTTGAAATGCATATTGAGTGGCAACCCTGCTTATGGACCTTTGTACATCAGGACACACAAACTAATAATTGGTCACTTGCTCATTGTTGTGTCCTCTGGGAAGCATGGTAGACAGATAGGGATCATGACTCCGGCATCGGTGTTGTCTCCATCTCCCGCGTTGTCACACTTTTGGTTTCCGATCGATAACTCTTGAAGTGATGCATAAATTTCATTTAAACTTTACAGAATAAAATACAGGTGAAGTTTGGTTTAGTGGATATTTTGACTGAATTATGGCCCTTTTATGACTTAGATTTCGGCTAAATTGTGGTTTCCGATCAATAACTTTTGAAGGGATGGAACAATTTCATTCAAATTTTACAGAAGCGTAAAGCATCATAAAATACAGGTCAAGTTCAAATTTTGAGGTCATTTGCAAAATTTTGACTGAGTTATGGCTCTTTTTTGACTAAGGTTTAGGCTAATGCAAAAGCGGTATTGACTTTTTGTGAAATAAACTTCACATTTCTCCAACACTATAATATCTGACAACTTCTCACTATATGCCATGATTACCCAGTGCCTGTACATAAGCATGACAGTGATTAAAATTATATCCCACCCTCTTGACCTCTTAGGTGGGGTACAAGGTCAAATATTTAAATTTTTGACCTTTTACCCCAAAAGGTCCAAATTAAACTTTTTCAGAACATGGTCATGTTGCATATCAAATTTAAGGAAATCACGAATGCAGCAACATGGTAGCAAATGTTTTGCCATTAAACACCTACCCTAGCACCCCCGCACCCTGGGGATGGGGTCAAAAGGTTACAATTCAACTTTTTCAAACACTTTGACCTTACACACACCCCTAGCATCTGGGTCAGGTTGAAGTCAGATATTGAAAGGATCATTGACAGTTTGGGCCTTATACGCCTATTTTTCTGATTCCCAGAACTCTGTTTGTGGGCTTCTAGTGTGGTGCATGTAGTATCAGTGCAATAAAGGAATCTAATGGCAAGAGCCAGCTGCCAAAATATTTGCAAAATTCCTACGCATTCGAGAGTTATGGCTGGTAGAAAGGGGAGGGGGTCTGAAATTTTGTGAAAATAAAAAGTGCTTTAAAAAGTGATTTCTGCACGATTTCTTGATTTATTTGGTAGGCATGGTGATATCTATTGAACATACCATACGCAGAGTATTAACAAATCACGATAATTGATGAAATCGTTTTAAAAACGAAATATGTTTTGTAATAAAATGATTTTGGGGAGATAATTTAGAAGTTACCTGTACATTTCTGACTACATGTGCCGTAAATAATACAAAACTGAAAGCTCAACAAAAGAAATATTTTTTTTGAAGGAATGAAAGTGTCCCACTTAGCATTGGAAAGTAAAACTGATTCTAACTAGATCCTTTGAATATTACTTTTGCTTTGTTTAAAGGGCATAGCATGTTGAATATATTTAAAGTGTCTGAATATTTATGGTATTTTACCTGTTATAACTCTTTGCATGCCAGTGGATAATTTTGTCGTCTGCCAGTAGCCTTTTGCAAACAGTTTAAACCCAGATGGAGACCAACAGAATGTCGGTCTTGATCTGGATCCGAACTGTTTGACACTCTGATGGTGGTCCTGGGTGGTTTATTTTTAAAACTTTAATTTTGGAGAAAGTCAGCAGACGAAAATAAAAACATGAACAATTCCCTAGCATGCAAATATATAAGTACAGGACGTTTGCAAAATAATGTGTCATTTGGTAACAGTGAGATTTTTTCTTATGAAAAAAATGCATAAAACCTTGCTAATTCTACTTTTAATCTTTAAGTATTTTATATTAAACTTGCACAGAATACAAAGCAATTTAGGAGGTTGGTTCTAAAGAGCTTCGTTACTGTCATTAATTTCTTATTTGGTAGAAAAGGCATTTTATGGGCTTTGGCCCTGGGTTTTGGGCTGCTGAACATCTTTCCCCCCCATGTGCCAGCAAGCCACTTCAATACAATGTGTAAAATATGGTAACACATATACATGCAAAAGCGTTTGCTGGCACACGGGGGGGAATGATATTTTAAAAAATGTTTTCGGATTCCTATATATATCTCAATGTAAAACTGATTGTTCTACCCAAAATTTTACATCCTTGAAGCATTTAATATCGAAAACGGATTTCACAGCCATAAAGTACTCAGGTAAGGGTAGCTTCAAGGTGAAGAAAGGGAAGATTGACAAACTTTTATTTTTACTGAAAACCATAGGCATTTACCCATAGCAAGTGTCAATGATCCTTTTACAGATAAGTTAATTTTTTTGTTACTAACCACTGAAAACTAGTTAATATGCTTTTAACTTTGATCTGTATGATACCCAAGGTGACCTAAGGGGTTGGAGAAATGGGATTTCTGTTTTGTGCTTTACAAGTTTCTCTAAAATAACCCTTTGCCGGGGATATAAATTTGACAAATTTGCCTTGTTTGACTTCTTTTTTGGCAGGGGAATCATCCGATTCTCAGAATTCTAGTCTTTTCATCAATATACTACCATTTGATTATCTCTTTTATTTTGTAGACCTATTCGAAGTCGAAGTAGAACGAGTGTAATTGAAGAGTCATCACAACTCAATTTTCCTCTTTGTCTTGCCTCCTGTTTGAAAGAGCTCCGACTGTCTCACAACTGTTTAAATTATGTTCCACCTTCAGTTTGTGAGCTGAAATCTCTAGAAATTCTAGACATTTCTCAGTAAGTATTTAATATACGAGGGCTTAGCCACGAAAGTATTCTTTTGATTTGTCTGAAAGTTTCAAAATTTGTCCAGGTTGAATGAATCTTAAACGTGTTAAAATTTGAGTATAACTGCACTAGTACTTTCCTTTTTATTAACAAATTCTGCAAACTTTTTGCTCAGCCCTCGTGTACTGTCCACCCTACTAGAAAATGGTACCTGTATGTAAGGAGTTGTACTGTTTTGATTAGAATTACAACATGCAACCCTAATTGGATAATATGTTTTTGTTTTGCTTGCCAAACTATCTGTGCTTGACTTGATGCAAACTGGGCATAAACTTGGATATACTTTGGAATCCAACTACTGTATGACTTAAGCACAGGGTTTGCACAGACTTGAAAAGTACTTGAATTTAGAGGGCTTTCTTGAAAAATCCTTGAAAAATAAATCTGCCTTGAAAAGTACTGGAAAATCACTTAAAAGTCTTGAAAAGTTCTTGAGTTCTACTATTTTCTGTAGGACTTAGCACTGTTGATAGGGACCTAAATCAGTATAAAATTGTTGTGCCTTTATTTGGTGCAGCATATGCTGCACCAAATATAGGCACAGCAATTTTATACTAATTTTCCAATACTAATGTCTCCATTATCTCAGTCTAGCATTTCTGAAGTAGACTTTTAACACTAAGATCAGTATTTGTCATTAACATTAAGTCCTTGAAAACTGTTGGAGAGGCTTTTAGAAGTCCTTGAAAAGACCTTGATTTTTACTCATACATGCCTGTACGAACCCTGAAGTTACTTTTGTTCATATGAACTGAAAACTGAAAGATAATGCTGCAGAATTAAAAGGTTCCAGAGAGGTCTCAAAATCTGCTTCGTCAAGATTGACCTTAATTCACTTTTGTTCATATGAACTGAAAACTGAAAGATAATGCTGCAGAATTAAAATGTTCCAGAGAGGTCTCTAAATCTGCTTCATCAAGTGGCTCCCTCAAAAACATGACTGATGTTGTTATTTCAGACCTTGCAGCATTTTTCAAACACTTCAACGTTGAAAAGATGTAGAATAGCATAAAACAACAATTGATGTTAAATTCTTAAATTATATTTAAATTTTTCTCTAATTTCTGAAACTGGCATCGAGTTTCAGCAAGATCATGGATTGTTTACTTGTTGCTACGGAAGTTCTAACGCTTTAAACTATGGCACAACTTTACTTCCAAAGGCCTAGTTTGTTTCTTGTTAAGAAACGTTGAAAGTTATAATATAATTACCCATTTATTTCCAGCAATTCTATCAAAATCTTACCGAGAGAGCTAGGAAAACTGAAGAACTGTGGGAATTTGAAACTCAAAGGCTTACCAATGGACAGATATGATACTTCAGGTACAGTTAAACCTGTCTTAAGCGGCCACTATAAAAAGACCAAAATTGTTTTTCAAGACCGATTATCACTTAATGCAGGTCAAAAGTATTATAGAATGCTCCCCTTGGAGCATTCTGCAATACTTTTGACCTTCATTAAGCTACCATTTGCCATTAAGACCTTTGTTTTGTCTATTTTTGAGTGGCAGCTTAAGACAGGTTTTACTGTAATTCATATAAAAGTTAAGTTTGTGTAATGAAGGTGATCAGAGAAGGATCTAACAAGCCGAAACACCTGTTATCTAACCTTAAGGTTATAAAACTTTTTAGGCTCAACTGAGCACTAAATTTATCAAGCTCATAAGTGTTGAAATTCCATCAATTGTGGCATTTAACCCTTAATGCGCCAATCGCAACAAAAGTCATCTGCTTTTCTTGTCTGTTGAAATGTTTAAGAAGCCTATATGGCAAACAGTGTGTACCCAGAACAGACTGCTCCTATTGGAGCAGTCTGTTCTGGGTCCACGCTGTTCGCGTCTATACTTAATTGGTCAGTAATGTTAGGCAATTATTTGCAGCAGACGACTTCATCAGACAACATTTTCAGATGCATATTTTTCATGGCGCTTTAAAAGCCATTTAAAAGCATGGTATTTCAATTTTAGTTTTTTATGAGCAGTTAAAACTCATGCTTAGTTGACCATGAAATTGTTATTAAAAACCTCTGGTTGATGCATTTTATGTTTCATAAAAATATCATCACTTGTACTAAATTTCTGTGAATTGCTGTATTGATACCAATGATCATGTGCTATCTTCACCTAGACCATTAGAGATACAAATTTGAAACTTTATACAGGATCTTAAGAGTGCATAACAAAAAACTTATTTTCTTATTTCTCAACCAAAACATATGTTGTGGGTACTCAAAAGAACCGTCAACATATGTTGTGGGTACTCAAAAGAACCATCTCAATGAGACGGTTCTTTTGAGCGCCCAAAACATATGGTAAAACTGATTGGTTAGAAAATATTTACAATTATACGCTGAAAATTTTTGTTTATCTAAATCTATGTTTTTAATTGAGCCAGGACATGCCAACAATGTGGCATTTTGACAAGTGTAGGCTCAGACAAGCCTGTGCAGCCTCCTTTTAAGTTCAGAAACTCTAAATGCTGTTCAGTCAATAGCTTAACACTCGTTGAATATTCAAGCCTGGTAACTAGCAAAGGCTCTGATCAGACTACACATATGTGCAGAGTGATATGAGGCTTAGCTGGTGGCACATAGCACATTGTTGGAAATCTCATGTGGTGGCTCTATTATATGGTTATACAATATGTAGATGTGCACAGCAATATAAAAAATCATCCCATCCCTCTTGGTTAGGCCAGGGGACTGTTTTTAGCTCACCTGTTACGAAGTGACAAGGTGAGCTTTTATGATCGGTCTTTGTTGGCTGTCCATCCGTCGGTAAACAATTGACTTAAACGACAACTCCTCTTAAACCCCAAGTCCAATTTTGAAATAATTTCAAACAAATGATCCTTGGGTGGCCCTCTACCAAAATTGTTCAAATAGTTCTGGTCCATTGCATATCTTGGTCATTGTCTTTAGAGGCTAAAGATAGATTTTCGAGATGAAAACTTTAGACATCTTTTTGTCTGAAACCAGAAAGCCTAGACTCTTGATATTTGTATGTAGCATCAACTAGTGGATGTCTACCAAGTTTGTTCAAATTATAGCCCTGTGGCCAAAATTGGCCCTGCCCTGGGGTCAAATGTTTTACATAGGCTTATATAGGGAAAACTTGAAAAAGTCTTCTTGTCTGAAACCAGAAGGCCTAGACTATTGATATTTGGTATTTAGCATCACCTATAGCCTGGGTCCAGTCGTCGATCTCAAGTCGTCAATATTTTGGCAATATTTTCTAATGCTAATATTCTAAAAAAATAATAGAATAAAAAGATACAACATCAAAGGTATCGGTTGTCCGTTATTTATTTAGATTAATATTGACGCCTGGAAACATCGGTAGTACTTCCCTTTGATAATCCGATAAGCCTAATAAAATCTAATTATAGCCTATTGCTTTAGTGTGATGTAATAAAGACAATAGGGAGACACCGATCATAACAACAACGCCATAACCAATCAGCTGATCACGGAAACTTTGCGTAAAAACGTATATAAAGATGTAATTTTTTTTACTTGGTTCGAGACCGATTGATCCAAAACAAAGGATTAGAATTTTCAAACACAGAGATGAAACTGAAGTGTCAAAGATATTGCGAAAATTCATAGGAGGTGAGGTTTTTCTCTGATGTGTTATGTGTATCTCGACCGTGTGTCTCGCAAAGGCAAAAAAACTTAGTACTTGACGAATACACCAAAGTCGAAAAACGCTGTTTCAATTTAAATCGTGAAGCCAACTATCGTCCACAATGTGCATTTGATGATAGGGCAAAGGAAGGTATATCTGTGGTAATGTAAGTTCCCCAGGCTGTCATTTTTGACCAAGAAACAGAAAATTTAGAAAAGAAGAAAAAATGATCAGACTGGATCCCAGGCTACATCACCTAGTGGACCTCTACCAAGTTTGTTCAAATTATAGTCCTTGGGCCAAAAATGGCCCGCCCGGTGGTCACATGTTTTACGTAGGCTTATATAGGGAAAATGTGAAAAAATCTTCTTGTCTGAAACTAGAAGGCCTAGAGCCTTGATATTTGATATTTAGCATCACCTAGTGGACCTCTGCCAAGTACGTTCGAATTATATCCTTGGGGCCAAAGATGGCCCTGTCCTGGGGGTCAATTGTTTTACATAGGCTTATATAGGGAAAATGTGAAAAAAATCTTCTTGTCTGAAACCACAAGGCCTGGAGTTTTGATATTTGGTAATTTGCATCAGCTAGTGTACCTCCAACAAGTTTGGTAAATTATAGTCCTTGGGCCAAAAGTGGCCCGGCCCCAGGGGTCACATGTTTTACATAGGGAGCGCAGTGGCTCAGTGGTAGAGTGCTTGACTCGAGACCGAAGGGCCGCGGGTTCGAGCCTCACCGGCGTCACTGCGTTGTGGTCCTTGAGCAAGACACATTTATCCTAGCTTAGTACTGGTTCAACCCAGGAAGACCCGTCCCGCATAACTGAAAGATTGTTGAGTGGACGTAAAGAATCAAATCAAACAAAACAAAACAAACAAAACATGTTTTACATAGGCTTATATATGGAAAGTGTGAAAAAATCTTCTTGTCTGAAACCACAAGGCTTAAAGCCTTTATATTTGGTATATAGCATCACCTTGTGGACCTCTACCAAGTTTGTTCAAATTGTACATCTTGGGCCAAAAATCGCCCGCCCTGGGGATCACATGTTTTACATAGGCTTATATAGGGAAAACCTTAATGTCTGACACCATAAGGCCTTGCGCCATGATATTTGGTATGTAACATCAACAAGTGGGCCCCTACCATGTATGTTCAAATTATACCTCTGGGGCCAAAAATGGCCCTGCTCTGGGGGTCAAATGTTTTACATAGGCTTATATAGGAAAAACAAGAAAAAATATTCTTGTCTGAAACCAGAAGGCCTAGACTATTGATATGTGGTATTTAGCATCACCTTGTGGACCTCTACCAAGTTTGTTCAAATTATACCTCTGGGGCCAAAAATGGCCCTGCTCTGGGGGTCAAATGTTTTACAAAGGCTCATATAGGAAAAACAAGAAAAAATATTCTTGTCTGAAACCAGAAGGCCTAGACTATTGATATGTGGTATTTAGCATCACCTTGTGGACCTCTACCAAGTTTGTTCAAATTATACCTCTGGGGCCAAAAATGGCCCTGCTCTGGGGGTCAAATGTTTTACATAGGCTTATATAGGGAAAACAAGAAAAAATATTCTTGTCTGAAACCAGAAGGCCTAGACTATTGATATGTGATATTTAGCATCACCTTGTGGACCTCTACCAAGTTTGTTCAAATTATACCTCTGGGGCCAAAAATGGCCCTGCTCTGGGGGTCAAATGTTTTACAAAGGCTCATATAGGAAAAACAAGAAAAAATATTCTTGTCTGAAACCAGAAGGCCTAGACTCTTGATATGTGGTATTTATACCCCCCGCAAACTTTGTTTGTAGGGGGTATACTGTTTTCACGTTGTCTGTGCGTCTGTCCGTCCGTCCGTGTGTCCGTCCGTCCGTCCGTAACGCTTTGTTTCCTTATATCTTGAAGAGTCATTGCTGGATTTTCATTAAACCTTGCAAACATGTTCATATATGCAAGACAATTTTTTTAGACAAAAAGTAAGGGCTAGGGGCCAATTCTATCAGAGTTATTCCCCTTTGTAGTTCTAAATGGCTTTTAATATAGGGTTTTATGCTTATGCTATTATAGGCCATACATGGGGCCCATCAACTCCTACCACAGCTTTTAATGGAACAATTTGATACTTTTCCTATACAATGTAAGCACATTGAACATATGCATGAAGGAGTTTGGTTCAGAAAAAATAATTTTTGACAAAATGACAGCTGTGAGAACTTAGACAATATTTCCCTAATAGGGCTTTTGTATATGCATAGATGGTGCCTTTATGGGCCGATCAACTCCTACCACAGCTTTTGATGGAGCAATTTGATACTTTGCTGATACAATGTAAGCACATTGAACATATGCATGAAGGAGTTTGGTTCAGAAAAAATAATTTTTGACAAAATGACAGCTGTGAGAACTTAGACAATATTTCCCTAATAGGGCTTTTGTATATGCATAGATGGTGCCTTTATGGGTCGATTAACTCCTACCACAGCTTTTGATGGAGCAATTTGATACTTTTCCTATACAATGTAGACACATTGAACATATGCATGTAGGAGTTTGGTTTAGAAAAAATAATTTTTGACAAAACGACAGCTGTGAGAACTTAGACAATATTTCCCTAATAGGGCTTTTGTATATGCATAGATGGTGCCTTTATGGGCCGATCAACTCCTACCACAGCTTTTGATGGAGCAATTTGATACTTTGCTGATACAATGTAAGCACATTGAACATATGCATGAAGGAGTTTGGTTCAGAAAAAATAATTTTTGACAAAATGACAGCTGTGAGAACTTAGACAATTTTTCCCTAATGTGGCTTTTGTATATGCATAGATGGTGCCTTAATAGGCCAATCAACTTCTACCACAGCTTTTAATGGAGCAATTTGATACTTTGCCGATACAATGTAGACACATTGAACATATGCATGAAGGAGTGTTATAATTTTTGTTTGCACATATTATACTGAAATCTTCTTTTCAAAACTAAAGTCTGCTGGTTTGAACTATAACTTGACAAGTTTTTTCTCTGACTCTTACTGTGCGGGGGGTATCTAATAAGCATTGCTTATTGACTTTTTTCATTAGCATCACCTTGTGGACCTCTACCAAGTTTGTTCAAATTATACCGCTGGGGCCAAAAATGGCCCTGCTCTGGGGGTCAAATGTTTAACATAGGCTTATATAGGGAAAACAAGAAAAAATATTCTTGTCTGAAACCAGAAGGCCTAGACTATTGATATGTGGTATTTAGCATCACCTTGTGGAGACCTCTACCAAGTTTGTTCAAATTATACCTCTGGGGCCAAAAATGGCCCTGCTCTGGGGGTCAAATGTTTTACATAGGCTTATATAGGAAAAACAAGAAAAAATATTCTTGTCTGAAACCAGAAGGCCTAGACTATTGATATGTGGTATTTAGCATCACCTTGTGGACCTCTACCAAGTTTGTTCAAATTATACCTCTGGGGCCAAAAATGGCCCTGCTCTGGGGGTCAAATGTTTTACATAGGCTTATATAGGAAAAACAAGAAAAAATATTCTTGTCTGAAACCAGAAGGCCTAGACTATTGATATGTGGTATTTAGCATCACCTTGTGGACCTCTACCAAGTTTGTTCAAATTATACCTCTGGGGCCAAAAATGGCCCTGCTCTGGGGGTCAAATGTTTTACATAGGCTTATATAGGAAAAACAAGAAAAAATATTCTTGTCTGAAACCAGAGGCCTAGACTATTGATATGTGGTATTTAGCATCACCTTGTGCACTTCTACCAAGTTTGTTTAAATTATAGCCCTTGGGCTAGAAATGGCCCCGCCCTCAAAACGTTAAGATTTTGCCATTATATATGCAACTTTGTTGTGGATGTTATTACGTAACATTACTACAAGTTGTTTATCAAATTGAATACATGGTGTTATATCACACCCAGATGCAACATCATATAATAACTAATTTTGTATCACTAGTTCAGCCATGCAATAAGTCTGCTTATCATATGAAATTGCATCTGGGAGTGAAATAATGCCATGCAATAAAATCGATAAACCACTAGTGGCTTACAGATTTTCGGGAAATATTATGATGTCCATAACAACGTTGCGTATATAATAACAGAATTATAAAGTTTTTACGGCAGAAAAAGTAATCTTAATGTCATATGATAAATAGAATCTAACATTCATGCTCTTGTACTATTGAATTTATTAAACTCGTTGTGAAAAAGAGATAAAATGCTTGACAAGCCTCGCATTTTATCTCTTTTCCACAACTCTTTTAATAAATTCAATAAACATTAGCCCTCATGTAAGATCCTCTATATATTGGTAGTTAAAACAAACCGTGACATAGATTATTTCCTGTTTATCTTTTGCAGACATCAGAAAGACAAAGGAGATTTTGTCCAACTTGTTAGAGCAGCTGAGAGACTGTAAACCTTGCTACAAGATGAAGATGATAGTCATTGGGAAAAAGGTAACTTACATCAACTTAAATGAGATATCAAACTTATATGACAGTAAAATGTCTTATTAGTTGGCATGTGTTTCAAATAGTTTTTGAGATATCGCGCCTGAAGAATCGATTTCGTGCTTATAGAAGAAGCCGAATTATAGCTGGATATCAAAGTATATTTTACACTAATTAAAGGGAAAAAAATACTGAAGACTTATGAAATGTATATGAAAACATTAATTTATCTGATTCCTAGAATAAGATATCTCATTCTAGCAGTGAAATGCCAAAACAATTGACTTATAAAGCATCATTATATGTTTGCCAATGGTACTAATAAGCAATCTGCCCCTTCATTTTCAAAAATGGCTTTATCAATTTTTCAATGGAAGAGCGCTTGAAAAGGGAGATAACAATGTGAAAGGGGTCTATTGTTTGCATGATGTTACACAAGAAAGCTTTGTGGCCTTGACTGACATTTCGTCGATGCTTCTGTTTGTGAAAATGTTGCATGTGTTTTTGACGTTGTGGCAATAAACTGATGTTGGAAAGTTTGACGCTGACGCCATTTTGTTTCGAGAAATCCAGTGTGAGAAAAGGGATATTTTAATGTTTAAGCGATGTTTTCAGTGAGGTTTAGGTTGGAATCAGGTAAAATATGCAAGAAAATCAATCACGCATGTTTTTTTCATTAACATTTGCGGGATTCCGATGACATTGTTTGAACACAACGTCCTTAGGCATAGTCTTCAAACAACGTCCTTGGGACCTGGCAAATGTAAATGGTAAAATGCATGAAAAACACGTGTGATCCCTATATTTAAAAGATCATATGATGAACACAATCTTACACACCTGATCCTTTCATATAAAATTCATTAAACTCATCGAAGGTTTATGTAATAGCTTTTATATGAAATGATCACTCAATGTAACCTTCTGTTTACCACACAGTTTTATCTCCCTTTACAAGACACAAGGAGAGCTATAGCAGTCACCACCATGTTGACATCTGAGTTAGTTTCAGTTTCTACAGTAAAACCTGTCTTAAACGGCCACTCAAAAATAGACAAAACAAAGATTATAATGACAAATGGTAGCTTAATGAAGGTCAAAAGTATTGCAGAATGCTCCTCTTGGAGCATTCTGCCATACTTTTGACCTGCATTAAGCGTTTATCTTGAAAATCAACTTTTTGTGTGTTTTTTTGAGTGGCCCCTTAAGACAGGTTTTGCTGTACTTTGTTATTAAAAAACTGTTTGTAATGAGAGATTTACATAAAACTTTACACAACTGTTGAGTAATTGGAGACAACATGCAGTTACTGCTTAAACAGGGTATAAGTAAATTTTGCAGGACAAAGGAAAGACAACTCTTGTAAACCTTCTGGCTGGTAAGAAGAATAAAGGAGTTCAAAACAGGAGTGGTGTTCATCGTGAAGAGATTATAATCCGAAGAAGGAAACCTAGTGTCACATTGCCGGTTAGTAGTGGTCTGAACTATTTCTAGTAAGATGGAGAAGGTAGTCTAGTGGTAAGGTTCAGGAATTGGGATTGAAGGGTCCTGGGTTTGAATCCTGCCCGGACCATCAAATTTTTCTGAAGCAGAAAATTTGTCCCACATTTGCTCCTCTTCACCCAGGTGTATATATGGGTACCGTGATAGGGCGGTGTTTGTTCAATTCTGCTTTTCCCTAAGCGTGATATCTCGATGTGCTGTATTTGAAAAGGGGAGAGAAATAATTTCCCTGGGGAGACTCGACTGTTGGTTTCACAATCCATCATGAGTTTGAGGGTGGGATAGAGAAATCCGTCCCTAGGATTTCTGATTGGCATCACAAGGCTGGCCGAGGCATGACAAACCGTGATTGCAAGGGATGGGTGTTTTTATATCATCCTCACACAAATAATGGATTCTATTTCTTGCTCACCACTAAGTACCCCATTTTGTACGGCTGGCTTACATTACACAATGGAATATGGAAAAGAATTAAACGAAAAAAAAATCACAAATTTTGCACAGTGTAAAATGGACATCATTACATTATGTTACTAAAGCTGTAAAACACTAGTGGTTTATCGATTTTATTGCATGTTGTTATATTACTTTCAGATGCGACATCGGATGATAAAGTTTATTTTTCTTTCATTATTGTAGATTACATTTGGAGATAAGAGCCCTGACATAAAGTTCTCAGTGTGGGATATTGAGGGATCAGAAGAGGCCACATTGATTCATCACAGTTTCTTCACGCAAAACTCTCTCTATCTTCTAGTCTGGGATTTCTGGTCAATTGAGAAAGAACTCACTGATATAAGACGTTGGTTGTATAACATACAGGTAAGATATACATTGATTCATCACAGTCAATTCAAGCAAAACTCACTCTATCTTCTTGTTTGGGATTTCTGGTCAATTGGAAAAGAACTCACTGATATAAGACGTTGGCTGTATAACATACAGGTAAGATATACATTGATTCATCACAGTTTCTTCACGCAAAACTCACTCTATCTTCTAGTCTGGGATTTCTGGTCAATTGAGAAAGAACTCACTGATATAAGACGTTGGTTGTATAACATACAGGTAAGATATACATTGATTCATCACATTTTCTTCACACAAAACTCACTCTATCTTCTAGTTTGGGATTTCTGGTCAATTGGAAAAGAACTCACTGATATAAGACGTTGGCTGTATAACATACAGGTAAGATATACATTGATTCATCACAGTTTCTTTACTCAAAACTCACTCATTCTTCTAGTCTGGGATTTCTGGTCAATTGAAAAAGAACTTACTGATATAAGACGTTGGTTGTATAACGTACTTATAAGATATGGTCCTCATCGTGACAAAACCTATCTATGTGGTTTCCGACATAGCGAGACTCAAACCAGCCTGCTCAGCTAAAGAGACTAGCTAGAAAATTGAAATTTCGCTTGTAGCAAGTTTACATTTGATACTTTCCTTAAAGCGAATAACAAAGGCGCTGATCAGTCTGCGCGAATGCGCAGGCTGGTCTGTGCCTTTGTTGTTCGCAAACCCCCATAGACAAGTTTTCTCGCATCGAAGCCCAATTAGAGGCATGCTATATATATCAAGATGATTAGAGTCATTTTGAATCAGATTTCTTCCAAATTTCATATATGGATTGCATCCATCAACCTCTCTTTCAAGTTCGAATACGGGTTTTGTCTGACATCCAATAACCAAGATGGCCGACAAAATGGCCGCCATGTATCAATATCCGCTGTCGTGGTCAGTCTAACTCAGTCATTTTTAATCGGATTTCTTCTTAGGGCCCCGCCATATTCGTTGGTGGAGCTCTATTGTTTTCGGCTTGTCCATCCGTCTGTCTGTCCGTCCGTTCGTCTGTCTGTGGTCACTCTAACTCAGTCATTTTGAATTGGATTTCTTCCAAATTTCATATATGGATTGCTTTTATCAACCTCTCGTTCAAGTTTGAATACGGGTTTTGTCTGACATCCGATAACCAAGATGGCTGACAAAATGGTCGTCACCTATCAATATCCGCTGTCGTGGTCACTCTAACTCAGTCATTTTTAATCAGATTTCTTCCAAATTTCATATATGGATTGCTTCCATCATCTTCTCATTCAAGTTTGAATACGGATTTTGTCCGACATCCGAATACCAAGATGGCCGACAAAATGGCCGCCACCTATCAATATCCGCTGTTGTGGTCACCCTAGCTCAGTCATTTTTAATCAGATTTCTTCCAAATTTCGTCAATCTCTCAATTAAGTTTGAATACAGGTTTTGTGCGACATTGGATAACCAAGATGCTCAACAAAATGGCCGCCATCTATCAATATCCGCTGTCGTGGTCACTCTAACTCAGTCATTTTTAATCAGATTTCTTCCAAATTTCATATATTGATTGCTTCAATCAACCTCTCAATCAAGTTTGAATACAGGTTTTGTCTTTAATCAGATTTCTTCCGAACTTTATATATGGATTGCTTTTATCAACCTCTCGTTCAAGTTCGAATATGGGTTTTGTTCGACATCTGATAACCAAGATGGCCGTCAAAATAGTCGCCAACTATCAATGTCCGCTGTCGTGGTCACTCTAACTTAGTCATTTTTTATAGGATTTCTTTCAAATTTCATATATTATATGGATTGCTTTCATCAAACTCTCATTCAAGTTCGAATATGGATTTTGTCTGACGAACGATAACCATAACTAAGTCATTTTTATCAGATTTTTTCAAAATTTCATGTATCGATTTTTTCCATCAAACTCGTGTTCAAGTTCGAATACAAGTTTAGTCCAACGAACAATAACCAAGATGGCTGACAAAATGGCTGCTGCCTACCAGTCTGCTTTTGTAAACAATCTACCTTAATCATTTATAACCTGATTACCTCCAAATTTCAAATATGGATTACTTTTATCAAACTCTCGCTTTGTCTGATAACCAAGATGGCCACCAAAATGGCTGCCACCTATCAGTTTACACTTGTGGATACTCTATTTCAGTCATTTATCACCCAATTTCTTGCATATATGGACTACTTTCATCAAACTATTGTTCATGTCTGAATATAGGTTTTATCTGATGAATGATTATCAAGATTTTCGCCAAAACGGATATCCTTTCGCTGCAGGGCATTAGGTGGGGCCCTTTGTCGGAGTCTGACAGTTCTAGTAATACATTTGTTAATGAGGTGTGTTATAGAGGGACAGCACTATATCTCTTTTGAGATCCCTGCTCTGATTTTTTCCAATGGTAGAGCTTATCTCAAGTGGAGTGTCCACTATCTCGTTCTATCTGTAAATTTTGCTTCTTATGGCATCTCAGAGACCCACAGGCAGATTTTCCCAAATATATCTCAGATGTTACTCTGCTCCAAGGCCCATGCCTGAGACATTTTATAGAATGCACGCTTTCAAGGAGGCCCTATATGGGGCCAGGATTGAGGCCCTGTGATGGAAAATGGTTCTAGAGGAATTCACAGGGCTAAAATGAGGGCCCAAGACATGCAAGTAAACACTATTAGTTGGAGTTTTCTTCCAAAAATCAAAGTAAAAAGCTTAAGAGCCTATTCTTGTGACACCTAGTTGTGTGCACATGCTTATTGGTGAACACATAGATACTCCAATGACTGCTATTTTGGTTCTTCTGATTAGTCAACAGATATGGCCACCAATGTTATTTTTAGGTCACCTTAGCCGAAGGCTCCGAGGTGAGCTATTAGTATACCAATGACCCTGGCGTCCGTCCGTCAACATTTTCAAACATCTCCTCTGAAACCACTGGGCCAAATGAACTCAAATTTCTTATGGAGACTCTTTAGAAAGGAGAAACAAAGTTTGCTCAAATGGTCCTGGTTACATGACTAAGATGGCCGCTACGCCCATATATGGTAAAAACCCTTTAAAAATCTTCTTCTCCAGAACCAGAAAGTTGATGACCTTGGGACTTGGTATATAGCATAAGGGATGTGGGCCTACCAAGTTTGTTCAAATGATAGTCCCAGGTTGACCTTGACCTACTTAATGTCAAGGTCAAAGGGCCTCAGACAGTCTCCTATTCAATCTGCCCAAAGTTTGACAGCCTGTGGCTGAGATAATGCATTATTTACAACTATATCTTTGTGCTTAAATCAAACCCTTACATTTAGTGCACCTAGCAAAATAAAAATATTTGGAAAATATTGCATATTAATGCCAGGACTTCAGAGTGTACGGGGTGGGGGGATTTTTTGTGACCAAATTTTATTTCACAGAAAGTCAAGGTTTCGCCAGGTACTCATCCAAATACATGAAATATAATGTTTGTGGCATAAAACTTGAGACAAAAGTGAAAAAAGTTTGCATAAAACTGTGGTTGTGAAGATTTCATCTTTTCTTCTAAATAAGTATGCTGTCCATAAATTACTTAACGTGAGCTACATATACACTAATGGCGTTTAGGTCCAAAGTCTAAGTTCATCGACATATCATACTTTTGCTTGTACAAAACTGCCCTCTACTGAGATGTGTTTGTTTTCATTTTACAATTACTAGGCTACCTGCAGGAGCTTCCAAGTGATTATTGTTGGGACATTCCTGGACAAAATGACTGTCACCCCTGAAGAAAAGCTGGCGGAAATTGAAAAACTGAATGCATTATTCTGGGAAAAACTACCTTCAATGAAAGATTCACTGCAGCTGTGTCCAGTATCATGTGCCAACACTGAAGGTAATATTAGAAGAAAGTTTTGAATATGGTTATCCTCTAAAGAAATGAATTCGATTTTTGGAAGGTTCATGGAATCATTAATACTTCGGGTTTCTGCAAAGTAACTTTGCAAGAGACCCGAAGTATTCGTGATTCCATGAACCTTCCAAAAACGTGATTCCATGAACCCTCCAAAAATTGAATTTATTGCTTTATTTACATTTTATTATAAATAACTAATATGCAGAAATTATTTATAATTTAGGAGATAAAACAATTTTGTATTTAATATTAATCGTATTAACAGTTTTGTTGGAGTGCAAAACGGAAAGCGGGACAGCCAGTGTAAACATGGACAACCAATGGTGCAACCAAGAAGCTTGTTTTGCACATTCAACTCAGGCCTGGCTTGCTGTCAATCACAACACCAGTGTCATATCTGGCAAATGAATTCCATGTTTGAAGCAAATTGCACGGGCAAGTGAGCTTGGAAGCTGTCAATCAAATTTTGTGTTGCTCATGAGACTATGAACGGTCGCAAACTTCTAAAGATTCATTAAAGGCTTGCTTTGAAAATGTAAATATATTCTAATAAACAAGTTATAATGACTTTGGGTTTCTGCCAGTATATCAAAGACCATATTGTCACATGTTTATGCTCTTATCCAATCAGACACCTCATTACATTTACAATTGTAACAACCAGAGTTGTTGCAGGTATTTCTAAGCTATTCCTTTTGCGGTTGTTATAAGTTGTTGTCCTCAGAACTATTTTATATTCTGATTATCTAATGCCTCAGTGACTCAGAGGCCAATTAAGTCTGCCTGACAAAACTATATATACAAGTTGCATAGTCTGGGGCCATCCAATTTAGTATTACTTACTAAAATGAGCCATGACATGAGATTTCCAACAATGTGGTATGTGCGACCAGCAAAGCCTCAGATCAGCCTGTGCATATGCGCAGTCTGATCAGAGCCTTTACTTGTCGCTTGAATATTCTATGAGTGTAAAGCTACTGACTGAACACCATTCTGAGTTTCTAAGCTGAAAGGGAGGCTGCACAGGCTCGTCTGAGTCTACACTTGTCAAAATGCCACATTGTTGGAAATCCCATGTCATGTGGGAGCGCAGTGGCTCAGTGGTAGAGTGCTTGACTCGAGAACGAGGGGCCGCAGGTTCCAGCCTCACCGGTGTCTTTGCGTTGTGGTCCTTGAGCAAGACACATTTATCCTAGCTTAGTACTGGTTCAACCCAGGAAGACCTGTCCCTGTTTAACTGAAAGATTGTTGATAGGACATAAAGAATCAAATCAAACTAAACAAACAAATCACATGTCATGACACCTCATTACATTTACAAATGTAACAACCAGAGTTGTTGCAGGTATTTCTAAGCTATTACTTTTGTGGTTGTTATAAGTTGTTGTCCTCAGAACTATTTTATATTCTGATTATCTAATGCCTCAGTGATTCAGAGGCCAATTAAGTCTGCCTGAAAAAACTATATATACAGGGTCAATATCACATCTGATACCCCAATGATGAATTATTTTTTGTTTGTTTGATTTGATTCTTTACGTCCCATCAACAATCTTTCAGTTATATAGGGACTTCTATTCCTGGGTTGAACCAGTACTAAGCTAGGATAAATGTGTCTAGCTCAAGTACCACAACGCAGTGACGCTGGTGAGGCTCGAACCCCGACCCTTCGGTCTCGAGTCAAGCACTCTACCACTGAGCCACTGCGCTCCCCAATGATGAATTATAAATTTCTTCCAAGGTACATGGTCAATATCACATCTGATACCCCAAAGAAGAATTATAGATTTCTTCTTAGGTACATGGTCAATATCACATCTGATACCTCAATGATAAATTATAAATTCTTCCTATGTACATGGTCAATTCTGATTTCAGCATGAATATACATGGACTCTTTGTTTCAACTCCTACTGGTTAACTGAAGGCTAATGACTTTAACAACTGGTCTGTTCATGCTTTTTTCAGACCATAAAATGAGAATTAATAAAAAAGTATTGCATTTTAAAAACTTCACCATGAGTGCCTCTCTAATTGCAGTTTAACATAGAAAATACTATGTTATTTTATTTTATGAATTCTCTTACTAACTTTATGACACTGGCTTTTTGTGAAGTGATTTATGTTTACCATCTTTAAAATGGTTAATTGGTAAACAGTGAAGACCCAAATGTGGCAACTCATCAGGTTCTTCACTGTTTGATTTATGAATCATTTCATTTGGATGTCAACAATATTGACCTGGATTGGTATTGTCAGGTCAATATCACATCTGACACAGTGCCGTCTTTTTTATGATACTCCACATTATAACATGGATTTGGATTTAAAATGATCATGTTGTGGCTCCCAACTCTTTTTTACCATAATGGTGAAGTATAAATTTCTTCCTGGGTACATGGTCAATATCACATCTGATACCCCAATGGTGAATTATAAATTTCTTCCTACGTACATGGCCAATATCACATCTGATACCCCAATGGTGAATTATAAATTTCTTCCTAGGTACATGGTCAATATCACATCTGATACCTCAATGGTGAATTATAAATTTCTTCCTAGGTACATGTCAATATCACATCTGATACCTCAATGGTGAATTATAAATTTCTTCCTAGGTACATGTCAATATCACATCTGATACCCCAATGGTGAATTATAAATTTCTTCCTAGGTACATGGTCAGTATCACATCTGATACCCCAATGATGAATTATAAATTTCTTCCTAGGGTACATGGTCAATATCACATCTGATACCCCAATGATGAATTATAAATTTCTTCACAGGTCAATTTCATATTTGATACCTCAATGGAGAATTATAAATATCTTCCTAGGTATTGACAAACTCAACACTACTATTTATGACACAGCCTGTTCAATGAAGCTGCCTGGAAAGAATAAACAGTGTCTGATTGGGAGAAAATATCCTCGGAGTTATTTCAAAGTTGAGCGTCTCATACAGGAAGAGCAACAGTATAGGAATGAAAGGAAAAAAACACCTTTTCTTTCCAAAATTGAGTTTAACGAGTTATTGGAGAAACTGCCAACGCGAGATAATGACATCAATTCAGAAGAGGAGGAAGAAGCAGGTATTCGTGAACACTTATATTTGTAGGGTAGTTTTATTTTGGGCTATTTGTGGGATGGACAAGAATAGCAAACAAAAAATTGAAGCTGAAATTGAAACTGAATTTCACGGTCTCATAAACCGTGAAATTCTGTTTCAATTTCAGTTACACAATATAAAGATCAAACATGTTTTTCTATGCATTAACATCTGCTGGACCCCGAGGGTGGTGTTGAAACCCAAGCCTGAAAGGCGAGGGTTTTAACGACCTCAAGGGGTCTAGCAGATGTTAGTGTATCAGAAAACCATGTTTGATCGTTATTATTGCATAAATGTCATTTTGTCACTTGAAAACTTTGGAAAAACGATTTGAAAAAATCAATATTGTATTACTATAATGGCGCGCAAAAGCATGAAGGATTCATGGGTTTTGAAAACGTCTGTTCCAGAGCCACTAAATTACATTCATTTCTATGCAGGTTACTGTTGATGACGTCGTTTTTTGTGACGGCTTAGAATGCGTATATGTAAAGTACAAAAAATGTACATCAACAGCACGTGAATTGCCTGATTAATACATGGGTTTTTGTCGGTTAAAACATGGCTGTTAATAGTGTGCGACACAGCTTTTTATGCAATAATAAGCAATAAATGGACACACAGTATTTTGGTATCTGTATTGTCAAAAACCGGCTTTGAACGATAAAGTTTGTATCAACGTAGAGAATTCCATGTCTTAAAAAAAGGGGCTACTATTAAAGGAAAAAAATGCTCCCCATATAAACGGAGCATATTTTTTCATATAAGAGTAGTCCCTATGTGAATAGACAATTAAAGGGCATTAAATTGAGAAACCGACAAAATTAAACTACGCCAGTATGTCAAGTCTTATAGTCACCAAATTTTGATGCAGGGAATATTAAGTCGTTTACTGTATTCAAAGTTAAATCTTATTCTGATATATAAGTTATTTCATGAGATTTTGGTTGACAGGAATTAAGAAAATCAGTTCAGAAATAATTTTATATTTTGAAGCGAATTTGACCTAAATTTCATTTGGCTTAAGTGTGTATTTAGATCTACTGTAAATTCGGAAATTTTTCGGAGGGTTTTAGTTTTGTGAAACTTCGCATATGCAAAGTTTCGTGAATATAAAACCGTTGCGAAATGGCAAAATCACTACCTAGTTTACTGATATAGGTAAATCATGCATTAGTTGTGAATTTTAAATGTCGCAAATATGTCTTTTAACGATAGTCCCCCCCCAAAAAAATTCTCGCAAAATCCCAAATTTACCGTATTACAGTGAGTGCTACCATGATTTTTCTGCATTTTTGACAAAATTAATATTTATTCTTCTTTATTGACAGAGTTTGAATAAATCATTTATTATAACTTTAAGACCTATATTATTTTAATATTGCAGTGACTAGATTTTTGGTAGAGACCGGTTCTCTGCTTCATTATTCTGACCAGCTTGGAGCTTTGAATACATTGTTCTTTCTGGATCCAGCCTGGCTTTGTGACATTCTTGTGAAAGTTTTCACGGTAAGAAACCTATTAACCATCTGCTTACCTTGTCATATTTTTACACATGTTAAACCAGTACTCATCAGTAAAATAATTGCCAATTTATTATGTAAGGATCTTTTGTAGTCCGTAAACTTTTTCTTTAAACGACATCTCCTCCTGAGTCACTGGTCCAAATTCGAAATAAATTCACAGAATTGTTCGTGATAATGCCCTCTACCAAAATTGCACAAACAGTTCTGCTCCGCTAAACAAAAGGAACGCCAGAGCTCCAGAGAAGAAATATCTTTAAAAGACATCTCCTCCTTAAGCACTGGTCCTAATTCAAAATAATCTCACAGAATTGTTCCTCTTGATACCCTCTACTAAAATTGTGCAAGTGGGATTCAAACCCACAATCTTTTGATTTTTGGTGGCGAGTTCAGCACTCTACCATCTGAGTTACAGTGATTCATTTGTGAGAAGATGAGCAATGAAGTACTTGAGATTTTGGTACTTATTGCATTCTTGAACATTGAACAGCCTGCACAAATACACAAGCTCACCATAGCCCTTGCTGCTTGCAAACACAAAGTATGGATAAAGATGGAGACTCAGACCCAATTTTAGACCTCTAGCCTGTGCAATTGATGTTCAACACTGCTCACTTATTGCCATTTAATGGTATTATGTAATGTTGAATATCAAAGGTAGCCGTGGCGATCCCAACATACCATTAAAATATAAATACATACACTGTATTGTAATAATGGAATAATCAAGGTGTACATTCCAACAAACTCACTGTTACAGATATTTGATAGAAGCTAGAAATCAGAAACCATTGTTGAGTAACCCAGGCTCAAGCAAGCTTGCACAAATGGGCAGACTTGCTAAAGGCTTTTCTGGTTGCACAACAAAGTATGAATGTAGATGAAGAATCTGACCAATATTTAGTTCTTTTGCACAGACTTGAAAAGTACTTGAATATACAGGACTGTCTTAAAAATAAAAGTAAGTATGGGTGCAGGAATCGATAAAATCAAGTATCACACCTGACCCAGGATACCAATTGAAAAGTCCTTGAAAATTAAACTTGCCTTGAAAAGTACTTGAAAAACAGTCAAAGGCCTTGAAAAGTCCTTGAATTTTACCATTTACAGGAGGATTCAACAGTGTCTTTGGAGACCTAAATCAGTATAAAATTTATATCTTCAGTAATGCAGTCTAGCATTTCAAAAATAGAATTTTAACATGTAGATTAGTATTTTTATAAATTTTCAGTCCTTCCAAACAGTAGGAAAGTCTTGAGAAATCCTTGAATTTTACACAAACTTGCCTGTTTGAACCTTGGCCCAGCAGGATACATCAGCATGGGCATTTAAAGTAGGCTTTTGTGCATATGTGATAAGTACCAAAGTCTCACATAGGGGCCCATTTATTGCAGGCTCCTTTTGGAAAAGTTCTTCTAACACAAGGCAGGGGTAAGGTGAGCCTGAAAGAGGTTGTCAATTTATATAATGAAGATGAGAGATTTCCTGCTACCTTAACTGACCAATACATCAAGCTGTTAGAAAGATTTGATATTGCTGTACCAGTCAACAACTCACAGATGTAAGTGTCACCTATATAGATTCTAATGAACTTGATTTTGTAACGCAACGTCTGATTGGATAACGTCAAAAATTGAGACAGTATATCCTGCAATATGCTGTCGGAAATAATTTGATGTCATTAATTACGACACATATCGTTGGATGACGTGCAACTTTATGCAGCTTGCAACGCTTCAATTTGACACGAAACTGCAGAAGTGCATTTGAATTGGGATAACTATATTCAAATTTTTCATTTGGGGAGGTATATCGTCCGATAAAACTAAATTTCCCATCATATATCTGACGAAATACCTCCCCAAATGAAAAATTTGAATACAGTTATCCCCTAATTTAATCATGTTAACAATATACAGTGCAGTCCCTTTATAATACTTATTTTATATATTGAACATTTCACATGATTTTATACTTTAAACTGAAATCTTCAGGCCATGAAATTTAACAGAATTTTTTTTTTCTTATTTCTCAACCAAAATAATGTTATTGGTACTCAAAAGAACAGTCTCATTGAGCTGGACTTTTGAGCACCCAAAACATATGCTAAAAATTAATGGCAAGGAAATATTTACAATTTTACTCTGAAAAAATTTAAGTGGCACATACAAGGGTGATCCAAGAAGTAATGCGAACACATGTATAACTTTTTAATGAATGCAGACCCAGCTTTGAAATTCTACCAGTTTGTATGTATATGTGTACTGGACATGTTTAATATCAAGAAGTTCCAATGATGGGTTACGATTTAAGGAGGATTTGATTTGCCTAACCAAGTTCAGCATGGATGCGAAATTTATTGAAAAATTTCATTTTTCTTCGGGGTATAGGGAAAAAAATTGATGTCCAAAATTTTAAAGCATTGTTTATATACTTAAACATCGACATTATTTTGTTTGTAATACCTTAAGTTTGAAAATCCATAAAATAACAAAGCACTAAGGTCGTCATGTGCTATAGGGGTGCAACCATATACCGGTATACCGGTAAACCACAATTTGCTCTAGATAAATATCGTATCACGATATGCTTTTGGCTGTACTGGTACATAAGCTCCATTTCCCTCTAAAGTTGCAAGAAAACTCCCAACAATTTTCTGTGAAATCACGGGTAATGTTAAGCACCAGCTCAGTTGCCAATGGAAAGTGAAAATTTGTCTGGACGCTAGTAAATACCTGTTTGGTTTATCATCTCTGTGACTAAAATCTTGGAAAATTTTCCGGTCTGTCTACTGCCGATTTTTGGGGACGGATGCTGGCATCCGGACTCAATTTTAACACTTACAGTTTTTCAGTCACGTCAATTTTTCACCCTTGCCAGGCCATACATTAAATATATGCTATACTCCTTGCAAATTTTTAGACATATAAGTTGCATGGTTTCAATATTAACAATTTAATTAGATGCATGATAAACAGTCGTATAGATCCTGATTAGTTTGTTCCTGAGAAGCCAACTGATCCAGATCTACAATGTTTTCCAGAACGTGGTATATCCGGATTCCGCAGGATAAAGGCTTAATACAAACCGAACAACTTTCTGGAAAATATTACGCGTAAAAAGTAGTTCATTTTTTGTTGTTTTATTATTGTTTTTTATGCTTTGCAGTTTAGAAACTTCAATTTGGGTATCGAAGCAATGATTTATTGCCAATTGCTAATTCAAATACAAATATATTTAAAAAATAATACTTTGCGCAGTAATATAATAATGATAGGCATATCGTAAAAGACATGGTGGACTTGCCATTGTAGTCTGCTTTCATTGACAACAAACAAACAAGTCGGCCTGTTTTTTTTACGCGGCTATGTATGTAAATAATATAACATTCATATGAATCAAGAATTATCTCAGTTGACCCCAGAAGGTCGCTTGGATATTGTGGATTAATAATCTTACTTGCATGAGTTCATTTGAAGTTTTACTTTATGCCTATCCCGCCAAAACGATCACGTGATATATACATTTGCGAAAGGACGCTATCTGTTAGACTGGTCTCCCTTTAATAGTATTGCGTCTATTTATAGCATACACTCTGGCGCAGTATTGGAATTTTGAGTCCATCCGCGGTATTAAATAAAAGGGCATTTGCTACCGGGCCCGTCATGAGCCACAACCATGAGGCCTGCCGACGAAGCCTCGCACGAACCACAATCCGCGGATGACGGTTTCATTGACGGATTCAAGTGGCAGGGGGCGGGCCCCCCCCCCCCCCCCCCCCTAAAATCGCCAAATCAAAGTTTTTAATATGATTTTAGCACCACTATTGTTTTTTGTTGCTGATTGTTTTCAATTTTAAATAGTCTGGGTTTTTTCTTGCATCTAAATTCAAAGGTGCCACATCGGCGGCGCCCTGCTAAACTGTAGCCCACCATATCTTTCGGTTCCGTTTTGAGAATGACGTCTACTGGAGTCCTCGGATCAGAGCAGTCTGATCTGGGCCCGCAATGTTTGCAACAAGGACGTTTAATGGTCTAGCAGAGTACAGTATATAGGGATTATGAATCTAAAAATTGGCTTATATGCCCTCTGCGCCCAGCAGATGTTAATGGATAGAAACACATGTGTGATCACTATAATAAAGGATATATGCGTGTCAAAATGTGGTAGAAACTTTTTGAAAACACGGCGATATGATTCTGTGCTATCTCCTCTTTTTCTTTTCTTTAATCTTATTAAAACAGTCGCTAAATTCATGCGGACTGAGTCAGTAAAATGTCCAGCGCATGCGGTAAGCCAGGCACGTGCATATTATGTCACTCAATTTACTTACAAGTCCGAAAAGCCCACTGATTTAAACTATTCGATAAGCCGGGTCTCCTATGTTCACTCGTCTCGGACTACCGATGAATCACTACACTTTTTCGTTCTTCCTTCAGAAAACCAAAACGCTTTCGCTCGCTCTGCCGACTTCGAATTCCAGTTTATATTGTATTCAAGAAATGAAACCGCTAGACATCTCGTGCGATCAGATTTTTTGCAAAGATATACACAAAACTTTGAAATACGTAGACGAGTTCCCAGAGTAAAAAATCAACAAACTGACGAAAATCAACACACACACACACACACACACACACACCTCTACTTGTCGATCCGCCGATGCAATGTTTACTTTGACGTGCCTGCACCAGTCTCTCTCTCTCTCTCTCTCTCTCGCTCTCTCTCTCTCTCCTAACATTTGCAAACACGGTTTGGATCCAGATCAGACCCGAATGGTATTCAGGATAGAATGTTTCGTCAATTTAAAAATGTGTGCATGCGATAGAAGTACACAAAGCGTTAATACTGTGGAATGTCCGACTTTGCCGTACAAAAGCCGATTTGGATTTTGGGTCCTCATCGGAAGCTGATTGACTGACCCAAACATTGTGTTTCGATATTCTAAGAAAACAAGCCAAAACAAAAGATTCGTGTGCAAACACCGTGCAGTCTCCTCTCTCTCTCTCTCTCTCTCTCTCTCTCTCTCTCTCTCTACTTTTACGACCTGCTATCAAAGTTCGCAAATAGTTTGGATCCAGAAGATCGTCCGATGTGCCTGATCAGGGACAAACAAGCATACCAAGAGTTATAATCTAGTCCGACTTTGCGTCCGATGATCACGGAACATTTCAGACAAGTACCTTCTTTCAGATGCATGCCACGGGCGAATCCAGAGGGGGACAGGGGGTCCGGACCCCTGAAAAATCATAAAATATAGGGTTTTCTAGCAATATTGATCCGGATCCCCCAAAAAATACAATGCTACCAAGCCAGCATTCAATGGTGGGCCATTGACACGCCAGCAAAACGCCATTTCAAGGGCGTTTCGCTGATGGGCCGATGGTGGTCAATTTTAAGTGGCATTTCGGTCCTCTCTGACAAAATGCTCTGGATCCGCGCATGAATACAGTGCGTGTGAACCGGCTCGATTGAAATTAAACTGTCGACGGACATAATTTCATGATATTTTGGTACTTACAACGTGCGACAAAGACTCAGACTAGCCTGCGCAATGGTGCATTCTCAATTCAGCATTACAGTACTTAAAATATGCGAGAAAAATGAACGAGTACTTGAAATCGGGATACTTTGGGATTGATTGACAATTACACATTTTTCAGAAATGGTTTCTATATTTTTTTCGTTTTTGGTGAAACGACATTTACTTGTTTTACCTGTATGTTAATGATTTGGTTTAAATAAGCGTTGATTGTTTATGAGAAATACCCCTTCAACGGTTGCAAGTCTTAACCGCGGAGGTGTGTGACAAAATACTTCAGCATCCGCGGGGTTTTGTTATCTGGCCGCGGGGCAGGGCTTTTTAGAACCGTTTTTTTTTTCACATATTAATTAAAGCGGCAGGAACTAACTATGGGCTCAAAGGCACAAACATTTTGATAGCCTGTTAGTTTCTACCAGCAGGGACAGCCGATACTGGTTCTATTGCGAGTTTGACGCGAATCTGTACCACAGGGTGAGAGCATGCTCCTAATCTTAGCGCTAATGTGACCATTGTCGTCGTTGTTCATGGCCGCGGGGTTCTGCAATATGCTTTCCTGTCCATGGAAATCCTAAAACTCAAAACATCAGAAACATCTATGACAAAAGATAGGTAGGTGGTATGCTGAAACCACTGGGTCAATTACGGTTAGATCAGAATGTAGCCATTGGGTTTTCACTATTTTTATTTCTCTGTATGCTGATTTAGCCAAATTATCTAGTTTTACGGTAGTAAGATCGCCTGACCAAAGTGTCAAGGTTGTGAGCAGCAAAATCTAGCTGTTTGTCTGTCTGCCCGTTAATCTGTCCATCCGTCTGTCTGTCTGCATTGGTTCTTCGTTCTTTTACTTATATGCTCGTTAAACCAGCTTACATGTGTCTAGTAGCTCAGGTGGTTTGAACGCCTGTCCATTGTTCTGAAGGCTGTGAGCAGCATAATCTAGCCTTCTGCCTGCCTGCATACTTGTCTGTCTACTTGCCACTGGCTGTCTGTCTCCCTGTATCTGTTCTTTGCTCTTTTGATTTTTTGTAGGCCTGTTTTGCTAGATTAATATCTAGTAGTTCAAGTGTTTAAGGTGCCTGACCCCATTGAGGTTACTTTTAATTTTTCTAAATACGTAGGCTTGGACCCAGCATCTACTCTTTATCCCCAAAAATATCAAGAATATCAGGCACACCCCAAAAATATTTAAAATTTAGCAACCCCAAAAATATTTTTCAAATCTGTACCTTGACCATAAAAAAGCGCCAAATTGATAGAAATGACTCCACAAAACATAAAAAAATCAAAATTTTCATCATACTCCCAAACATATTTATTTATCTGACCTTCCCGACCCCTCCCCACTCCAAAAAATGCAATTCAAAATTTTGAACCTTCAAAAATGGACCGAACCTACTTATATATGATAATATCAAAGTACCACCCCACCCCTCGCCCAAGAAAGCTGGCCAGTGTTTCAGAGCAGTATGCAGCAAAATATAGCTGTCTGTCTGCTTGTTTCTCAGTCAATCAACCAGTCAGCCAGCCAGCCCGACCAACTGCTTCGATTTCTTAGTGTAGACAGAGCCTCTTTGTAAAAGCGTATTCTTGTTACATAAAATTATTTGCATGTCCTATTTTTTCTTCATACGTAGGGTCTGGCCCAGCATCTACTGTTCACCCATATCCGGAAATTTAAGGACCCCAAAAATATTTGAAAGGGGTAGGTGCATTAAGAGGCTATTTTGTCCCCCCCCCCCCCCTATGAGTTCAAAAAATAAAAGTTGCTCTTCACAAGTTTTTTCTTATTAGTTCATTAGAACAATAGCCAAAGTGTAAAGGTCTGGTATTGATTCGACTTTTACCGTTGCTATGGTAACAAAAAAGGCCGCCAAAATAGGCTGAAAATAGGAAAATGACCGTTTTGGAGCAAATTTGAGACATGTAACAGAGAAATTAATATAGAGCACAAGCAAATATAAAAAAAAATATTTTAACATATGATGCGAATTATCATGGCACACAATATACTTAAAGGTTTTTTTTTTTGTATTTGCTTGTGCTGATAACTAATTCTTAAAAAAAATCGGTCTCAAAAAGCCTCAAATTTGGCCTAAAATAGCAATTTCTCTATTTTAAGCCTATTTTGTCAGCCATTTTGGTTACCATAGCAACTGGTAAAAGTAAAAAAAAAATGCCAGAATTTTACACTTGGGCTATTCTTCTAAAAAATCAATAAGATGAAATTGGTGAAAAGCAACTTTCATTTTTTGGGCTATAGAGGGGGCCAAAATAGCCCATTAATGCACGTACCCCTTTTAGCAACAAAAAAAAATATCCTTGACCTAAAGAAAAGACCCTAAAATGCATCATATCCCCCAAAATATTCACGTTTCTTGGGCTAGAGGTCAAAATCTAGGACATCTTGTTTTTTTTTAGAATCATTTGTATTTGAACAACAGTGGCGATTTCAACAAGGTGAGCGTTTGCGGGCACACTTTCATGATCTTTATTAGTAATGTGTAAAGTCTGGCATAAGTACAACGAGAGCGCTCACATTGTTGAACTCACCATGTCTCTGTCACTTTTAACCTGAGGGTTCATTCCCCCAAGGTGGGGCTAGAGGTCATAATATAGGAAACCTTTCAAAAGAGCTATTCTGTTTTTCCAACCTATGCAGATATCTTTCCAAACATTTATAAGAAAACATTCATATTTAGGCATTTGGTATCATATTCATGGAAGGCTTCCAGTCATTAGCTTCAGAGCCTTGCGTCCATACCTCAGGGTGGGGCTAGAGGTAAAAATCTAGGACATCTTTTTTTTCTTTTAAAGAACCATTCGTATTTGAAGAACATATACTATTTCATTTTCTGACTTTCTGTGACTTCAGGTCTTCTGTTCAGGACCTTTGAGCAAAAGACTGCCAGAGCTCTAGCTAAGAAACTTCTTTTAACAGAATTTCCTCCTGAACCACTGACCCAAAAGCAACTTAATGTCACAGATTTGTACCCAATGGTGTCTTCTACCAATTTTGCACAAAAGGTTCCACTCCACTGAACAATGGATCTGCCTAAGCTCCAGATAAGAAATGTCTTACAATGACTTCTCCTCCTGAACCAATGGTCCAAAATTTACAATAATTTCACAGAATTGTCCCTAACGATGCACTCTACCAAAATTATACAATTGCTTTGGCTCCGATTAAGAGACTTTATTCAAGCTTGCACATAATGTCTCTGATGGCGATTAAGTAAAAGTAAGAAAAACATATACAAAAAAGGACAGAACTTTATCAAATCAGTTTTTGATCATCATTAATTTCTTTGAATATGTGGGTGGATTTGTCTTAGGTAAGATACTAGGAAACACTTTCCCTAATCCTCGTAAGATCTTTAACCAACAGAAACCAAAAGAAAATCTGAAGGAAAAAAAAAACGTGCCACGGTATTTGGGATCAAATTACACATGTTTAGTTGGGGTTGCGCCAAAGAAAGTTAAGAGAAAATTGTTACCGCTTACCTGCCTGAAGAGCTTCACCAACATTTATTGAGGGATTATTTTTAACACTGTAAGCTCTATAATAAAAGCATTTGACATAAAGTTTGATTATTTACTTCTTAAGTTAGTTATTAATCAACTGATTTCTTGCACTGTTCATATATTGATTACATTTATTAAAGGCTGGTTTTGTCCAATGAACAAATTACAATGTCGCCAGAAAGATTGCTTTCCCATTTCACTTTGTGGCAATATGTTTGACCCTACATCAGAGACTTCCAGTTTCCATTTGCATGTTTTAGAAAAGGTATCTAACTAACAACCTCCCTATTTGAACGCTTTAATGCAGCCGTCCCCATCAGTACTCTCAGTGCTTTGATTTTATTATTTCTTTCCATAATTCATTCCAATATTTGCTGCATTTTGTTTGTAAAACTAGAAAACAGTGTTCCTAAGCTTAATTTTATAGTTCTTCATTAGGCATGATGTTTTTTCTTCCGAAAGTAGGAGCTAAAATCTTTGAAAATTCAAAAACGATCTCTCCAAAAAATTTCCCCACCCACTAATGTCGCTAATAATGTGACAGTTGTAAGTTGGAGCATGAGTTTTAAATATCATAATTTTAAGCAAATAAAGCAAGATCTCAACATAAAAAAGTAGCAACTTAATTATTTTGTGAGTCATTTAACTTTTGCTGTCTAAATTATTTATAGAACTGCAACAAGTTGAGCTTTTAAAAAACACTCTGCAAACAGATATGCATGTATCTGTAAAACAGTTTGAGTTTCAAAATTAAAGTTAAGCTTTATATGAAAAGACTTGCAAAGTAAATGTTATCAAACAGTGGAGGTTACTGGAATTAAGGGCTGCATGTGTATTCTGCCATTCTGAAGTTGATGCACCAACATCACACTTGGGCAGATATTATGGGAAAAGCACCATACTGATACTATTTGTAATTCAAATATCCTTTAGATTAGATGTATTTTGCTATTCTTGTAAGGTAAGTATATTGTAAGGGCACAGTCATGAATTGAGAACAGTAACAGAGAGAAATATAGATACGAGGTGTATCGCAATATGTATTGCAATAAGGATTTTATATATCACAATATATTGCAATACGCTTTTTGGCGTATCGTTGCACCCCTAATGTGCTATTCTATGTTGCCTAGCAACGCCAGATGACAAAAATTTCACAATATTCATCTGGTTTGAAAAAGCCCATATTTTGGATGCATATCTTGATTGAAATGACTATACAAGTATGTATCTAAGTCTTTTGATTCAGAAAATAAATTATTTATAGAATTTACTCCCTTGGGCTTCCAAACAGGGGTATTTCAGAGACTTGGGTTGTTTTGAGTAGTATAGAAAAAGTAATCGATCTAAAAGATTGATAATATTTCATAATATACAGGTAAACCATTTTTAATAATAGCAAATGTGAAAGAAATTACAGATGGGTTCACATTACTTCTTGGATCACCCTCGTACAATCCTTGGGTCACTGTGACCTTGACTGACCTCTGACCTTGTTTCTAGAATCAGCATTGAGTCAGGTGCATATGTTCTATATTCTTTGAGGTAGGAATTCCAAAATTGGTGTATGAATGCATCTTGGGATGGCAGAGTGTCACCTACCACTTTTGGGTCACTGTGACCTTGACCTCTGACCTAGTTTTTATCCCCCGACCCGAAAAGGATCGGAGGATATAGCGATCAGCCTGGCGTCTGTCCGTCTGTTCGTCTGTCCGTCCGTCTGTCCGTCCGTAGACAAAAGCTTGTGCGCTCAATAACTTTTATACCCTTTGAGATATTTTGATAATATTTGGTAGGCATGTATATCGGGTCAAGACGGTGTGTCGCGTGCAAGAATGGTTGCTCTCCCTTGCTGGCCTTTTGAGTTATCTCTCTTGAATGAACTTTATAAGGGGAAGCTTGTGCGCTCAATAACTTTTATACCCTTTGAGATATTTTGATAATATTTGGTAGGCATGTATATCGGGTCAAGACGGTGTGTCACGTGCAAGAATGGTTGCTCTCCCTTGCTGGCCTTTTGAGTTATCTCTCTTGAATGAACTTTATAAGGGGAAGCTTGTGCGCTCAATAACTTTCATACCCTTTGAGATATTTTGATAATATTTGGTAGGCATGTATATCGGGTCAAGACGGTGTGTCGCGTGCAAGAATGGTTACTCTCCTTTAATGGACTTTTGAGCTATCTCCCTTGAGTGAAATTTAAATTTTATAGGGGGAAGCATGTGCACTTTATAACTTTAATACCCTTTGAGATATTTTGATAATATTTGGCATGCATGTATATCAGGTGAAGACGGTGTGTTGCTTGCAAGAATGGTTGCTCTCCTTTAATGTTTTTTGAGTTATCTCCCTTGAATGAACTTTATAGGGGGAAGCTTGTGCGCTCAATAACTTTAATATCCTTTGAGATATTTTGATAATATATGGTATATATGTATAATAGGTCAAGGGGGTGTCTTGCATTCAAGAATTGTTGTTCTCCCTTGCTGGACTTATAAGTTATCTCCCTTGAATGAACTTTATAGGAGGAAGCTTGTGAATTTAAAGGTAAAAATGAAGTCTCTACAGTCAGCCTTCCACTTTTGTTCGCAGTGACACTCAGTATTATCACATCAAATATATATACTAGGTTGGCTTCTTGTAACTGCATATCAATTACTTTTTGGTCGGGGGATTTGCCATCTCCTCTGATGGCTATTTTTTAGAATAACCATGTCCCAAGCATTCTCTTATATTATTTGAGGTAGGACTCCATAATTTGGTTTGTGGATTTCTCTTGGGATGACAAAGTGTTACTTCCATCCTTGGGTCACTGCGTCCTTGACCTCTGACCTAGTTTTTAGAATCGGCAGTCTGGTGCATATCTCCTATATTATTTGAGGTAGAAATTCCAAATTTGGTGTATGAATGCATCTTGGGATGACAGTGTGGCAAATACCATTTTTGGGTCACTGTGACCTTGACCTAGTTTTTAGAATAGTTATGTCGGGAGCATATCTCTTATATTATTTGAGTTAGGAATCCCAAATTTTGAAAAAAGATACTATATTAACACCCTAAAGCAAGAACTTAGCACTGCAAAAACATATGAGCATAACAGGCTTGATGAGACGTCTATCATTGATAGGCATTGATGCCATATTGCAGCTAAGTTTGGGTTGTTTGTTGATGAGGACCATGGCAAGCTTCCTACGTTATACTGGTTACCTAAACTTAATAAACGGCCCTATAAATCGCGTTTTATTGCTAATTCTAGTGCATGTACAACTACTGAGTTGTCTATTCTTTTGACTTCTTGTCTCACTGCAATTAAAAACCATGTCATTAAATATTGCACAACAGTTTATGAAAGAAATGGTAAAAATTTATTTTGGTCTATTAAAAATTCAGGTGAAATTCTTAATAGATTGAAGTCTAGAGGTTTTCTAGCATCTGGTTTGTCTACATATGATTTCTCTACTCTCTATACTACATTGCCTCATAATCTAATAAAAGAAAAACTAACAGAATTAATTGAACAAACATTTAACAGAGAGGGCTCACTTTATTTGGCCTGTAATGATAAAAATGCCTTTTTTACTTCTGAACAACCTAAACGATATAAATTGTGGTCATGTCAGAAAATGTGTGATGCGCTCCATTATCTTTTGGACAATATATTTATAAGATTTGGCTCTAAATTATATAGACAAATTGTCGGTATTCCAATGGGTACTAATTGTGCTCCTCTTGTTGCAGATTTGTTTTTGTTTTGTTATGAGAGAGACTTTATGTTATCTCTGTCAGACAATAATCAATCTGATGTTATTGAAGCTTTTAACTCTACCTCTAGATATTTAGATGACTTACTTAATATTGATAATCCTTATTTTGTACAAATGGTAGGTCAGATATATCCCACTGAACTTCAGTTAAATAAGGCGAATTCTTCTGATACTGAAGCTCCGTTTTTGGACTTGAACTTGTCAATAACAAATGGATAGTTTCTTCTAAAATTTATGATAATCGGGATGATTTTAATTTTGAAATAGTAAATTTCCCATTTCTTGATGGAGATGTTCCTCGCTCTCCTTCCTATGGTGTATATATTTCTCAGCTTATTCGTTTTGCTAGAGTATGTTCTAATGTTGATGACTTCAACAACAGAAACTTATTTTTAACTGCTAAATTATTAAAACAAGGTTATAGATATCATAAAATTCGAAAAGCATTTTCTAAATTCTATCACAGACACTCAGAGTTAATTGTTAAATACAACATTGGGTTAAAAACTCTTCTGCAGCAAGGCATATCAGAACCTATATATCATGGTGATTTAGTCTATAAATTCAAACGAATTGTTGGAAAACCTAATTTTAGTAATCAATTCAAAAAGATAGTTAAACGTTATATAAGGGTTGGATATAACTTGGATATCATGCGACAATCTGCATGCCTAGTTGTAAACCCAATCACGGTTTATAGCTATGGTTTCCTCTTTCATTGCACGACGGTGGGTCGGGCCTCAGACTCTATGACGGCTCTGACGTAAAGCTTTAATCGGTGGGTTGGTGCCTGATGCTTATCTGTAGCTGGACCCACCGTGGCTCAACTTGAGGTTTTCTTTAGCTCTGACCATCTATGAGTCATGAGCCCTTTTCTTTGTTTCATCATGGTGTAGTAATTTGATTAGAGTGTTTTTCCATGATGATACATTGCATTAGTTAGATGGCCTCCATGTGAGCTGAACATTTTTTGTACTTCAACAACAGCAGAATCTAGGGCGAAGATTTGGTACCAGCAAAATGCATTTAAGCCCCCCGGTGGCTAAGGCTGCTGTCCGTTCTAAGGCGGTGGTGCTGTTGTTGTTGACTTTCTGTTTATTGTTACTACCATTGTGGGAGTCTGTAATTGTTCTATGTTTTGTTGTACGTTACTCTATATCCATTTTAGTATTGCAATCATCTTGATGGGGAAGAGAGAGCTGATTGCTTTGCTTAATTTGTCTTCCTGGTGTCTCGTGATGGCTGAGCGGCTCTTCCTCACGGTGCCACGGGGTTGTCTGCAGTTTGTGATTGTGGTATTTCCTGATCATACTCATTTACTATTTTTGGTGTGTGAATGCATCTTGGGATGGTGGAGTGTCCTGTTTCATTTTTGGGTCAGTATGACCTTGACCTGACCTATAGTTTAGAATCAGCAAGGAGTCTGGTACATATCTTCAATATTCTTTGAGGTAAGATTTCCACATTTTTGTGTGAGGATGAATCTTGGGATGGCGGAGTGTCCCGTACCATTTTTGGATCTCTCTGACCTTGACCTCTGACCTAGTTTTTAGAATAATCGTGTCCCGAGCATATCTCCCATATTATTTGAGTTAGGAATATCAAATTAGGTGTGTGAGAGCATCTTGGGATGGCAGAGTTTCATGTACCAGTTTTTGGGCCACTATGACCTTGAACTAGTTTTTAGAATAATTGTGTCAGGAGCATATCTCCTATATTATTTGAGGAAGGACTCTCAAATTTGCTGTATAGATGCATCTTTTGATGGCGATAAGTCACATAATTTTTTTTAGGTCACTGTAACCTTGACCTATGACCTAGTTTCTAGAATAATCGTGTCTAGAGCATATTGCCTATATTATTTGAGGTAGGAATCCCAAATTTGGTGCGTGAATTCCTCTTGGGATGGCAGAGTGTTGCATGCCATTTTGGTTCACTTTGAACTTGACATTGACTTCTGACCATATTTCTAGGTTCTCTGTATCTGGAGCATATCTCCTATATTACAAATAACTTTCCTCAAATGTGTCTTATGCTAGACCAATTCCTTTGGGGGCATTTGTCACGTTACTGTGACATTTCTTGTTGACAGCTAAGTTACCAAAGCAAGGCTATGGATATCATAAACTTTGTTAAGCATTTTCTAAATTCTACCACAAACACTTGGAGTTGTTTGTTTATAACAGTATTGGTTTGAAAACATCTGCAACAGGGCATATCAGAGCCAGTATTTTATGGTGATATATTTTATAAATTCAAAAGAATGCTGGAAAGCCTTCTTTTGCTGATCCTGCAATCGAAAAGATAATCAAATGTTGATGTTCTGCAACAGTTTGTATGCCTTGTTATAAACCTGATTACTGTTTATAGCTATGGTTACCATTTTTAATTGTATGATGGTGGGTCAGGCCTCAGGCGCATTTACAACCCTGACATTTAGCTTAAATCAATGGGCTAATGGCTGGAACCTGTTTTGGCTTAGCCCATCATGGCTCCACCAGGTATTTTCTTTAGCTCAAACTGTTTGTGATTTAAGAGCCTTGATTTCAGCTTGATTGGTTCTCTGTCAAGATGCAATGCATTACCAGAAGGCCCATGACCTTGGGACTTGGTATGTAAGTTCTCGTGATGTGGGGCCTACCAAGTTTGTTCAAATGATGATCCTAGGATCTTCCAGCCAAGGTCTCTCATATTGGAGTCGCATCAATATATTAAAGCAGTTTTCTCAAACTCAAATTTCATATAGAGAAATCATATATATATAAGTTGATATGTTAAGATTTATAACAAATATTTATGGTCACAGGACCAAGACGGCCACCATGCCCATATAAGGTAAACCCCCTTGAAAAATCTCCTTCTCACAAACCAAAAGACCAATGGCCTTGGTACTTGGTATGTAGCATTGGGGATGTGGGCCCTACCAGGTTTGCACAAATGACGAATCTGGGTTGACCTTGAATTTTTTTACGGCAATGCCAGTTTGATTCCTAATGTATCTATATTGGAAAAATCTTCATGTTTCTATAACTGTCTAAGTGGAAATCATACTTCTTGCAAGAAATGTTAAACAAAATGGGACAGCACCAAAGGTCAAGCTGATTTTTCATCCAATGCCACTCATTTTGGACTGCCTCATACGTTTCTCAGAAATCACTGTTCTGTTTGAATTTAAATCTCATATGAAGTATAATGCTATTCAGTGGAGAAAAAACAATATAAATATAATATTTATTTTAAGTCACTTGACAAAAATGGCCACCATTCCCATATATGGTAAAACAAAATATGTTTAAATAATAAGCCTAAGTTGACCTTGGCCTATTTTAACATTATTAAGGAGATCAGGTGAGCGCTTCAGGACCTTCAGGCCCTCTAGTTTGTTTTTCATGTATCATTTTCAGGTTATTATTCCCATCCAAGCTACCTGATAACCCTCCACTAAATATCGAAATCTCTCCACCAAAGAACATGAAGAAAGTTACACGATTGTACAGAATGGCAGAATTACCGAGTGGGTTCTGGACGCGACTACTGAGCAGAATGATGACACGAGTGGAGCAGTTTTCTAGACATGAGTGGTTTCATAGCCTAGTTATTAAACAATCTGTTAGAAAGTTGAGTGGAAAACTTACAAAAAGTGGCTCATACAGGGATGTTCATAGAGGCAAAAGCTTGTAAGTAATACTGTTATACACTTGTATTTGGTGGGTATTTTTATTTGGCGGTAAAACCCCATATCACCAAAATATGAAACCGCAAAATACAGTTTTGATTTCAGCTACAAGTTAAGCAATAAATGGACATAAACTCTTAGCATGTTGGTGTATGTATCCACAAAAAACAACTTTGAATGGTAGAGTATGATTCAATTAACATATAGAGGAAACTGCGTCTTACAAGGGGCTACTATTAAAGGAAAGAATATGCTCCCTGTAGGAAGCATATTCTTTCCTCTAAAAGTAGCCCCTTTGAGAATAGAAAATAACTTAAAGGACATGAAATTGAGAAACCACCAAAATTAAACTACACCAATATGTCAGTCTTAAAAAGAATCGCCAAATTTTGATGCCGCAAATATTAAGTGTTTCACAGCACAGTTGACTAGTTAATTTTTATCTGCACTCATTAAGCCCAAATTCACTTCAACTTAGATATTTACTTCCTACTATGAAGTACATGTATTTTTCTTTACTGTAAAATAAAATTTTTTTCTCGATCAAACTTGCCTAACATCCTTTTATTTTTATCTCAGGTCTGATGATTTGAAAGTAACTGTTTAGCTATAGCACTGAGCTGGGCATCGGCAGTATTGTTTAAAGATTAAGTTAAACACTATAAAATATGTTATCTCTTGAACTGTTAGTTGTGTCAGGTTGATGCTCAGATTTATGTGTCAGATATGGCTCTTAAATGTTTTGATCACCTGAGCCAATGGCTCAAGGTGAGCTTTTGTGATCATTGAATGTCCATCGTCAATATTTGCTTCAAAGGACTTCTCCTCCTAAACTACTGGCTGGATTTTGACCAAACTCTGGGGAATAATCCTTGTAATTATGGTCCTCTTTAATAATTGTTCAAATTGTTCCATTCCGTTGCATATTGAGGTCACACAGGCTTAAGATAGATTTTTGAGTTGAAACTTTGAAGATATATTCATTTCTGAAACCACAAGGCCTAGAACCTTGATCATCTTGTGGACCTCCATTAAGTTTGTTATCCCCTGATGAAATTGGATGAATATAGTGTTGGCATCATCGGTCTGTCTATCCGGAATCATATCTTAGTACTTTTTGGTCAAATATGATGCAGTCGAGGTATAAATGATTAGTACTGTTCCATGGACAGTCAATATCCTATAAGTTTCGTCAAAGTCAGAGTTATTGCCCTTCACTTAGTTTGAATTTTTCTATTATATCTAGTAAATTCTCATTATAGGCCATGACTGCCCAGTGCCTGTAGATAAACACAACAGTACAACAGGGTCAAAAACTTTACCCCACTCACCTGACCCCTTAGTTCCGGTAAGAGGTCAATTTATTTAAATTTTGCTAAGTCAGCTTTCAATATTTTTAACTAAAATATTGCATGCTGAAAGAGGAACCACGATTTTAGTTTGAAGGTTTGAGTCAGGTCCCCTGGTTGGACTTCCCGGATGAAATGGTCTTTTTCCTATATTATTTCTTTAATAAAATTGTCCCTTCATAACACAATTCACTTATAACATGGTCCATGCTTCTGGACCCCAAACATAGGGTTATAAAGGGACTGCACTGTTATTTTCTACTGTTGTAGCCGTGGTCTGAAGATATCAAATGTGCAGAGTACTTTCTGTCGGGAATGGTTAAAAGTGCAATATGAGGAAGGATCATTCTGTATTGAACCAGTCATATTTGGAACAAATGGAGGTGAATGTGGCTTGCCTAAAGGTGTACTCGTCACTGAGAAATCTGTGAATGAGGAATTCTCTATCATGGGAATCATAGTGGACGAGATCGAGGATATTATTCAAGACTATTATCCTGGTAAATGTTTCTCTATTTTAAACCTTTATATGCAAATGGGTACTCGTCACTGAGAAATCTGTGACTGAGGAATTTTCTATCATGGGAATCATAGTGGATGAGATCGAGGATATTATTCAAGACTATTACCCAGGTAAATGTTTCTCTATTTTAAACCTTTATCACTGCGGGTAGGCGGCAATCGAAAATGCCGATACTATCAAAGAACGTAGATAAAAATCAATAGAAACAGTGTCAAAAACACTGTTTCTATCGTTTTTGATCCGTGTTCGTCGATTGTTGATAATGTTTTCGATTGCCGCCTACCCGGTGTGTTTATATGCTAATGGATACTTATAACTGAGAAATCTGTGAATGAGGAATTTTCTATCATGGGTATCATAGTGGATGAGATCGAGGATATTATTCAAGACTATTACCCAGGTAAATATTTCTCTATTTTAAACCTTTATATGCTGATAGATACTTGTCACTGAGAAATCTGTGAATGAGGAATTTTCTATCATGGGTATCATAGTGGATGAGATCGAGGATATTATCAAAGACTATAATCCAGGTAAATGTTTCTCTATTTTAAACCTTTAAATGCTAATGGATACTTGCCACTGAGAAATCTGTGAATGAGGAATTTTCTATCATGGGTATCATAGTGGATGAGATCGAGGATATTATTCAAGACTATTACCCAGGTAAATGCTTCTCTGTTTTAAACCTTTATATGCTAATGGATTTTTCTTTCTTTCTCTATATACTGCCTGGTGCTCGCTTTCGAGCATTATTGGCAGGTGTACATTGTACACTCCGGGTTGCAGGATGAAAGCCTACAAGTAACCATATCTAAATTACCATAGGGTTCTTTAACCTGCACAAGGGGTGATTTTCCCTGCACAGGGGACATCCATTTAACGTCCCGATCCGAATGACGATGCACTTATCTAGTGTCATCCCTGCAAATGACACTAAAGAAAGCGTGCTTGGACTCCCAAATTTTCCTCGTCCTGAGCTGGGATATAACCTGGGACCTCTAGCACCAGAGGAAAGTGCACTATCTACTGAGCTACCATGCGACTCTTTCATCCTATTTGATACAACAAGCTTGGGGAGGTTCATTGTACGTATCAATGGGTTACAGGTTAGAATTTCTAAACTAAGATGTACTTCAGTTGTCTGTTCTTCTTGTAGTAAACAGTGCAGCCCCTAATGAAATGTCACATTATTTGTCATATCCAATAACATAATACTCAGTAATTATGTATTATCATACGACATTACTGTTATTCAGTTGATAGCATCATGTCTTAAATACTGTTATAACCACTTGGTACATAACGCTTTCTGCAGGATGAAGTCACACCAAGATGACATACGGTACATGACAACACTGCAAGTTTTCAGTGAAGCAAACAAACCTTGAAGACGATAAAATCTCATTTGAAAGGCCATATTAAATTCATTAATTCGACAAAGCTTGTTTATTAAATTTCATATGAAATGATCACTCATGTAAGATCCTCTATCTATCACATACAAGTATATGAGCAGCGACATGAGATTTCCAACAATGTGGTATGTGCGACCAGCAAAGCCTCAGATCAGCCTGCACGTGCGAGCAGTCTGATCAGAGCCTTTGCTAGTCGCTTGAACATTCTATGAGTGTTATGCTACTGACTGAAAATAATTTGGAGTTTCTAAGCTTAAAAGGATGCTGCAAAGGCTCGTCTGAGTCTACACTTGTCAAAATGCCACGTTGTTGGAGATTAGATGTTGCGGCTCATATGAAGATATTTATTGTTGGAAAAATCTTGTGTGCTGACAGAAATTGTAGAAAAGGAGTCCAGACTGGATAGTTTAGCAGCAAAATATTTATCTTTTATGATCTATAATCTCTTCCTACAGGGTTACTTGAACTAGATGATATGACGATGGAGCAACGTCTACTGCGGTTTGCTATCTGTCCAACATGTTACCAACAACCGAATCCACCCAAAGAGCTGAACCATTTCACAATGGAATACTGTGCCAGGATGCTACTGAATGGAGATACTATCAATTGCCCAAGAGGCACCAAACATTTCTTAAGTGACTTGATACCTGACATGTTTCTGAAAGAAATCCCAAACAAATTCTTCCTTGAAGCTGATAAGCTTAAGTTCCAGGAGACAAGCAAGTACAAGTTAGGGGTTGGGGTTACTGGGACAGTGTTTAAAGGTACTTATGGAGATATAGATATTGCTATTAAAGTGTACCGTGGTGACATCAGGAACACGAGAGAAGATGCACTGCAGGCTTCCCGTAACTACACTGACGGTAGTGACAGTGGTACTGGTACACTATCATCTAAAGGTTCTATAACAGCTGAGGTAGAAGAGGAGGATTATGTCAATTATGTACGCAAGGGAGTGGATGTAGATGAAGCAGAAAGCATTAAGGTATATTATAACAGGCTGACAGATAACCAAAAATGTGGGACGTAAAATTGTTAATATTTCCTTATCCATTAGTTTAAACATTTGTTTTGGGTGCTCAAAAGAACCGTCTCGTTGAGACGGTTCTTTTGAGTACCCACAACATATGTTTTGGTTGAGAAATAAAAAAGTTAATTTTTGATTGCGCACTTCTATTTGGAGGCCTGTTATAAGAATCTATCATGAGTGTGAGGGCCATCCCGAGGATCATGAATTGGCATCACGAGGCTTGCAGAGTGATGGCAAACAGTGATCCCAAGGGGCAGATTTTTATTTCTTGCACACCCGATAGGGACATCTGAGATTTACCCTGGGTTAGAAAATCTTATCTTACCCATGCTATCTTACCCAGGCTGTCACGTGAGGGCTAAATACATTGGTTGTATTAGAACTCATGCACATGGTCGTCAAGTGACGTCATTGTTATGTTAAAGTGCCGTCATCATAATATGTCACATCTTGGCGTACTCAGGAACTTCTGGGAGCCTTTTCTTAAGAATAAAATGTGGTATCTAATGATGAACAAGAAAAAGAATCCATTATTCTGGTGAGAATAGGTTAGAAAAATCCGTACCTCGGGATCACCGTTTGTCAAGCCTCGTGATGCCAAATGGTGAACCTCGGGACGGATTTTTCTATCCTACCCCCACACTCATGATAGATTCTTATAGTCCCACCCTTACACAAATAATGGATTCTTTTTCTTGCTCACCATTGACTTTAATTTAAAATAAGCTTCAAGAAGTCCCTAAATATGCCAAGATGCAAAATCACAAAATATCCTCACTTTGACTTAACATTGACATCACTTGATGACCATGTGCATGATTTCCAATACAACCAATATACAACTCTCATGTAATAGCTTGTAAAGATAACATGGGTAAGATAAGATTTTCTTTCCCAGGGTAAAATCTCAGATATGCTTATCTGGTGTGCAAGAATATTATACAATTATACTGGAGTGTTATTGAACAGTAAATGTCATATTGACTGACCCAGAATAGAGGTCAAAATGATTTAAGTTTACTGTCCAAATACACTCAATGTCTACCGAAACATAAATCAACATTGTTTTATTATATGATAAATATATGTTGTGAATTTCCTGCCATTTTGGACCATTAAAACCATTGACATTATGGATGAATCATGCTAAATTACTTGATGTTCTGACATCACTTCCCGTAAGCAATGCAATATTACTTCATGTTGTGTGCTTTGCAATGTCACATCCAGCAAACCCTGCAACATGTTTGATTTGTTTGATTTGATTCTTTACGCCCCATCAACAATCTTTCAGTTAAACAGGACAGGTCTTCCTGGGTTGAACAGGTACTAAGCTAGGATAAATGTGTATTGCTCAAGGACCACAACACAGTGACGCCGGTGAGGCTCGAAACCGCGGCCTCAAGTCAAGCACTCTACCACTGAGTCACTGCGCTCCCATGTGACATGTAGTTATATCAGCGGCAGTGGATAGGCATATGAGCCAACCAGAAGATGTTTATTTATAGATTATATAATAATATGAATTATTGGTAATTTGAACCTGGTGACACAATCCCACAGAAGGAGAGATATTGTTTTTGTCCAAATCCTGTTGGTGTCAGTGTTTGCACTTGCATAGTGGTGTGTGACATATTTGCGATTTGGGTTCTTTATATTTTAAAGAAAGACAGTGCAGTGTTAATTCTTGATTCTGATGGATGATTATCCTTATAAGTGTATAAGCTCCAATTATTAATTTGAAACTTTTTGCTTTTGCTTATCTGTACTTCTGTATAATTTGTTTTGAATCTGCTTATAGGCATTCAAGGCCCTAAGGGAGATGCGTCAAGAAGTTACTTTGACAAGTCGCCTGAAACATCCTTGTATTGTGGCCCTCATAGGGATTGCATTTAGCCCCAAATTAGTCATGGCACTAGAGTTGGCACCTCTTGGAAGCTACAGGTATGACTTAGCCCTTTCCGTCATGAACTTTCTAATTTTTCTCATTGGTACATAGAACAAATTACCTCCACTAGTGTAGGATCAGATATGAGCTGTGACATGTGATTTCCAACAATGTGGATTTTTGACAAGTGTAGAATCAGACGAGTCTGTGCAGCATCCTGTTAATCTTAGAAACCCTAAATGATGTTCAGTCAGTAGCTTAACAGTCATAGAATATTCAAGTGACTAGCAAGGGCTTTGATCAAACTGCATGCCCATATGCGCAGGCTGATCTGAGGCTATGCTGGTTGCACATACCACATTGTTGGAAATCTCATGTTGTTGGTCAATTATATCATATTCCCTTCAGCAAACAGAGTAGACCCTGATCAGACAGCTCTTACAAGGTCTGCTTTGATTGCGAAAGTGCTAAAAGGCATCTATATGAGGTAAAGGGTTAAATATGAACTTAAAATATTGATGAAGGCTCATCAGTCTGTCAACATTTTCAAACATCTTCTCTGAAAACTATGGTTTAATATGAAGACTCCTTGGAAAGTTTGTTCAATTTTACGCTCATAAAATTTCCTTATCTGGACCTATGCACAATAGAAGCAACAACAAACAATGAATACATACAACAGAATCACCAGAACAGACAGTCTGGGCTTTAAATATATTTTACAGGCCAAATTTTCACCCTAGTCATTATACTTGATAGATATGTTAAACTTTAGACAATAACTATAAATAAATCCCAAAGGTTATGTTTGACCTTTAATCATTCAGCTGAGGTAGCTCATACTGGATTCCCATAAATATATTTAACCCTTAATGCGCCAAGCGCAACAAAAGTCCGCTGCTTTTCTTGTCTGCTGAAATGTTTAAGAAGCCTCTATGGCAAACAGTGTGGACCCAGATTCGACTGCTCCTATAGGACGACTTCAGCAGACAACATTTTCAGATGATTTTTTTTTCTTGGCGCTTTAAGGGTTTAACATATATTTTTCTCAGAAACCGTTTTGCCAATCAAATGCATAGGGTAGGGTATACAAATGCTCCTGATCAAATGACTACGATGGCTGCTTTGCTCATAAATGGTAAAAACCATTCAAATATCTTCTCTGGAACTAAAAGGCGAATGACCTTGGCATGTAGCATTTGCGATTTAAATCTCGCCTCGGACCCAGTATAAACGGACTGGTCACTGTCGGAAATACAAAGATATGATGTTGTGGATTCATTTTAGTGCTATTTCAAAGTACTACAGCCAATAAACTTGATTCTGAACATAACAGAGATTATAAGAAGTTATTCCTGGTATGAGAAATTGAAATATTACAAGTAACAGTAAATAAAATTGAAGTTTTATCATAATTTTAGGTTGATTTCTGGCGCATTACGGCTAAAAGTGCCGAAAATAGCTAAAAGGGGTACCTTGGTTTCTTGCTGATGTTCATTAAGACAGATAAATTTTCAATAAATATAACAATACAGACTTAAAATTAATACATTGAGCCATTGCTTTTTGAAGTAAAACACAGATATGCTGTGAAATAATGGAGATATGATTTTTCAAACTTCAACATTCGTCACTTTTGAAAGCTCAACCTAGATAACGTATTTCCAATATATACATTTACCTGTATGTCAGTGACCAGTGCATTTATACCAAGTCCGAGATCTTACCAAGTTTGTTTGAATGATTATTTTATGTTGACCTTATGACAAGTTAAGATTCCTACTGTATTTAAGTAGATTTATGTCAAGAATGGTTGAGCCCCAGGCCAGGGCGAGCCACAACAGATAACAATCAATCACAAACAACTGGGGAATTCACAAAACAATGTTTAACAAATAAAAAAAAACATTTAAAAAAAAACATTGAAATAGTAAGAGTGTGTACCAAAAAATTAATTTTCTTATTTCTCAACCAAAACATATGTTGTGGGTACTCAAAAGAACCGTCTCAATGAGACGGTTCTTTTGAGAACCCAAAACGTATGTTCAAACTGATGGGTAAGAAAATAATTATGTTTTACGTTAAAGAAATTCGCTTTTCTAAACCTTTGTTGAATGTCTAGGTATTAACAGGTTTGGTAGTAGATTTTAAAGCTGTTCCATAAGGATTGCTTTCAAGTTCGGATTTCTATGATGTTATTAAAGGGGTTAATAATGTTTATTGACAAGAATAAATCTGCAAATGGTAACTTCAAGCTTGTTCATTGTAGCACCATTTTAGACTTTTCTTTTAGAATTTGAGTCTTTACCTGGTTCCCTAGCAATATATTTGATTATATCTGTGGTTCTGTCATAGAGCCATATTATGAAATGATATACTAAACATTAATCATTTATTAAACACTATTTTAGGGACATCATTGACAAGCATTTGGGCAAGCGTCCAGAAATCACACGTTTTCAAGACAAAGACAAATTGATCCCGCCATTGTTTTCGAAGGAGATTACATTTAAATTCCTGTATCAGGTACTGTATTTCAGTATAAACTCAATTTTTTATGTTTTTCACATTGATTTTTGGCGATAACTTTTTTATTACTGATTTTAGCAAACTGAGTTCACTATGAAAGTTGTAGAGAAAAATTAGTGTCAACTTCTGCAAGCGTTTCAAACATCCAAGATGCTACAGTTGGCTCTGGGAATAGATGCACTTTTGGATTATTTTAAGCAAAGCATAAATAGTCAAATATGTCAGTCAAAAAGCTACATTCGACCTCCCCAATTCACTAAGGTGATGGATGGCTTTTTCAAATATATTGGATATCACGCATGATTCCCTTACTAGTGGGGTAATCTCAAAACAGTTCATTTAGGAGCACATGCAAACAGAAAAATGGCACACCATGCAAAATCACAGCTTCTTTACCAACAAATCATCATGCTCTAAGTAGAATCTGCATATACAGGGTAAATACTCAGCATACAAATGGCATGAATATGCCATACACAACTTTTGAACAACATGGTCTACACCTTTTTCAAAAGAGAGCAGAAAATTCTGCTCTCTTTTGAGAAAAGTGTAGACCCTGTTCTGTTTCTGAGGAACTACATCTGGCCTTAGAGCAATCTATAAAGATTGATAGTGCCCTTAGCTTAGGTTATTTAATCTTGCTTAATTCTTTTCACACTAGAGTCAATTTTTGTCATCTGCTGATTACCTTTGCAAACAGCTTGGATCCAGATCAGGCTGGACAAAATATAGGACCTGATTTTGATCCAAGCTGTTTGACATTCTGATGGTATTCCTGGATGATTTATTTCAAAAAGTAAATTATGAAAATATCAACAGGTGACATTAAAAGCATGAAAAATTAGCCAGCATGTAAGGAATAAAGTATTTTTCTTGCACACCGGATAAGGATATCTGAGATTTTACCCTGGGATAGAAAATCTTATCTTACCCAGGCTACATATCTTACCCAGGCTGTCACGTGAGGGCTACATACATTGGTTCAGGTTGTATTGGACCTCAGGCACATGGTTGTCTAGTGACGTCATTGTTATTATTAAATGATGTCATCATGTACAATTGCATCTTAGCGTATTCAGGGACTTCTGGAAGCTTATTTTAAAAAAAAAAAACAGTGGTGGGCAAGAAAAAAAGTCTATTTGTGTGAGGGTAGGATAGAAAAATCCGTCTCTCGGGATCACCATTTGTCATCACTCGGCAAGCCTCGTGATGCCAAACTGTGATCCTCGGGACGGATTTTTCTATTCTACCCTCACACTCATGATAGATTCTTATAATCTTGCTTAAATCTTTCCACACTATGCAAGAGTGCGTAACGAAATTTAATTTTCTTATTTCTCAACCAAAACATATATTGTGGGTACTCTAAAGAACTGTCTCAATGAGACGGTTCTTTTGAGCACCCAAAATTTATGTTAAAATCAATGGGTTAGAAAATATTTACAATTTTACGCTGAAAATTTTTGTTTATCTAGACCTGTGAAGTATTTCTATTCTTCAGATCACGAAGGGGCTGGAGTATCTTCATTGTAATGGCATCATCTACAAAGATTTAAAATCAGATAATATTCTAGTGATGTCAGAAGATCTGGATGCACAAGTGAATTTGAAGTTGTCTGACTATGGTATTTCAAAGTACTGTTGGTCAGGGGGTACTGTTGGCCTGGTGGGTACCCCTGGCTATCAGGCTCCTGAGATACTTGATGGATTAGCCTATGATGAAAAGGTGGGTACCAGTATACACTTCTTGTTTAAAATGATATCAAGCATTATAGGGCAACCTGTGAAGCTTTTACAACCTTTTATTTGCTGACAACAATTTCAGCATTTAACTAGTCTGAAAACCCAATAAAAGTAAGGAAAGGTGCAAAGATCAGGAATTGATACAATCAAGTACCACCCCTGACCCAGGATACCAATGGGAAAGTGACAAACTCACAGAAGACACCCCAAACAGAGCCAAGAGGTCAGCCCTTTCCCAGCAGGTGACCACAAAGCACATATAAACAGACGCGCACAAAGACATAGCAAACACAAGACAGAACAAAAACATAAAAGATCCACAAAAGAAGTACCGTCTTGGAACGGTCAGTATAATATTTTACTGGAGGGCTTAAACCGGTTTAACGGCGCCAACCTCACCCTTAATTCAGATGTGGATCAAGACACATAGATATTTGGTTTGCATGAAAGACCCCTAACTAATCAATGCATCATCTCCTAAAACATATAAATCAAGATATAGCAAGGAGATAAAGCAAGGATAAGGACTCAACAAACGGCAGTTTATATACAGTCAAACTTCAGGGCCAGTTTGACCCATCGATAAGTTGGAGCGATACCTAGAAGTTAGTTCATATGTACGTAATGTCTACTCAAAGTGTTTCCCATGTCATCCACGTTTTATTGTTCTTATCTGGTTATGTGACATCCGTCACTTGCGTAAATGTAACACTTTGTTGAGGGAAAATTAGAGGCTATTTACGTTATGCATTTGTGGAAAGTAAACACCTTGATGAGCCTGCATATATGTGAAGGTTGATCAGTTTATTTTGGGAGTTAAAAGTACAACTTAGGATTGTAAACAAACTTGTTTAAACAATGAAACATGATTTATATGCGCCTCGGGGTGAGAAAACCTGTCTTCAGGGTTTGCAGACCAGCCTGTGCATCCCCGCAGTCTAATCAGCACCTTTGTTATTCGCTCTTTTAAAGTATCATCATATCTATAATTTCAATATAAAAGCTAGTCTCTGTAGCTGAGCAGACTTTTTTTTGGTATTACCTGATTGGAAACCCTGAAAATAGGCTTTTCTTGCATCAAGGCCCTTCTGGTCTTTAATTAGATTAGGTAATCAGTACATATGTATAATGTACATCAGTATAATGTAGGAAGCTTGTTACAATCCTGAGTAACATACACACCAAACTTAGCAACCATATGACACTGATATCTATGAATGACTGACCTTTCATCAAGTGAATTACACTCATAAGTCAAGTTCTTGCTTTCCATCTGATAGAGATCCTCAAACACCACTTTATATGGTATTATAAGTATTTCAATGAGTTTGTGTTTCTCCTTATTTAACTCAAGACACATTAGAGGTGTCTTGTGTCTAGCTGCTTTTTTCTATTACCTACAACCTACAGTAAAACCTGAGTACAATGCCCACTCAAGAATAGACAAAACAAAGATCTTAATGACAATTGGTAGCTTAATGAAGGTCAAAAGTATTGCAGAATGTTCCCGTTGGAACATTCTGCAATACTTTTGACCTGCATTAAGTGATAATTGGTCTTGAAAAACAATTTTCGGTCTTTTAAGGAGTGGCGGTTTTACACAGGTTTTACTGTATGTCTTGAGCTGAAATCAGAAAAACGGACTTCTCTTTCCTAAGCAGATAAAAAAGTCAGATTATAGTTAGCTTGTAGAAAATCGTAATCATATGGGCCTCTGCTGGAGAAAACCTGTCATTGGAATTTCTAGCAAAACAAGAATAAAACCAGTCTTCTAAGCTACAGAGACTAGATAGAAAATTAAAATTTAGCTCTTAGCAAGTTTAGATATGATACTTTCCAAAATGCAAATAACAAAGGCACTGATCAGTCGTGGTGGATTAGCAGGCTAGTCTGCACCTTTGTTGTTCCCGAACCCCCAAAGACAGGTTTTCTCATATCGAGGTCCATTTAGAAATGTTGGAGAATTAGTATTTCTTTCAAAATATTTCATTGTATATAATTTACATGTTGTATTTTATAGGTGGACATATTCTCATATGCTATGGTGGTTTATGAATCATTAACTGGCCGAAGACCATACCAGGAGTTTGAAAATATGTCACAAATCTCTAAAGTTATAAAAGCGGACAACAAGAGGCCCAGTATTAAGGTAGATATAAACAAACTGAACGCATGTTTAGGATTTTATTTGCTGGCCTGAGCCAAAGATTCTTGGGTGATCGTAAGATACAATTATGGCTCCAGGATCCATCCAATGTTTGTTTACCAACATTTTTACCCCACCTCCTCTGAAACCACCATGCCAATTCAATTCATATTTTATATGGGGTTTCTTTTGGATGGGGGAACAAAAAGTTGTTCAAATTATTCTGGTCAGACATCAAAGACCCATATAGTAAAAACACTTAAAATAGATCTGTGGAACCAATGGGCCTTAGAATGTAGCTTTTGGGAGGTGGTCCCTATCAAGCTTGGTAAAATAATAATCATTGGTTGACTTTGACCTACTTTTTAGCTCTAGGGTCAAAATTGATTCGCAATGCATTTATACGAGCAAAAATTTAAAAAGTTGATTGATTTTAAAGCCATATACTTACTAGATGTGTTTAAACAAATGAGACAATGATTATAAGTGAGTACCAAAGGTCAATGTTAACCTTTGACCCTTCAGCCTTGGCCCTTCTTTTTGGACTGCTATCAACATATTCACACAGCTCTGAAATCAATTGGCAAGTTAAACACAAATTTCAATGGACACTCCTTTGGTTCTGGGAACAAAAATGTGTTCAAATGGTTCTGATCACATTGGTAGGTAGGTAGGTAGGTAGGTAGGTAGGTAGGTAGGTAGGTAGGTAGGTAGGTAGGTAGGTAGGTAGGTAGGTAGGTGGGTGGGTGGGTGGGTAGGTAGGTAGGTAGGTAGGTTTTTGCTCTTATATTTTTTGCTGCATTCTTTACCTGGTCATTGCTTATTTTCGAATTCTGACCACAGAGGAGTTTTCAGACCAATTTATCAGTCTTTGCATGTAATAACGTGACAATGTCTTCAACAAAAATATTAGGCCTGCTGGGAGTATCTGAGTACTTGGATATTCAGGGATCTGACTATATAATCGAGTATAAATATTCGTCACTGCCGAAATAGTTGGATCGCAATCTTTTTTTAAACAACTGAAACAAGAAAGTTAAATTTTCACAAAATGGTTGGTCAAAATTTTTCACTATGACTAAGGTTCTAAATTGATAATGTCTCAAATTTTAATACCTTTGTTTCTCGCAGGTTAGTGACATGTGTAATCGGTAATTAAAGGGACCTTTACTCTATAATGAATTGACTGGACAATCCCTCATCGAATTGCAAAAATATGAAAAATCTCGAATACACAGACATTTGCTGAAAAATCTGACAAACGTGATCATCAATGCTTGACATAACAACCTAAAAGCTAATTTAAAACAACACCAGAACGTGTTCATAACATACTAGCAAGGACCAACTAACAAACACAAGCAAATGAGAAACAATCTGTCAACAAATGTTCAACGTGCTGTGCATACTCTCTGAGTGCGATCTGCGAATAGTAAGCGTATCCAAACCAATCAATTGCAATGCAATTATATAAACGAGAAATCAAACGTCAAGTTCTTTCCTTTATTTTCCCAACTAGTTTTGGCATTGCTGTCTTTATCAAGAAGCGTTTGTAAGCAATTTAATAACATATATGCATAAATACATGTACAAAATGGCTGTAGACATGTCATTTAGTAAAGGACACAACCAAATGGGGGCCGCCAGTGAGCATTTGGCCACTGAATGTCCAAGTGGCTAACTACTGCACAAGTATGTCCTAGATTTAATCTACTGTTAATTTGTGATTTTATGGCTCAATTGCAAAACATTGCATTTGACAAAATCAGCTTGGTAATTCTTCATGGAGTTACTTCAGTCAAACAGCTCAGGAATTCTGGATGTGTTCAAAAGACCACAATTTGGTTGGACGAATACTTCTGTTGAGCTAACAAACCATTATCTCACTGCTGACAACCAAACCGTTCGAATTGCGTTCAGTAACGAGCAGTTAACTTTCTGCCGACGCACAAACCGTTTGCATTGCATTTAGTGAACAAACCCTCTTTGTATTGACAGTTCATTGGTGAACGTCAAACAAAAAAAAATTTAGTGAACAAACACAGGGCCCTCTTCGTATTAACAGATCATTGGAGGACGTCAAACTCTTTTTTTGTGCAAGCCTCACAGGAAATTAGAAAACTGGGGGAGTGATTATATTAGGTAAAATTCAGAGGATCAGCAGGGTGATATTTTGATCCCATCATAATAAGATATTATTGATAAGACATATTTCATATTTCATCAAACTGCTCAAATAACAAGCTTGTAAGGGGAGCACTCTGACTTTTTATGGACCTTGTCTTTAGGATTGGGAGACCTATAGTTTTTCCCCCTGTGCATCTGTATTTCACAATATCATGTCAGTTCTCAAACTTGCAAATTGATCAAGACATCACAAAACTTAATAAGTATAATCAAGATTAGATGGTGTTCTGAATTTCTCTAGATGTAAATAGTTTTTGTGTTTACATCTGTTGAGCTATTCCCATTTGAACTTTGTCACAAAATCAAAATTAATAAATTCAATAATATAAGATCATGGTTGTTAGATTCCATGTATCATACGACATTAAATGACTAAATCTTATTTTTGGTGTTATGGACATCATTTCATAATGTTACCAAAATATGTAAACCACTAGTGGTTTGGTTTATTGATTTAAATGCATGGTGTTTATATTACTTCCAGACATGACGTCATATGGGAGGAAATACATTGCATGATAAAATCACATTGTATAGTGTTAAAGACTATTGACAACATTATTACATTTCAGGATTTCAATGTTCACACTGAGTTTCCTTATCTGGAAGATTTAATGGAGAAATGTTGGCACAAGGAGGCTAAAGAAAGACCAGCAGCTACTGATATTGTTACAAGACACTGGATGCAGAATGTACAATTCCTTGCCTTGGCATCAGTTAATATTGAAACCGACATTCTTGGTGAGGGCATTGTCCTCGGTGCTGCCAGTGTAAGTACGGTATATGATCTATTCTAACACACCTATCCAATAGAACTAATGCTAAAAAACGTGACATATCAAACAATAATCACAGTTTTTAAAGTGAGAGAAAATCATGCACTACCTGACGTCATTTGTTACTGCAAAATGGAGTCAGTTATGGGGTTAGACGGTGTAATGTCATTTTAACACTGGAAATATGTTACAAATACATGTAAACATTTGCGACATAGTCCAACTATTGGCGGGATTTCTTCAGTGCAATTGTGGAAAGCTGGAACAAGCTGAAGACTTAAAATGAGTTTTCATCGTTTATTGTGTGTTAGAATCGAAATAGAGTAGCTCTAAACCGTGAAATGTTAAGTAACAATTCACTGTTTGTCGGTCAGTTGTGCAAAGATAATCCACTCACACTACACGCTCGTGATTTGATCTTCTTTACAACTGACCTCTAAACAGTGAATTATTACTCAAAAAATCACTGCTAGAGCTGCTCTTTTTCTTAAACATAACACTTTTCTCTTTCTGCTTTTCAAATAAATGCTAGTTGTCAGGGCTGGAATTCACAAATCTTTGTCAAAATAGCTAACAGGGAAGACCCTGATCATACTGCTGAAGAAGCAGTCTGATCTGGGTCTGCCATGTTTGTCTAGACATTTTTGAAATATGAATGCAATGTCACATATTAAGTAAATGGCATATAAAGCTCATCATGAAAACTTTCTGAGGATTTATTGCTTCGTACTTGAATGAACCTTGAGATTTCTAACAATGTGGTATGTGCGACCAGCAAGGCCTCAGATCAGTCTGCGCATACGCGGAGTCTGATCAGAGCCTTTGCTAGTCGCTTGAGTATTCTATGATCTTTAAGCTACTGACTGAGCACCATATGCAGTTTCTAAGCTTAAAGAAGGCTGCAGAGGCTCGTCCGAGTCTACACTTGTCAAAATGTCAAATTGTTGGAAATCCCATGCGGCGGCTCAATTATCATTTCTATATTTACATTTTCTATACAGAATTAATTAAAGGACACATACCAATTTGTTTTAGAATGTTTAATGATTTAACAGTAGGAGGCCAAAAGCTCAGTAGCTCAGTAGTATAAAGTGTTAGTGTCCCTGGCTCAATAGTTTGAGGCTCACTGTGTTGTGTCCTTGAGCATGACATGTTATCCTCTGCTTAAAACTGGCGAGAGTTGCTTAATGTGAGCGCTACAATGTAGCGCTACGTAGTTCTTTCCTAATTCTATGCAACGATTATGCCTCAAAAAAGCACTTTTTTATAACAGTCTGTTGCGCAATGATAACATTCCTATTCAAGATATGCATACACATAAACGGCTTTGTAGCGCTCTGCTTATGCAACGGTTCGTTTCACATATCGCTTCCCGCGAGACTGCTCAAGAATAGTTTTGTAGCGGTACGAAGGGCTATATTGTAACATACCGTTGCATAGCAAAGCGCTCACATTAAGCAACGCACCCCTGGTTCAACCTGGGGAGACAGGAAACTGTCTTGACATTACTGATGTTGACCTGGAAGTAAAGCATCAACACAAACAAGCATTTTAACATTACTGTTGTAAAATGGAAAAGACAAACAGGAAACATGACATTAGACAGCCAATAAAACAAAAGGGCATGAGGCTTGTTATGTTCATGTGAATCAGGTGTGGGTTCACAGTTGACAGCAGCTACATCCTCACCACTGGCAATAGAATGGCTTGTTGAAGTGTATTGCTATATCAGTGAGCATGATCAGCTATTAGTTATATTTTGTGGACTACAAATTAGTTTTGATTGTTAACTTCAAGATACCATAGGTTAGAATTATACCTTAGCAAACAGTATAAACATTGATGGGACATAACTTTTCTTCAAAATCTTATTTGAATTTTTTGTCAATAAATCTATATACATGTTTCTAGTATGTTAGAGTAACAATTGACATATTGTTTTTACAGCATGAACCAGGGAATACAACAGTTTGGATGTGGGAAGGTCCTCTTGCTGAACAAAGGCTTACTCTGCTTGATCTAGAAACATCAAAACAACGACAAACATTAGAGTATGATGGTGAACAAGTCATGTGTATGACTCGAGTCGGAAGTGATATCTGGATTGGTAATAAAGTAAGTAATAGAGGATCTTACATGAGTGCTCATGTTTTATTGAATTTATTAAACGAGTTGAGGAAAAGAGATAAAATGCGAGGCTTGCTTTGTTGTGTTATATGTTAAAAACTGAAATAACCCAGTGTATACTAAATGCTTTGCCATTATAATCTATCTTGGAATTTCTTTTTTTCCCCAGGATAATACAATACAGATATTTGGTAAACACAAAACAAAAGGTGTTTTGACCTTGGTCGACACATTCCAGCTCTCTGGGTGCCCAGTTCAGATGGAAGCCATTTCAAGCCAAGAGGTAATAAGATATTCTATAACAGTTCAGTTAATAAGTGGGCCTCGGCGTGAGAAAAGCTGAATTTAATGTGTGCAAACATCAAAGGTGCAGACTAGCCTGCACATCCAGTCTGACCAGCAATTTTGTTATTTGCTCTCTGTTTAGAAGAATAACTCAATTTGCTACAGGCAAAATAAATTTCACTATTCCAGCTAGTCTCTGTAGCTGAGCAGGCTTGTCTGCAGTGTGTGATTGTGCTATTTCCTGATCATACTCATTTACTATTATACATGGTCGGAAACCTCAAAGAAAGGGTTTTCTCTTGCTGCAGCCCAACAAAAGTTGTGTAAAATGGAAAGCTTATTTTTCACTAACATAAACCATATGAGTCAGTTGATAAAGCCATTTTGGCAAAGCATTGTATGTTTTAGAGCTAATTGTAATTAGTATAGCCATTTTGGCAAAAAGTTGTATGTTATAGAGTTAATTGTAATTGATAAAGCCATTTTCGCAAAAAGTTGTATGTTATAGAGTTAATTGTAATCTCAGACCCAATAAACATGGACTGGTCACTTACATACAGGTAAATGTATATATTGGAAATACGTTGTCGTGGCTCAACAGTGGCTGAGCTTTCAAAACTGACGTAGGTTGAAGATTAAATAAGCATATCTCCGTTATTTCTCTGCATATCTTTGAATTTTCTTCAAAAAGCAATGGCTCAATATATTATCTTTAAGACTGTATTGTTTTATTTATTGAAATTTTATCCGTCTTTATGAATACCAGGAAGAAACCTAGGTACCCTTTTTAGCTATTTTCGGCACTTTAAGCCAAAATTCGTCAGAAATCACCATAAAAAGGTGAGAAAACTTAAATTCTTTTTACTGTAACTTATAATATTTCAGCCTTGCATACGGGGATTAAAGCTGCATACTCTGTTACTATGAACATTTTTCGAATTTTTTTATTTTCTTTTTAAATCATTTGTAAAAGTTGAATTAAGCTATGTTTTCACAATAAAAATGGTCAGTACAGCTGAAAACTGCATGGAAAAGTGAATTATCTTATCAAATAGGTGTTTATTTCTCTGGTTTGTAATTATTTGCATCCCTCCAATAATTCTAGACCGTTGAATTTTAACATAAATGCAGTTATTTTGATAGTGATACCTTGTTAAGATTTACGAAAATGGTAAAATGTTTACCTGAATTTGAGTATTTTTACTGTGTTCTTGAAAAATAATAACATTATTTTCAAAATTAAAAGATCAAAAGTTACAGACTATGCAGCTTTAACCTCTTATAATCTCGTGTATGTTCAAAATCAATTTTATTGGTTGCAGTACTTCGAACTAGCGCTTATATTAAGCCTCGACTTTGTATTTTCGTCACTGACCAGGTCCGAGTTGTAATTGATAAAGCCATTTGGCAAAGCATTGTATGTTTTAGAGCTAATTGTAATTGATAAAGCCATTTTCACAAAAAAATTGTATGTTATAGAGTTAATTGTAATTGATAAAGCCATTGTGGAAAAAACATGGCTGTTTTAGAGTTAATTGTAATTGATAAAGCCATTTTTGCAAAGAGCTGTATGTTTAAGAGTTAATTGTAATTGATAAAGTCATTTTGGCAAAGAGTTGTATGTTTTAGAGTTAATTGTAATTGATAAAGTCATTTTGGCAAAGAGTTGTATGTTTTAGAGTTAATTGTAATTGATAAAGTCATTTTGGCAAAGAGTTGTACGTTTTAGAGTTAATTGTAATTGATAAAGTCATTTTGGCAAAGAGTTGTACGTTTTAGAGTTAACTGTAATTGATAAAGCCATTTTCACAAAAAGTTGTGTGTTATAGAGTTTATTGAATGATTCTTGAAATGTTAAGCCAACAAAAAAGCAATATGAGGGTCATTTTTTATGTTCGTAGAGAGGTAGATTTAATGAAAACGGCGAAAGTAAATGCATACATCATGCATATAATTAGAAAGATTGAGCTTTTATCTATACATGCAACCTAAAATTATTTCAAAACGCATTACTTTAATGTCTTCTAAGAGGCACAGACATACCTATATATCGCACACTGGAAATATGGTAGAAATATGACATTTATGGACTTAGTCTCTGACAGAACGTTAGTAATAATTGCATGAAAATGGGTCCATAGCCATACACAGCTTCTGAAAATTTGGCTGCAGATCAAGGACACCTAGTGCTACAATAATATATAAACATTGAAGCAAATACGCTGCAACTATTGGATATAGAAGAGCTGTTTGGAACTACAGCAAATTGAACACCAGGCATATAAACCTTTTATTGTAAAAAGTTGACACAAGTGATAGTTAGATCCGGGCTTTTGAATGTGGCTTAATATATTAGCTGTAAAGTAGTTTTATATTTTTTCTTGTTTATATGGTAGATGGAAGTGTTATGGTAACTTTTATCCCAAAACAAAGTTAATTCTTTTGTTTTATTAGAAATGAATTGCAAAATAAATAGCCTAGGGGGATGCTAAAATCCCTTATTTTGTAAATAGATGACGTCATGGAGCGTTATAATATTTAGAAAATACATAAAAACTGTTTTTGTGCCTCTAAGCAGGTGTTGAGATAACTGCATTAAGAAAATTATGCAGATCCGATTTTTATTGTGTTTTCTACACGGGGTTGAGTTACCCCACCCACTTTTTATAACATGGGGGTATGCCAGTACTGGAAGTTGCCAGTTACACACTTAAATCGATACATCAATATAACTGTTGACGAATGATTGAGTATATCATGTGCTATGCAAAACCAGAAGAAATTTTTAAAATTGTTCATAATCGTAATTTTAACAGATATAATAACTAGCACTTGACTGTGATTATTTTGGTATATTGATGGGTGTTTTAAAATTGTCATAGAAGAGCAAACAACATGCTTATATTTTTGCTGTACTTGTCTACGATTAGCGTTTGAATAATTAATTTTGATGGTGCAAAAGAAAAATCGGCTTGAAAAATGCTTATATCACCATATTGAATGGAACTTACCAGCGTCTAATTTCCTGCTTGTTGCGTGGTTAAAATGGCATGGATTTTGACCAGTGTCATTTTCTATGCCTATTCAAAGCTATATATCTTGACTGAACTAAGCGCAAATGATGTAAAATTTACATCAGTTGATAGACAAAATCTAGACCTTTCAAAATATATATACATATGGTACCGTAAATTCTATATTTGTAGAGATACAGCCCAATTCTACGAACATAAAAAATGACCCTCGTAGTTGCTAAAATTAGGCCTTTTAATGCTCATTGAAAATAAGGCAGAATCACTTATCATTAAACCCAGTTAAACCTTTTTCTATGCCTTGTTTAACACTTTATCTACTGGAAACCCCTGAATGGGCACTTTGGCAAGCAGTGAAGACCCAGATGCAATGCCACAGAAAGTCGCATTTCATCATGGCCTGCACTGTTTTCGAAGATTGAAACTTTCCCCAGGGACTGAAGTTAAAATATAATTTGGAAATCTTTACATGTGACCCTTAAAATATATAATGGACAATCCCAACCTTATTGTATTTATCTGTAAGGGAAAGTCAATTAACCCTTAATAATCTTTACATGTGACCCTTAAAATATATAATGGACAATCCCAACCTTATTGTATTTATCTGTAAGGGAAAGTCAATTAACCCTTAAAGCGCCACCGATAATTTGCAGCAGACAACAATTTCAAATTTTGCGGCTTTTTCAAAAATAACAAATAAGGCATTATATTTCATGAGAATTGTCTGCTGGCAGACAATTCTCATGATATTTCATACCTTATTTCTTCTGAAAACTAGGAAAGATGTCGCAAAATTTGTCGTCCGCTGCAATCATGATTGGCGCTTTAAAGGTTAGAATACAATGGGTTCATATCTTTATTTCAGGCTTCTGGGCAAAGAAGTTTCCATAATGTCTATGTGGCTCTCAGCTGTTCTGAAGTATGTTTATATCAATCTAAGAACTTGAAGATTAATGAAATTAAGAAAGGTTCAAGGAGAACAACTGCAGGATATAAGTCCCCGCTCACTGTGACACTACGCACCAAGAAATTGTTATGCATGGGTTTTACAAAGAAATATGAAGAACTTTGGGTTGGTGGAAGTCAGTTTATTGACATAATAGATGTGAATCACTTCAAAGTAGATAAGAGTAAAACCATTGATCTTAGGGTGCTCTTGTCGTACTGTGGCTTGGATGTAAGGCCAAAAATTGTTCAGATTGTTGGAGCTGACGGCCGAGCATGGTGTTTAGTGAAAAACTCACCATACATTCTTGAGTTTTGTGATCAAACCTACAATTGTATGAGCTACTTATACTTTGAAGATGAGATGATTTTAGGAAAAAGTGTGAGACAATTGTTAGACTTTGTTGAATTTGATCATGCAGAGTATCATGCTACCTGTGACACTTTACAAAGAACAGGAAATACTCCCACAGATTTAGAATCTTCACAAAGTGATTCTGAAGAGGATTATATAGCTCCTTCCAGTTGGAAATCCATTTCTGAAGATAGATCACCATGCCATGACATTTCACCCCATTTTCAAAATAGAAAAAAGCTGACCTATACAAGGAAATCATCTTCAAACCCAGCACAGCAGTTTAATGATAGTACTGACACCCCTCCAGTTCCTGAGAGAAAGCTGCCTCCTGCTATTCCACCAAAGACTGTAAATGCTTCTGACATTCCAGACGTCCCTGCTGGAAGAGGAATAAGTGATATCCCTCCACTTCCAGAGAGAAGAAATAAAACTCCTTCAGTTCAAATCAGAAATAAGGTTCCACCAGTTCCACAGAGAAATCAAAGCTTTGCCCAGAGCCCAGAAAATTATGATAATGTCCCCCCAGTTCCACAGAGAAATCAAATCATTGCCCAGAGTCCAGAAAGTTATGATAATATCCCCCCAGTTCCACAAAGAAATCAAATCATTGCCCAGAGTCCAGAAAGTTATGATAATATCCCCCCAGTTCCACAGAGAAATCAAATCATTGCCCAGAGTCCAGAAAGTTATGATAATATCCCCCCAGTTCCACAGAGAAATCAAATCATTGCCCAGAGCCCAGAAAGTAATGATAATATCCCCCCAGTTCCACAGAGAAATCAAATCATTGCCCAGAGCCCAGAAAGTAATGATAATATCCCCCCAATTCCACAGAGAAATCAAATCATCCCTCAGAGTCCAGAGAGTAATGATAATGCCCCACCCATTCCACAACGACATTCTTCCCTTAGACCTGGAGCAAGTAATGTAGTTGATACAAGTGCTTATGGAATAAATAAGATAGACACAAGGGCATCAACACTACCTCATAGATTCGGTTCTTCTAGCTCTGAAAGATCATCAGATTCTAGACCAACTTCTGATCCACCAAAACTTCCACCAAAGTCATCCTTGTCAGGGAAATATTCTACAGATTCAGAATTAGACAAATATAATATTCTGGTTAATTCAATTGTGAGTGTTGGAAATTCAGTATGGGTAGGCCGTAGTAATGAAGATATATGTGTAGTTGATACAAGATTGTCTGATGATAGGGGAAAGGTTGTGGCTGTACTGGAGAATAAATTGACTGCTCGTTCTGCCTCATCACAGGAAACAACTACATTATTGAAAACAGGAAAATATGTGTTAGCTAGTTATTCTGTGACAAAAAGAGGTACTAATGGGACAGAGATTGCGTTATGGAATGCTTTTGATGTGGAAGATATTGAACGTATAGACGGTCACTGGCGGAAAATACTACACATTGAAAAGAAGCTGGAGAATGATGCAAAAACTGTCAAGATGGACATTGCAAATATCTGAAAGTCCTCAATTGAGCTGTGACATGTCATTTCCAACAATGTGGCATTTTGACAAGTGTAGCCTCATACAAGCCTGTGCAGCCTCCTTTTAAGCTATGAAAACTCCAAATGATGTTCAGTCAGTAGCTTAGCATGCATATGATATTCAAGCGACTAGCAAAGCCTCTGATCAGTCTGCGCGTATGCGCAGGCTGGTCTGAGGCTTTGCTGGTCGCACATACCACATTGTTGGAAATCTCATGTCACGGCTCAATTGTTTATTTTGCCTAACTTTTATCAGGTTCAATCAGGCCTTTAGTTAAGAGTGTGTAACAGAATGATAATTATGATTTTCTTATTTCTCAACCAATATGTATGTTGTGGGTACTCAGGGCTGGAAATTTTTTGTAAAATCCACTTGTCCCATAGGACGAGTGCCATAAATTATTTAGTTGTCCTTCCATGATTCTGCTCGTCCTACATCAAATTGCCACAGAATATTTTTAAACCAAAAATCTGACCAAATACACGGAGTTAGATTTTTACTGTTCATTCCTTCTGTGGAAGGGTAATAGATCTAGAAAGTGTTGAAGTACTATAAAAATTGTTTTAAACAGTGATGAATTTTGTTTAGGGCATTTATGACAAATTTGGCAAATTAAAGCGCTTGCTGTCTCACTGTATTCCCCTGTCATTAAAACCTTTATAACTCGCTGCCTTTGAGTCCTGCTGAAGTTTGTTTTCTCTACTTGTTTGGCAGCTTGCTTAACGTTTTTCACCATCCCCACCACCTTGTTTTAGCCCAAAGTTGCTGTCATCGGCTCCTGTAGAGCCCATGCTCTGCTTGAAAAACAAGAACATCTCTGGGTTTTCCATTTTTTTTCATAGGGAGAAATTACTGAATTGGTTTTAAATTTTTCGATAGAAAAGACACTGCTGATATTGATTATTGCCTTGTTTTGGCAGAAAGCATTGCTATGGATAACCGTAGCTAACGTGTTTGGTTATCTGCCTTGAACCAATTAATTACTATGTTTCCAGAGAAAGTAAATCTAATTCCTTTGTGTATATGACTCTTTCCTGTTTCTACGGCACAGACCAGGAATTCTTTATTTTCTGAAAGCAATTTTCACTCACCCTTAAGGACAAGCATATTAAAAAGTTTACTCGCCAACGAGAATTTCATGGCCAGCGGCAGAGTAGAATTTTCCAGCCATGGTACTCAAAAGAACAGCCACATTGAGATGGTTCTTTTGTGCACCCACATTATATTCTAAAAAATATGGGTAAGAAAATATTTAAAATTTTGCGGTGAATTTTTTCATCTATACCTGTGTTAAATCTCTATCAAACCTAAAAAACAAGTGAGTATGATCAGGAAATGAAATTACGCATCACAGGCCACAAAGCAACCCATGGCACCATGAGGAAGAGAATACTGCTGTTTTCCAAATATTCAGTTATCTTTATATTTAAAGGATCCCCATGTGTACATAAAGGTCTGAGGATCTTACATGGGTGCTCATGTTTTATTGAATTTATTAAGCAAGTAGGGGAAATGCGATAAAATGTGAGGCTTGCGGAGCATTTTATCATTTTTTGCAATGAGTTTAATAAATTCAATAATACAGGAGCACAAATGTTAGATTCTATTTATCATATGATGTTCAAATTATTTTGTAATCACTTTTGATGCGAAAACATCAAGATTTTGCCGCATATGTGAAGTAGTTATGGTTGTCATTTCATTACATTACCCAAAGATTCGTAAACCACTGGTGATTAATCATTTTAATGCATGGTGTTATATCACTCAATGAAGCAACATCATATGATAAACAATTATAATCTTGTAAGAATCTGTATATGACATGACAGTGAATTTGCAGCAGATGACAATTAAAAATTTTGCGGCTTTTTCAAAAATACCACATAAGGCATGATATTTCATGAGAATCGTCTGCTGGCAGACAATTCTTATGTAATATCATGTCTTATTTTTTTGGAAAATAGGAAAGATTAGGCAAAAATGTCGTCTGCTGCAGTCTTGATTGGCGCTTTAAGGGTTAATAGGAAAACTTAGTCTAGTGATTGTACCCTTCTGCATAATATTTAATCAATATTAACCAACACTGAGGACTTGAGCAAGGTCTATGGACTTCCGGTGGGTCAGGGCCTGGACCACGTAGCTAATATTGCCCCAGCCACAGGTCAGGACCATATCAGTCCATTGGTCCAAGTCCTGGCCCCAAGGGCAGTCCATAAACATTGATAGTGCTTGGAACTTAGGTTTTTATTGCTTTTTTGTTCATTGAACAATCATTTCTTACTATCAAAATCGACACCAACAAGTATGTTACACCATTGTTCCTTTATGACGTCATGAAGTGACATCATTTAGCTCTTCAGATCATGGACACAGTGTCCAGGTGCAGAAATATCATGTTTTTTTGCAATAATTAATTTTTTAATTAAGAACAAGACTGCCGCCTACATCAAAATACTATGATGTTATCTATTGTTGCCTTAACCTTTAAAGCACCACCTATAATTTGCAGCAGACGACAATTTCAAATTTTGCTGCTTTTTCAAAAATAACAAATAAGGCATGATATTTCATGAGAATCTTCTGCTGGCAGACGATTCTCATTAAATATCATACCTTATTTTTTTCGACAATTGGGAAAGATTTCTCAAAATTTGTCGACTGCTGCAGTTGTGATTGGCGTTTTAAGGGTTAAAAGCTTTTAATTTTTTCACAATCAAAATTTGAGATTTTAATGTATACAGTTTTTTTAAAATATACAGTTAATTATAAAACCATGATAAAATATATTATATACTTGTAAATACATAATAATTGTAGATAGGAGCCATCACAATGAATTGTTATATATTAGTAAAACATACTAATTTTTGGCATGAGCCATCACGTAAAATCTTAGTTCTTATCACGTAGGTGACCAGAGAAGGCTCAAATGAGCCTGGGCATCTGTGCAGTCTCTCAAGAGACTTGGCTGCAGGCACACATAATGTAATGAAGAACATTCAGGTCTAGAAAACAAGATGTAGACATTCATTCATGCTAGATGACTGCTCTTGTACCTTTAGAAGTGGCCAACCATGCGAAATTTACAAAATATGAAACCTGTGCAAAATTGCACATGTTTCATATTATGTACATGTTGTGTGATATGTACATTTTGTGTCATTGTACATTTTGTGTGAGTTGTTTGTTTGTTTGATTTGATTCTTTACGTCCCATCAACAATCTTTCAGTTAAACAGGCACGGGTCTCCCTGGGTTGAACCAGTACTAAGCTAGGATAAATGTGTCTTGCTCAGGGACCACAACGCAGTGACGCCGGTGAGGCTCGAACCCGCGGCCCCTCGGTCACATTTTGTGTGATATGTACATTTTGTGTCATTGTACATTTTATGCAATTGTCATATCAAATAGAACCATCACATGCATTTTAAGAGATTTATTTTTTATAAACATGTCATCTCATTCTTGAAAGTATTGTTAGTGTGAAAACGGATATCTGTTGCATAATTTTATTGAAAGGTGAATCTGATCAGGGCTTGAAAAATCCACTCATCTGCTTTTATTTGTTAGTGCCTAAGGCTGCAGGGCAAGTGAAAATTTGGATGATTTCTAAGTCATATAGCTAATAGCAGTGAATGGTCAATTTTGAACATTTTATATTGTAGAAAAAACAAAATTCTAGGGGGAAACACCATCTGTATTTTGAATGGTTTCAAAAAAACTATTCCTGCTTTACGGGAGGACAGGTCTGCATGCATATGGGATTTCCAACAATGTGGTATGTGCGACCAGCAAAGCCTCAGATCAGCCTGCGCATATGCGCAGTCTGATCAATGCCTTTACTAGTAGCTTGAATATTTTATGAGTGTTAAGCTACTGACTGAATATCATTTAGAGTTTCTAAGCTTAAAAGGGGAATGACAGGCTTGTCTGAGTCTACACAATCAAAATGCCACATTGTTGGAAATCACGGCTTATATTAGTTTGAACTCTTATTTCATTTACCCCTTTCTTATAAACAAATGCATTGGTTTGAACTTGTGTTTCATTAATACATCCTGATTAACAAATTTCTTTGCTTTTTTGAAAGAAGTGAATAATTCACATTGTAATTTAGGGATTTGTGATCAGGTATGTCTCAGTCCAGACTGCTCAGCCATACATACCAGTTCAAGTGACCTGGTCCTTCTTGCAAGAAAACCCAATTTAGGGATTTGCGATCAGGTATGTCTCAGTCCAGGCTGCTTAGCTACACAGACTTGCTAGAATATGGAAAAACTTGTATGTATCAAATTTAGCCATTTTCTTTTGAAGAGAGTGAATAATAAAGGTGCTGATCAGCCTGCGCAGACTGGTTTGTGCCTTTATTGTTTACCTGCAGCAAAATCAGGTTGACAATGAGGCTCACATTGTCTAACAAATGGATAACAACCAAGCTCATAAGACTGCGTTGAATTGCAGGCTGGTCTGCATCTTTGGTTCTAACATACAACAAAAACAGTTTTTCTTGTGACATGGCTCATGTTTTATCTACCATTGTACAATCACCTTGTTTCTTTTACCAGTGGAGCATGTATGATGTTAAGGGCATATGCTAAATGCAAACTTCATATTAAGCATTAATTTGAAAAAGAATGTTAAGTTTGGTTTTTAGATATTGATGGTTAATTCATCAGTCTTGTTATATTTATAAAAAAAACCCCAAACATTCTAGCTGATGAACTTCCCATATATGTACATAGTCAGTACATCTGTAAGACTTTTTTGTATATTTTACACATCATAAATATATATCTCTGTGATTTAGAATATATTTTATATATCACAGATCATTGTATCTGCATTCTACTAAAATTGTATATTTTTACACTGTTGATATATATGTGTCTCATGAATTTGTATATTTTTATACTTAGTTATTGCATTTTGTTAACAATGGTCTTTCTGTCTGATGAAATCCTACATTTTGTAATTATTTTACACAAATTGCTTTTCTGATGATGTCTTAACTCCTAGTGTCATCTGCTGATAACTTTTGCAAACAGTTTGGACCCAGATCAGGTCCAACATTTTGTTATCTGGATCCAAACTGTTTGACAAAATGATTGCATTCCTGAAAGAATTTTTTGAAAAAGTTGATTTGAAAAAAATAGCAGACGACAAAATAGTGGAAAAAATTTCCCAGGGGGCAAAGAGTTAAAATACCTGTATATGTATATATTATTATAACTAGTGACTATCTGTATAATGGACTTGATTATCATAGGGGCCAACAAATGAGAATTTCCTACTTTTCCTATTGTCAAGCAACGAAGGCTCTGGGAGTCTGAGCATATATGCCTTTGCTGCTCACAAAAACAAAGTATGGCTGTAGTTAAAGACTACAACCAAATTTTAGACCTAGCCCTGCTGTATTGACCATATCTTTATATAATTGCTGGTTCCCAGTTTACAGGTGGTCAGTAATTTAAAGAAAGATAACTAGTACCCCCTATACTTTGAAATGGGGGGGGGGGGGTCTGGTTACCTATTTTTACATTACTGACCACTTGTAGACTGGGAACCAGCAGTTAATGTAGATATGGTGAATATGCTAGTATGGACCTTCAAAAGAGGCATTTGTACATATGCATTAAATACAAAATCTCCTGTGCAGGACCATTTGAGCATTACTGACTAGACCTTATAGGCCCTAGCTAGCTAGCCGGGTATAGAAAAACTTGTACACTTGACGCTTTCCAGTTCTTTGGTGTAGGGCTTGCTTCCAAAGGATAATCTCTTACTATGCATATACAGACACGAGAAAACCTGTCTTAGGGGTTTGTGAACAACAAAAGTGCAGACCAGCCTGCGCATCCCCGCTGTCTGATTAGTGCCTTTGTTATTTGCTTGCTGGACTAGACCTGCTACGAGTGAAATTTCAATTTTCTAGCTAGAGCCTGTAGCTGAGCAAGCTGGTTTGAATCTCACTTGTCGGAAACCCTAAAGTTTTTGTCACCTCAAGGCCCATGCTGTATAGGTGTGTGTATAATTGAGTCAGCACATGAGATTCTGGTGCTTAGGTCAAGAAAAAAAAAAATATGTGTGATTCAGGTTATCTCACCTACCCTAAATCTTTACCCCTATCCTAAACTCTTTTCTCCAAATTCTGAAGTTGAATTGAATCTTGTTCTGCTGTTCTCTTTCAACTTCAGAATTTGGAGAAGAAATACATCTGAAATGGAAATCTAAATTTCTATGCATTCAGTCTTTGGTATTGGAAGTAAAAGGTTTAAAACAAGGTTATATCTTAAAAAAAGACCTTTTATATCAGTTTTGCCTTATTTAATACTTCTCAAGCAGGTCTGAATATTCCAAGAAAAAAGTTTAGAAAAAAGTCCTACCTACCTATATATGCTAATTTTTCAGGGTGCAACCTGAACCACATTTTTTTATTTGGCCTTATAGCAAAGTGGACCAAGAAATGCACAGACAAGCCTACAGTACACATCTGCACAGTCTTGCCAGACCATTACTGCTCCCATACATAAAGTATGCTTGTTTTTTTGTTCTTGCCAAAACTAGACATGTGGCCATATTAAATATTGCACATACAGTAAAACCTGTCTTAAACGGCCACTCAAAAAGAAGACAAAATATTGTTTTTCAAGAAAGATTATTGCTTAATGTAGGTCAAAAGTATTGCAGAATGCTCCAAGAGAACATTCTGCAATACTTTTGACCTTCATTAAGCTACCATTTGTCTTTAAGACCTTTGTTTTGTTTATTTTTGAGCAGCCACTTAAGGCAGATTTTACTGTTCTTATTTAAAGAATGATTCTGTAAATTCTGTAAAGTGCATTTCTTTTCAAATGAAACTGTAGAACTGCTTGCTTCAAAATAAAATGTGTTTCTGTGTCACTTTACCAAGTGACACAAACCTTCTGCAGAGTTCTTGTCTTCTGTCCATTGCAAATAAAATCAAATGTACACAGTTGAATGGAGTTGCAGATATAGATGCTGATGAACAAGTTGTCTTTCACAGTCATAAATTAACAGCTCATCGCATAAATGGTCATGAAGAGAAAGAAGATCGATATTTGAATTTACTTAAGTTTAATATTATAATCAGCCTTGCAAAGGCTCTTAGAAAGAAGTTAGCCTTTCATCAAACAGAGATCAAACCTATACACGAGCTCTGATTATAATTTATACAGTAAAACCTGTCTAAAACGGCCACTTTCAAAATTGGTTTACAATACCAACTTTTGCCTAATGCAAGTCAAAAGTATTGCAGAATGACCTTCATTAAGATACCATTTGTCATTAAGATCTTTGTTTTGTCTATTTTTGAGTGGCCACTTAAGACAGGTTTTACTGTACATGTATATGTGATGTTTTGTATTTGATATAGCTTAGTAGGTTAGGTGAGTGATAGTTCCCTTTTAGCTTTAGGGCTGATAGGGGTCTTGTGGAGGGCCATACCGTTGATACTGCTGTTTTGCCCTAGGATATTACATGTACATGGTTTTGGCTGCAATGGCTTTAGTTCTGATACATGCTTGAAAGCTTTGTCTATATCTGGCATGTAAAATAAATGTATCTTCTAGAAATTTATGATCAGTTTCATTATCACATGGCATGTCCTGATATATTCGTGGAGCAGTTTCAATTTATGAAAGGTTATTGTTTCTGTTTGTTAAGGGTTTACATATTAATTAATGCATTTATCTGATGTATTTTCTGTATTTATACATTGTTAACATTCCACTTTATACCATCCAGTCTTATAAAATCGTTGAAATAAAATTGCAAATGTATTATATCTGGTTTGTTATTTCTGGGGAGGGCTTGTATTTCATGCATATTTTTTTATTAGTTCACTCGATCACACTTTGTGAGCTTTTTGATCATTGGAATTCCATCAGTGTCTGTCATCTATTGGCCACAGAATGAACACTGTATTGATGCACTGCTCTTTGGTGAAAATTGTCATATTCATTACATTGGAGAGATAAAGAAAAATGTACAAATAAATGGACTGATAAGCAATACATAGTTGGCTCTTCAATACACAGTACAACTTGTCATATGTGATAGTTGTACTCTCTATACTACGTTGCCTCATAATTAAAAAAAAAAAACTCGATTTTTTATGTTTTTCACATTGATTTTTGGCGATAACATTTTTATTATTGATTTTAGTAAACTGTTTTTGCGATAAAAGTTGCAGAGAAAAATTAGTGCCAACTTCTCCAAGCGGTTCCAACATCATAGAAACTCTGCGCATAGATGCACTCTTTGAGCATTTTAAGCAAATTGCAAATAAACTAAGTCAAATATGTCAGTCAAAAAGTTACATTGCACCGCCCCGATTCAATAAGAAAGGCGATGGATGGCTTGTTCAAATATATTGGAAATCTCGCCTGATTAGCCTGTGCGTTAAGCTAGTTGGGTCATCTCGAAACTGTCCGTTTAGGGCATGTGCATGAGAGATAAATGGCGCGGCATGCGATATCACAGCTTCTGTACTTACAAATAATCATGCTCATAGTAGGTTCTGAATATGCATGATGCATTCTGAGTCTGCATACGGCAGGATTATGCTATAAACAATCGTTGAATAACGGTATATACACCGCTTGTGAATATTCTTTTGAGACGAACCCTTTCTCTCACGCCTCTACGAAATTTACCTGTCAATAAAAGACTTAGAAAATTGGGCTGAATTTTATTTATTTCAAAATCTTCATCTATGTACACAAAATTCTGTTTGTGCCAGAAACTTCGGACTTCTTGGAGAAATCGGCGCTAATTTTTCTCTACAACTTTCATCGCGAACACAGTTGGCTAAAATTAATAATAAAAATGTTATCGGCAAAAATCAATGTGAAAAACATAAAAATCGAGTTTAATCAACGAAAAGCAAACAAGCATTTAACTGAGAGGGCTCACTTTATCTGGCTTGTAATGAGAAGATTGGAGCAAATTTGATAAATCTTTTAAAAAATACTGGCCTGATTAAAACGAAGAAATTACACAGATCATTGGCGTAGCTCACAAAACGTAATTTCGCTCGTGCGTAATAAAATAAGTAACATCAAGGGCGGTCACCTCATGTGGTAAAAGTGATTTTCCATACCATCTGGGAGCAAATCCTTTCCTTTAAGAGAAGTTCCCATTTTGAAAAGGGACGCAATTTAAGAGAATCACTACTTTTTTCAACGTTCTGGCTACGCTCTTGCAAATGGCCATTTATTGACTCTCAACCAAAAGGTAAGCGGGTTAGACAAGGAAATGCAAAATTCAAAGACCGCGAGGAAAAAACAAATACCACAATTAGATTAAAGCAACCAGCTTTCTCTTCTCCAACAAGATGATTGCAAAACTAGAAAGGACACTAAGAACCACAATACAAGAACCCAGTGCAAAACCCTCCATACTCATGGGAAGCAACAACAGCATTTTTAAAATAAACAACAGAATCACCCCTTTAGAATGAAGTTTACTGACCAAATCTTTACTTTTGATCCTCAGAGTTTAGATTCTGCTGTTGCTGAAACTTCAGCTCGCAGGGGGACATCCTTTCTTATGCAATTTATCAAAACGGTCAAAGCCAAATAACATACGCTCGTAGTGTGATGAGACATAGAAAGGGTTCTAAACTAGCATATAGTCAGAGCTAAAGAAAACCTAGTTGAGGCAGGGTGGGCCAAGCCAAACATTTGGCATTAATGCACAGAGAGTTTTAGGTGAGGGCTGTTAATCAGTCTAAGGCCTGCAATTAAAGGGAAAACCATAGCTTTTACCCGTGTTAAGGTTTATAACCATACAACTCATCCTAGGAGTCATAGTGTTGATACGTTTTCACAATCTGACCAGGCGTTTGTGTGCATGAGGGTTGTTGCACTTTCACATTAACCTTTAACAGACTCAATTAAACAGAATAATATACAGAAATAGTGAGAACTTACAAAAATTGAAAACAGCAGACTTGGTTTCATTGAGTCTGTTCAAGAGAATTAATGGAAAGTGCAAACACTCTCAACCCCTAGCACCGACTTGAGCAGTATTGTGCTCTACCAGACCCAAATATTCCAGAAGGACCAGAATATGACAAATATAAACACTATATCGTTGTACAGTTAAATCTCTACCAAATCTATGTTGCTATTATGACCGCTGAATTATCTGGAAAATTGATCCTTCAAAAAAAGAGAGAGCCTACAAAATGTTTCAAAAAATGTAGTATCTCTATTTCAGAAGGATTTGTTTTTTTTTCTCCAGATTATTTAGGTTCATATTTGCAGTTGTAGTCAGAGAAACTATTTTTTTTCAACTGACAAATGGTGACGTTTATCTTATGTATGACATGAACTCATTTGTTGTGGGCTCATTGGAAACATCTGGATTAGGAATCTTTCATACTGCTACTGGAAATTGGTCACTTCCACATGGTACCTATAACATATATTTTCTTGGGAAAATCAGAAACCTCCATTCTGTTATTCTGGGCTTTGAGGGGTTTGGCAATGGTTGTAGCAAACGAAGAGTCAATCACAGTGTTTATGGAAATGGTAGATTAGACGCTTCCATATAGTACCCACAAAATATACTTTATTGTAAAAATAAGAACCCCAGTACCCCAGGCCTAACATGCATCAATTTTTCGAGTTTTTGTAAATTTTAAATAAAAAACTTATTTTCTTGTAAGTGTTCATCACAATTATTATAATATCTAACTTTACTATCAATATTAGATCTACAGACAGTAGAAAAGTTTTTTTTCGAAGTGTATAAATACTTTATTTTAAAAAATTGACATGCCAAAAGAGGCAATAGGTCCATAGAAGTTGAATGCCTTGCCTTTTGACAGTTTTGTTATTCGTTTCAATTTAGAAAACCATCCATTTGATATAAATCTTTGAGAGTACGCATAGATGAGGAGTAATTATGTTGTTTAATATGCATGGGACGCAATATAGGCTATCACAGCATAACAAAATTTTACAAAACGTTGAAGTTTAATTGGTTGTGTAGTAAAACATCAAACTGCATATTAAAGTAGGCTGGTTAATGCTATATAGCGATGCCTTGACGACAGCTGTAACGCACGTAGACGACTAACATCAAGCATGTTACACTGATCAATTGCACATGTGTTGTAGTATCATGTGCTGTAATTCTAGCGGTATTGATCTAACGATGTAGAAATGGCAACTATTTTCCACGAACTTTCTGATCACCCCTCGTACTAATGTGTTCACTATATTTCAATAATTGAGTACTGAAAAACACATAGTATTTACAGCATCAAAATTTAGCAATTTAAACGACTGGCATATTGTTGTAGGTTAATTTGGTGGGTTCTATTATTAACATTTGAAATTATTTTCTTTTCCCGTATGGGCTACTCTTAAATGAAAGAGTATATTTTTTCTTTAAAGAGCATATTCTTTCCTTTAATGGGAGTCCCTTTTAAGACCTGGTTTATTTGATGTGGAAACTAATTACATCATTCGATAGTTGTTTTATTAATACATATACCCACATATTATATGGTCCAGGGGCTGGAAAGCTGGATAACATTATCTTTCCACCCACAAGGTAGAACAATTCCACTTATACCAGATGATAGCATCACTATATAGGAGTGATATAAGGGTGGATGCCGGAAACAAAAGTGGTTCAGATTTTTCAGGTGACATTTCCTTACTTCACCCACTAATACCAATAGAAATGTACTCAATGTGGACAATCGTCACATTTATGAGAATTATTTGAGTATTTTGTTTCGCAACTTGCATGTTTATTATTGCTTCAGAGAAGCTATATCCAAATTTAAATTAGAACCCAAAGCAAAATAATAGCCTTTGCGGCTCAGTTTCTTATTTTGAACAATTTTGTTAATATCACAATTAACACCAAATTAGAATACCCTCCAAATATAAGTGTAACACAATATATGTTCTTGGTTGTTTATTTACTTATTAGTAAACGCTTGGCAGTGTCATAAACCCTCATTTACATGTATATTGTTCATTAAAGTGTGACAATAGATGGTCATTAAGCACGTTGATAAAAAGTTATTCCACGCTCTTAACGCTGTCAGCATTAGCTATTCTTATCAGTATACCAGAAGTAGTTCCTACCATTATCATTAAGAACAAAATCATAAATAATCTATCAACCACTTTTGCAAGTTTCTGCCACTCACTTACTGAATGTTCTAATTTCTTTTTCTGACCAATATAATCGTTTATCTCATTGAGTATTTGTAACTGTTTATGCAGAATGTTAACTGTCTCATTTGTACTTTCAAACTCTATCACTTTAAGGTTTCTTGTATTCATTTCCTTCAACTCGTGCAGTGATCGGTTGACATTGTTTTCCTGATCGATGATGCCATTTGATGTTGGATGAACACGAATTGAGTTATGATTTTCATACCCGTTGCTTTCAAACTGACCACCTCTGCTGAACTGAAACAATTGAAAAATATCATAATTTGGCCTTGACGCAAGATAACCTGTCTTTGGGGTTTGCAAACAACAAAGGTGCAGACCAGTTTGCGCACCTGCGCAGACTGATCAGCTCCTTTGATATTCGATTTTTGGAAAATGTCATATCTAAACTTGCCACAGTTAGAATTTCATTTTTCTTGCTAGTCTATGTAGCTAAGAAGACTGGTTTGATTCTTGCTTTGTTGGAAACTCCGAAGACAGGTTTTGTCGCACTGAGCCATGATTGAGGCCCAATTCTATAGTTTTAAAATGATTTGAATGAATAAATGATTTGAGTGAATGCATGACAAAACCAACAAATAAACTAAGCATACTGTATAACAGCTAAGAATTAGACCAGCCCATACATCAATACGACAGGACTTATTTTTCTGCCCTCTTGGAAGCTAAGGATGCATGGTTTCTTTGTGTGCTTAGTGAAGATGTTAGAACGGATACATACTTTATTGTTTTGCTTTGGCTCCTTTATCACTAAATGCGCAATTTTTCAGTCTGCTAATGTACATGTAAATATACAAGTTTCCTGGCATTTTGGTCATAACAGTCAATTATAAATGAAATTTAATTAGATAAGGAGAAATGTTCTAAACAGTATCAGGATGAATTATTAGGAGTTTCAGTTAGAGTATCTTGAAGTTATTATTTTCTTATGAGATATATACAGTTGAGTCTATGTTGGGTCAGAGTTTTACGTCAAGCTTTCAGCAGTTTCGACAAAAGGAGTTCGCCATTGACATGTATTTATATATTCCTTTTACCGATAATCGTTTCACTGAGGCGTTTTATTCAAGTACAATGTATTCACAACACATTTTTGACAAGTGATAAGGAAATTAATTCAGAACTAAAACTAAGTGGTGATACTAGCATCAGAGTTGGAGTTAACAAGTTATTGTAATGTGTGTACTTATAATAACTTTTTGTGGCTGTTCCATGGCAGTAACCAGTACTGAGCCTGCATGATGGGTTTATGGTTTGGTGGTTTTTGTCTAGGAGAACCCCAAGGCTCAACCGACAGTGGTTCTGGTTTAACACTTCTCAGAATATGGGGCCACAGCTTAAAAGCTCATCTGACAGACTGGTGGATCCTGGGGTCCAACCCTAGACCCCTGGGCACAAGGCAAGTGACTTATCCACTACATCACGTGTGTGTGTGTGTACTTATAATAACCCTATTGATGTAGGAAATACTTCAGAAAAAATGCAGTTATTCAAGCTATCAGAGTTCAAGTTAACAAGGTTTACAGTAGTACATGTATGCATGTAGAACATGTGTAAAAACGGCCACTCTCAAAAAGACCGAAAATTGGGTTTCAAGACCAATTATCACTTAATGCAGAAAGCTCCAAGGGCAGCATTCTGCAATACTTTAGACCTTCATTAAGCTACCTTTTGACATTAAGATCTTTGTATTTGTCTATTTTTGAGTGGCCGGTTTTCACTGTTTTTACTGTACATGTGTACTTATAATAATAAAAATCATGTTAATGTAAAAAATCATTTAGCATAATCTCAGTGATCTGTACTGAAACAGAAACATTGAGCTACAAAAGTTCGAGTAATTGAGAGTCCACTTACAGTAGGATAGGAATCATGTGTAGGATGATATGACGTCACTTGCAGTAGCCGACCCAGAAAATTAAGGAAGATTACTCTGAGGCATGTTGGAATTGTTTTACCATAATCTCCCTTGAAATGAAGGTTAAGAACTGTCACAGTCATAAGACATGAGAGTGATACCAGTAACATACAGACTGCAAAATACACACCTGAAAATATATAAGACATTCATTTTTTAAAAATAAATATGGCATTTATTTTATAGAGTAGAGTGAAGTGAAATATTTTTAAGTAGCGAAACCACAAATATAATATATATAAACTTATTTTTACTTCACAAGCTTTGTTTTGTTTGTTTGTTTGATTTGATTCTTTACATCCCAGTCAACAATCGTTCAGTTACGTTGGGACTGATCTTCCTGGGTTGAACCAGTACTAAGCTAGGATGATGTGTCTTGCTCAAGGACACAACGCAATGAATACTTCACAAGCTAGATGAAAACCATGTATTGTTCATTTTTCATATATACGTACAGTGAAAATCAAAACAGTTGTTTGGACTATTTACATCAAATATGGTGCCATATACGTGATGACATTTCTTCAAAGACTGGAATCGCAATTGGTATTATTAAGGGGACTCAAGGAAGTTAATGTGGAAACCAGAAGTCATCAAAAGGGTGTAGTTATTTCACCAGTGCGAACTGGTTTCATTTTACATTTCACATATGCAAATATAACTTTTACATGACTTTTGTCACAATAACGGAAACTTTTCCATGTTAATTTCCATTGAAACTGCTAATAGGTAGAACGCATAAATCCTTATGGACAGTCATTGTCAGATGAGTGACCAGGGGCCCAATGTCATCTTGTCACCAATGTTACCTCAGTTCATAATACGTATTTATTCAGATAGTCTGATAGCACTGCCGTATATTTGTTCAGCCCCTCAACCAGTGTGTATGAAGTACTGGTTAACGGTTTAGCCAAGAATGCCTAAGAAAAAAGTGTGGTTAAGCAAACAGACCATCTCGACATGAACATAGCTGTTGACTGAGACATAAAGAATCAAATCAAACCAAAGACCAGCAAGCCAATTTGGATCAAAAGATGCACTGGTTTCTCTTAACCCCTTTCGAAAAATATTTTGTTCATTTTTTTATGAATGTAGTTATACACATTATTAATATTATATGAGAACATTTTACCGACACTGGAACCGACACGTACCAGCAAGCCACGAAATAGACACAACTATTTAGAAAAAAGCACTGCTCTTTCTTTATATGCATCTTTATTGGCGAAAGTAACAAAATGTTGGGTTGAAGGCGTTTGTCTTTAAGATAACGAGTATAAAGATGGTCAGTGACAGAACAGCTTAGCCCTGTTCTCTTCTAACAAGGGCCAAAGGGACGCTTACCAGTATACCTATAATAGTACATGTAACTTACCAATAAATGGAAATGTTTCTGATGTAGGCGGCATGGTCTCTGAGACGACAAGCAAGAATACAGCCAGTGACAGTAGTACTGTAATCTCTAAAGAAACCTTCTCTCCTGAGTCTGGGGGCAGCAGGAAACCCAGTAGAGCCATAGATGATATCAACATACAAGGAAACATCAGGTTCAGGAGGTAGAATAACGGCTTTCTTTCAAGCTGAAACAATATACAGGCATGCCCATGAGATAAATAGAGGAACTTACATGAGTGCTCTTGTTTTCATGAATCTATCAAACAAGTTGGGGAAAAGTGACAAAATGCGAGGCTTGCTGAGCATTTCATTGCATTTTTGCAACGAGTTTATAAATAAATTCAACAGTACTAGAGTACCAATGACCGTTAGATTCTTTTGTCATATGACATTAAGATTGCGTCGAAAGCTGGTACTATGGATGCCAAATTAATACATGGGTTTTTGTGGTTAAAACATGGCTGTTAATAGCGTGCGACACGACTTCTTATGCAATAAAACGTGATTACAAAATAATTTGAACGTAATATGATAAATAGAATCTATCATTCGTGCTCCTGTATTATTGAATTTATTTAACTTGTTGTGAAAAGCGATAAAATGCTTGACAAAATGCGATACTTCTTTTGTAGATCATTTGTGTTATTTATGCCTTGTGTTTGTCACGCTTTGGCCTCTGTTTATTGCTGCCTTGTGGTCACCTGCTGGGAAAGGAATGGCCTCTTGACTATTGTTTGAGATGTTTAATTGTGTTTTGTCACTTTCCCATGTGGTATCCTGGGTCAGGTGTGGTACTTGATTTTTATTGATTCCTGATCTTTGCCGACTTTCTAACTTTCACAGAGACTTCAGTTTCTGTGAAAAAGATGCATGAACATGTTGAGGTTAGTCCAACATTAGCAAACTTGGCTGAAATGTCAAAAATCAGCCGTAGACTTTGTTACTCATTGTCTTATCAGGATAAACTCATAAAGAAAGTATAGTGACTTTCACCTGCAAGCTTGCAAAAATCACGATTTTAAGATTATCCCATATAAATGCGTTAGGAATCAAATTTGACCTTACAGCAAAAGAAGCCAAGTTCAACCTAGGATCATCATTTGAAAAAATTGTAGGGCCTAGTTTCCTTATGCTACATACCCATGCAAGGTCATTTGCCTGTTGGTTCTCTAGAAGAAGATTTGCTTAAATTGGCATGGTGGTCATCTTGGTCATGTGATCAGGACCATTTGAACAAACTTTTGTTTCCTCATTCTATGGAGATATGAGATTTGAGTTCAGTTGTCCCAGTGATTTTAGATAAGAAGATGTTTGAGCATATTTATAGACAACAGACAGACGATGGACAGACTATATATGCCAGAATCATTCATTTGGTAAACTATTTATTCACCCCTGAGCTTCCAGCTCAGCTCACATTAGCAAAAAGGAATAAGGGGTGGGGGCTTAAATATATTTAACTGGCAGAATTATGGGTCCGAGATTGTGTTGTTGTTCAAACACATACCTGAATATAAAATGTGACATCAGGATATGGCTGTGGGCAACAGCCATAAATAAGTTCGTGTCTCACTGCAGGCACGCCAACTATGGTCCACTCGCCATTAGAGATGTAGTGTGAAATATCTCCTTGTGGGTTTCGAGCAGTAACATTCAAGTCCCAGCCATGGTGAGCCCAGGAGCCGAATTGCAGCTTACAAGTCTGAATGTCAAACGGGAAGTATGTGACGTCTACCTTGCAGAGACTTTTGATAATAGATGGAAAATTATAATATATACTTCCATCTGAGTATATTGTCTGGCGATAATCTGTGAATCCTCCAAGCTCATTCTCTGCACTGGAATCAATAGCACTAGAATTATGAGAGATAACAAGGCTAGAATTATAAAAGAAGATAACTCTAGAAATATGAGAGCTGATTAAAAGCAATGATAGAGCATGCATTGGAAGTATGAAGACACTAAGAGAAGATAAAACTAGAATTAAGGAATGAGAAACAATATACTAGAATTACGAGAGTTAATGAAATTAGAATTATGGAAATTAGAAACAATAGACTAGAAATATGAGAGCTAATAAACTTAGAATTATGAGAAAAAGAAGTAATAGACTAGAAATAATAAAATTAGAATGATAGAAATGAGAAACAATATTCTAGAAATATGAGATTTAGTAAAATTAGAATTAGAGAAATGAGAAACAACAGACTAGAAATATAAGAGTTAATAAAATTAGAATTATGGAAATGAGAAACAATAGACTAGAAATATGAGATCTAATAAAATTAGAATTATGGAAATGAGAAACAATATACCAGAAATATGAGAGCTTATAAAATGAGAATTATGGAAATGAGAACCGATAGACTAGAAATATGAAAGCTGATAAAACTAGAATACTGGATGTGAGGAAAACGACAATAAAACGACTATAAAATCAAAATAGAAATATAAGAGCTTATAAAATTATAATTATGGAACTGAGAAATAATAGAGTAGATATATGAGAGATGATAAGATAAAACAAGACTTATGGAACTGAGAAAAAAAAAAGCATTTGCTTATTTTATTCTTAATTCAATATTTTGGGCAGAGGCCTTCATCAAGAAAAAAAAAACTGCACTTCAATATTAACCACATAGTCATTGTTCAACCATTTTGTAGTCTTGTTGATATTTACTTAACTACTAAAGAAACCTGACACTTTTTACTTGCTTTAAACTCGTAAATAACAAATTATAGAGCTAAGTCGATGTGATCATTTTAATAAGTAGACATTAGAAAGTATTCTGTGAAAACATATATTTATCGAATTTAGAACATGACGTCACGACGTCAAAAATATCATTCTTATCACTTTTGACTCGGGAGTGTTTGTCTAGATATTTTTTTGAAAACTTTTTTTCATGTATTCAAGGCCAATATCAGTACAGACAAAAGAGCATTTTAAAAATTAACAATTTCGTGCTGTGACGTATGATATGGGGTTTTTAAGTTGTGCTTTCGACGTTGTATAAACGGCCGTGTTTTTCTCCTTTGTTTAAGCAATTTCTAGAAGCTGAAATGACTTGGAGTCAACCAATCATTGTAAGAGAATGCATTTTCAAGAATCAGAACTTATGTTTCGCGTCACGTTAAAGGTTGAAAGCGAAGTAAACAAAATTTAACGTCAATTAAGAAATAGCGTAAACTATGGATAATAACCGTTTTTTTCTTTGTCAACGTATGTCGCCATTTAGTGTATGCTGTCTACTTTTGTATTGTGCCAATTTGCTACACTTTACTTTAATCACGTATGAATTTCACGCTTTGCAGTATACAGCTGCTTTCCAAAATTTTTATAGATAGCGATTTTTGTCATAATTATTTACATACCCTATACTTGTTTGAGTGTTTGTAATTAACTTGTGCTTTGTTTGAGGTATGATTTATTTCTGCTTCTGTATGCACGACATATCTAATTATAGTGAGTAAAAATATGGCTTGTTTTTGCAGATGTTTTGTATCAAGTTTTAACTTCTAAAAAAGTTGATCATATTGTTAGCAAATCAAATTTGCTTATCAAAACTCTATTTCGAATTATGGGATAATAAGGAGAGCAGCAAAGAAAACTGTGGTGGGAATCTATAAAGTCATGTATACGGTGCATTGTGAAAATACTTTAAGAATTGAAGCTATCCAGTGTATCAACAATGAATCACTTGATTGACTTTAGTGTATGTGCACTAGTAGGTTGCACAAATTATATAATTTTATACAATTACTGTCTAAATATATTTTAATTGCATTTTGGGTGTTCAAATTTGATGCTACATAGTAAGAGCCCAATTATAAGGAGAAAGGCCAATTGAGGGGTTAATCTCATAACTTTTATAGGGGTCTCTCAACTTGATGTAAAACTCCAATCTGAATGCACTATACCCCAAGCATTCAACAAGATAACGCAACTTGCAATATCTCTTTAAAATATTCATGCGTGATTCATATTGGAGTTTTATATCGCTTTTGATATTATCCTTATATGCCTTACTGGTATTGTTTCATTAACAATCTTAAGTTGAATAACTCCTTTAAAATTTACGAGATAGTCCCCTAAATATGACTCCAGTGTTTTTTACCCATCCATCAATGTAATGTGGATAAATGTAATAAGTTCGTTCATGTTTCAGACGCCAGATGGAAATAGGTTTGCAAAAGAAATAGGCTAAGAGTATGGATTCATCTGAAAGATGACATTTTCCCAATTTTAATACAATTTCAAACCCTCTTGGCCATTTAACTGTACGGCAGGACTGTACTTTCCTTTTAGCCTTTCTCCTAATAATTGGGCTTTTACCATGTAGCATCAAATTTGAACACCCAAAATGCACTTAAAATATCTTTTTAAAGTAATTATGTAAAATGATATAATTTGTGAAACCTACTAGTGCACAGACACACAAGTCAATCAAGTGATTCATTGTTGATACACTCGATAGCTTCAATTCTTAAAGTATTTTCACAATGCACCGTATACATGACTTTATAGATTTCCACCACAGTTTTCTTTGCTGCTCTCCTTATTATCCCATAATTCGAAATAGAGTTTTGATAAACAATATGATCAACTTTTTTAGAAGTTAAAACTTGATACAAAACATCTGCAAAAACAAGCCATATTTTTACTCAATATAACTAGATATGTCGTGCATACAGGAGCAGAAATAAATCATATCTCAAACAAAGCATAAGTTTATTACAGACTCTCAAACAAGTATAGGGTATGTAAATAATTATGACAAAAATCGCTATCTATAAAAATTTTGGAAAGCAGCTGTACACATAATAGCATGTAATTGTAATGCTTGACCTCGCTAAATTGACGTAGACGGCAGCTACGGAGTTCAAAAGAAGTTAAGCATTGTCAAAATGCATTCCAAACATCATACAAAGAGAAAAAAGTTGATAAAGCGACAGTGCTTTTTAAAAGCTCATAAAACGCTGATAATGTAAAATTGACGTTAAGAAAATGAAAATATGCTTTTGGGCTGAGCAATGCATGCATGCTTTATTTGAATGCCCAGAAGATGCCAATGAAATAACAAAGAATCACACTAAAGTGGTTTCTGGTGAATTTTAAGTGATTTCTTTGTTCTTGCAAAAATTGATTTTAGGGGTTACGTGACGTTTTGGGAGCTGACGTCTGAAATTAGTTCATCTTTTTCAAATAATTTCAGTGCATCTTAGTCTACCTCTGCTCAACTTTACGCAATGGAAAGACAGGTGTGCATCGTATTCATTTACAACAAAAAATTGACACACAGTATATGTCATGTTTCTTTAGTAGTTGCGTATAGATGAGTGACATTCTGTCGCCATGAACGTAACGCTACGACGTGACGTCGCATCGCTTTTCCCAAAAAAGTTACAAAATGCCACCACAAAGTAAATCACCACCGTTCCTACCTAAATCACCACTGTAAAATGTATGAGACCAGTCTGCATACCCTTCAACCCGATTAAAGCATAACCCAAATGCAACACAGATGAAGCTTCCCACAAAACGGCATACGATACCCAGACTCTGAGGTAAAAACGACTTATATCATACTCAGCCTGACCGAGCATGAACTTTATCATGCCCACAAATGCCCAAATAACAACAATTATTGACATTCCTATACTTATCTGCATGACAAGCACAACACACCGAGCCCATTCATCTTTTAAGCATTATAGTTTTCATGTGCAGTGGAACAAGGGTGAGCATGAAAAAAACCCTCACGCCCCCAAGGTAAGGTCTGAAAAATATCAAAATCTTAAGATGCGTATCACACTTAGCAATAAATAGTATGGACCCAGATCAAGTCTGACATATTGTCAGACCTGATTCAGGTTCAAACCATTTTAAACAATTACAGCAGACGGCAAAGAATATCAGTACAAAAAGATCGGGAACGCCCAGCTAAGCTCCGATTGGACACAGTTAGAATTTTCTAAATAATGGTATATACAAATGAGATATTGAAGAGCTGTTTTACCTAGCACACAGCGCAGACCAGGACAAATGGCTTATTTAAATGGCAACCCATCCTGGTCCCAACAGTTTGCCAAAATACCTTTTTGCAGGAAACCATTAATCAAACATGCTTTTTGAGACCAAAAAAGACTAGAAGAATTGTGAGAGTTCATAAAACCAGAATAATGGATATGAGAAACAATAGAAGAGAAATATAAGAGATTATACAATTAGAAATATGACTATGTGAAACAATAGAGTAGTAATATAAGAGCTAATAAAGAATAATGGATATTAGAAACAATAAACTTGACACATGAGAGCTAATAAAACTAGAATTGAAGGGATGGATGTTAGAAAATCAACATTCGTTAAAATATTTGCCCCTTTATCACTACTCAATAAAGACAGATTTCACAAAAATCAGCTGATTTTCAAAATGATTGGGGAAATCATTAAATTTTAGGTCACAAATTCGCTTATCGGTTAAAAATAGAAATACTCGCCAATCACTATAAAATAATGCAATTAATCACTAAAACTTCACTCAGACCCTCACAATTTTTGATATGACAAACAATATACTTCAAATACAAGTTCTAATAAAACTAGAATTATGAACATGAGAACAATAAACTAGATATAGAAGATTTAAAAAAACTAGAATTATCAAAAGGAGCAACAAATGACTGGAAATATGAGAGTTAATAAAATTAGAATTAGAGATAAGAGAAACAATGGAGTAGAACTATGAGAGATGAAAAATAGAACTATGGATATGAGAAACAATTTAATAGATATATGAGAGCAAATGAAACTAGAAATATAGATATAAAAATAAAGTTGATAAAACTATAACTATGGATATGGGAAGCAATACCAAAATATGAGATCTAATAAAGCTACAGTTATAGATATGAGAAACAATAGACTAGACATTTGAGAGCTAATAAAACTATAAAACTATAATTATGGATATGAAAAACAAGAAACTAGACATATGAGAGTTAACAAAACTGTAGCTGTGGAAATGATAAATAATGACAGACATATGGGAGGTATTAAGCTACAATTATGGATACCAGAAACAATTTACTAGAAATATGAGAGCTAATAAAACGCGCATTATGGATATGAGAAGCAATAGACTAGTAATAGCGAGCACAGCTCGCAACGCGCGAAGCGCGTTGCGAACAACGTGAGCTCTTACGGTAGAGATATGGTCCAAAATGGGCTAGGGTTTATGCACAGTGTATCTTTAAAATCCGATGGTCCGGTTTTGTTGTCCATGAAATTACTTCCGTATCCGGTGAATCAGAGCTGTTTCCCGTCGGCATTGGACAAGTAAAACGAAACAGCATTAAGACGGATGGTACCAGCTGTTACGTCACTGGCGAATTGATTGCAAGGCGCTATTTTTTAAAACAAGAAAATGAAGAAATCGAAAATTGTTTCAAAGTCAACTCACTTTTTTTCTATTCTATCACAAGCAGTTTCATACATTCTCCAACTTTGATTCGAACAAAACTGACGATACTTCAGTTTTAAGACAAAACCAACCAAATTGAAGCGAGCTATTTGTTGACGTAGTAACCAGACGAAAGAAAAAGAGTCAATAAAAACCCACAATGCATCGCTCTGCACATATAAACTACCCAGCACTATAATCCGGTACGTTTAAACTCCCCAGTATTGACACTCTCTGTCCAGAAAGACACTTCCCAGTATTGTCGCTCCCTGTCCAGAAAGACCCCAGGGGTTGTACAGTACAGATTATGCCTATAAAAACGGTAGACTCTCTCTGCTAGACTGCTTTTTATCGGTCATTATACTGGATTTGATTAAGTTGTAATGGTGTGTTTGCATCTAAATATGCTAATATTGTAGTGCCATATGCTTTTGACATACTTTCTTAAAACGCTGCAGGGGAGTGTGGGCAGCAGCCCTTTTTATTTGTAAAATGTGGAAACTAATTTTTAACAGAGCAAAGTACAGTTGTCCCCTTCTCTGTTTCTCTCACTCCCCATGCCCCCAAACCCCCCACCCACCCACCATTCATTATAATCTATCTATCTATCTATCTATCTATCTATCTATCTATCTATCTATCTATCTATCTATCTATCTATCTATCTATCTATCTATCTATCTATCTATCTATCTATCTATCTATCTATCTATCTATCTATCTATCTATCTATCTATCTATCTATCTATCTCTACCCCACCCCTACCTCTTCCCCTACCCTACCCATCCACCGGCCTGTCAGTCTGTCTGTCTGTCTCTGTCTGTCTGTCTGTCCCTATCTGTCTGTGTGTGTGTGTCTGTCTGTCTGCCTGCCTGCCTGCCTGCCTGCCTGCCTGCCTACCTACCTACCTACCTACCTACCTATCTATCTATCTATCTATCTATCTATCTATCTATCTATCTATCTATCTATCTATCTATCTATCTATCTATCTATCTATCTATCTATCTATCTATCTATCTATCTAATCTACTAGTGTTATTTGATTATTGGACTTTTCATAATCATTCATCGAAATTAATCGGTCAGAAGGTTTCAATTGATGATCGATTATAATCGAAAGTTATCAAATGTAAGGGAAACACAGGTTCCATCCCAAAGAATGTCTATCCTTGAACTGCTTTATGAAAATATTAAGTGTCAGTTTCATGCTGTTTAATGAACAGTACCTTACCACAACAGGTCCTGGCAGCAATCTAAATTGAACAGCCATTGACATTAAAACCCTTCATGCACTAATGAATTCTTCCTTCTGGATTGAAACAATAAACTTAGGAAGGTCCATTGTAACATCAATGTTTCACAGGTTAAAGCTGCATACTCTGTAACTATGGACATTTTTCGAAAAATTTTATTTTATTTTTAAATCATTTGTAAAAGTAGAATTAAGCTCTGTTTTCACAATAAAAATGTTCAGTACAGCTGAAAACTGCATGGAAAAGTGAATTATCTTATCAAATAGGTGTTTTTTTTCTCTTTTTGGTAATTATTTGCGTCCCTCCAATAATTTTAGACCGTTGAATTCTAACATAAATGCAGTTGTTTTGATAGTGATAACTTGTTAAGATTTACGAAAATGGTAAAATGTTTACCTGAATTTGAGTATTTTTACTGTGTTCTTGAAAAATAAAAACATTATTTTTAAAACTAGAAGATCAAAAGTTACAGACTAAGTAGCTTTAATATTTCGAATAAAATTGCATTTCTTTCACTGAAGATTGTTTTTGTCTGAGCAAACAATTTAGACCCTGATGAAGTTCTGCATTCTAAGGCATTTCATCTGGGTCTGCACTGTTTGTGACTATGTCCAAGTACACATTTGGGACAATGTGCAAAAGGTTAAGGTGTGCACTTGCTATAATTGAGGGTCTAGATGGGGTATACTGATTAGTGAATAATGGCCATTTTTTATAATGAATAGAGAATAATGAGCCAAAAAATAATGAATAGTGAATAATGAGGGCCTAAAATTAATGAATAATCCTATTTTTTTAATGAATTGAAGAAAAAATTAATGAATAGTGAATAATCAGATTTCTTTGCCACCTTTCTTACTGTATGAATAATTGGTCTTATTTTAATGAATAAGCCAAAATTTTAATGAGATGAATAATGGGCTAAATTTTTAATGAATAGTGAATACCAGACCCCCATACAGATCCTCATAGTTACAGTTTATATTTTTAACCTTGCATTTTCTTGTAGCAAAGTGGCAAATTTAGAATATCAGCTTACAATAGAACCAGGTGTGAATCTTTCCGATCATAATTGGTTATTACCAAACACAATCGATTAGAAGAATAAAAATAAATTTTCGATTGATCATCGATTATAATCGATCATCGATACAACACAATAATATACCCTACCCTACCCCACCCCTACCTCTTCCCCTACCCTACCCACCCACCCACCGGTCAAGGTCTATGTCTGTCTGTCCGTCTATCTATAGCTGATCATTCCGGCAGGGGGTGCTTATGGCCTGGGCAGTGACCACATCCCCCCAAACCACCCACCATTCATTACAATCTATCCATCCATGCATCCATCCATCCATCTATCTAATCTACCCTACCCCTACCTCTTGAAGGTCCTCTTCCCCTACCCTACCCTCCCTACGGTCTGTCAGTCTGTCTGTCTGTCTGTCTGTCTGTCTGTCTGTATCTATCTATCTATCTATCTATCTATCTATCTATCTATCTATCTATCTATCTATCTATCTATCTATCTATCTATCTATCTATCTATCTATCTATCTATCTATCTATCTATCTATCTGTCTGTCTCACTCTCTCTCTCTAACTATCTATCTATCTATCTACCTATCTATCTAGTAAACTACGAAAATTCAGGGCATCACAATATGTCTGGTATCTACAATATTGGGCTCTTTGTGATGGCCTTTCTAACTGGGAGCAGTGGTCAAGTACTTGTCTTTTTCTATACACATAATGATAACAGTACGTGTCAATACAATCTCGATGAGCTGTGGTTAACCTTGATAGAAATAAGCTCTTAAATCAGATAACTTATCTTAGTATTTTTAAAATACATAAAATGCCAAAAACCATGAATTCAGTAATGTTCTTAAATATCTTCCTTTTGATATCATCAGCAGTTTACCGATGGTACATTATTATGGTGACTGAGTTGTACCAGAACACTGTGTCACAATGTGCAAAAAATGAGAAATGTTCTATATCATTCTCTAATATATCAAGGACTTTAAAAGCTTTTCAAGAGCTTGAACTGCTTTTATATTCCATTTGCAGGGGATTACATATATGTATTCTATCCCTGTGAATAGAGTTGTACATCATTTTTGTTCGATTTGACTCTTTATGTCCCAGTCAACCATTTTTCAGTCATGTCAGGACTGGTCTTCATGCGTTGAATCAATACTAAGCGGCGGATAAAGTGTCTCGCTCAAAGACACAGCACAGTGACTCTGCCAGCGGATATACTCAAGCCAGCAACCCTTCGATCTCCAGACAAACGCTCTACCAACTGAGTGAGCCGCTGCTCTATGCATTTCAGTGTACCTCTTGACTAGCATGCTTTGAAAGGCTAGAGGTGAAGCCTCTAAGGCTAGGGGCTATAATATGTAATATATCATTTTTTACGGAAAAGGGTAACATATTTAACTGATTCTTATGATGTGCCCCACCTCACAACCACCACCCTCCTCGAACACATATCGGACCCATATTGGGTCCCAGAACACACTTATTACAACTCTTAAAACCAGGCCAGAAGCAACTGTAATTTTGTATGAAAGCATTTAGCTACCACCCTGAGTGTTCAAACCACTACCTTAAGGGAAAATCCCACCTCAGGAGGAGCTTGATCGCACGACCCTCACTAATGAGTCGGTGCTCTAATCACTGAGCTTCTCAGGTGGTCTTGTTCAAACCATCCCTGGAACACTAGTCTGAGCTACCAGGGGGGTCATTCTAAACCATCACCTACAGACTAATGAAATTTACACATAAATAGAAAATTGGATCTAGCATGATGTGCTCGCCATAAAGGTTGTGCCTTATTTCATATTATCAGAATTGATAAAACTAGGATTTTAAATATGACAAACAATAGACTAGACATATGAGAACTTATGAGACTAAAATTATGGATATCAGAAACAATAGACTAGACGTATTAGAAATTATAAAATTAGAATTATGGATATCAGAAACAACCGAGTAGAAATGTGAGAGATAACAAAACTTAACGAAGTATGGATATGAGAAACAGTAGTATAGAAATATGAGAAAAAATAAAACCAGATCAAAGATATGAGAAACAATAGACTATAAATGTAAAAGCTAATAAAACTAGAAAAATGAATTTGAAAAATAAAAGACCTAGATATCTGAGAAATAAAACTGGAATTATAGATATGAGAAACAATAGCTTAAAATATGAGATCTAATAAAACTAGAAATATGGACATGAGAGACAATAGACGTGAAATATTAGAGACAACCTCGCTGGAATTAAAATCATGAAAGATAAAAGCTTAAGAAGTATAAGAATACCCTTGGGGATCATGATAGAAAATAACACTACAATCATAAGTTACATTGAAACTATAATTATAACATATTCTCACCTGTAGAAAAAAACTTCAGGATCAAGTCAACTCAAAGACGACTTAATGATAGAGTTTGCATTTAATTTCCTTATGTGTACTCAGTAGCGATTAAGCACTCATATAGCCAAGCCAGGTCAGATCAAGTTTGGACAGCGAGCATTTCTCAACATGTCCTGAACATTGATATCTGAGATAAATGTATCTAGATGATTCAAATATGTTCTTAAAAGGGTATCCTTTGGAAGCAAAGAATGCATCAAGTCTGCATATAATTCAATAGAAAATTTAGAAATGCTAGTATATCTTTTTAAAAGTTGGAGATGCGTTGTCATTTGACACACAAGGTATATTGTATCATACTCACTTATCATAGAGTGTTATATCTGGGACCCATATCATACCATTGGGAACAGTGAGTGAGGCGATCCCAGTTTCTGTCTCATTCCACTTGAGATGACAGTCCCTCCACGCCTGAAAAATAATACAACGAAGCAACTCAACAATGGAATAACAGCACTGAGTATGCAATATCAACACAGACCTTATAACAACGTCATACAAACGTCATTCACTACTCTTTTATTTGTTCATATGCTCTACATTATGAGGTCAATTTCCTATAATGCACATGCAGTATAACAAAAAATATGCGATAATTTCCTTACTTCGGCTCCAAAAATAAGTTGTGAATCCCATTATAGAAACAATTCCATGATAAAAGATTGGTAGCCCCCACAAAATATTGATACAACATTTAACGTTCTCTCTGATTTTTAAAGTATATTTGTTAATAAGCACTTATACAGATATTTCTTGGAGCAATGATTAAACCAAAAACAAACTAGAATGCAGTCGATGGTACGCAAACCATTGTAATTACCCGCTTTATTCTCGAAGTAAGAAAGATGGTAAAGATCAGGAATTGATACAATCACGTACCACACCTGACCAAGGATACCACATGAAAAAACACACAATTAAACATCACAAACAAATTGCAAGAGCAAAGAGGTCAGCCCTTTCCCGGCAGGTGACCACAAGGCAGCAATGAACAGACGCGAAAGCATGACAAGCACAAGACATAAATAAGACAAATGATTCACAAAAGAAGTACCACCTTAGAACGGTCAGTAAAAATATTTTACTGAAGGGCTTAAACTTGTTTCAAGGCGCCAACCTCAATCTTAGTTCAGATGTGGATCAAGACACTTAGATTTGATTTGCATTAAAGACCCCTGACTTATCCATGCATCATCTCCTAGAACATATAAATCAAGATTTAAAAAGGAGATAAAGAAAAGATAAGGACTCAAAAGTACATAAAAATGTATACCAAAGCAAAAGAAATCCAACGGGTAACCCTGGTGGGCCTAACAACAGCCAAGACACCAGGCCCCTACCATCTCATCAATAGATAAGTCTAAGTCTGAACCCTCTTCTATTTATCATGTGACCTATGCACCTGCAAAGTTTAAAAGTGCTACGTCCAACGATTTAGGAGATGATGGATTTTCAAGAAGATACATTAATTGCCCTTTGACTTTGATCTTGAGGTCAAGGTCACACTAAATGTTTCCTAGTACCCTCTACATCATATGATACCTATGGCATATGGACCTGCAATAATTAAAGTTGCTACGTCCAACGGTTTAGGAGATGTATTTACAAGAAAATACATTATTTGATACTTGAACTTGATTTTGGGTAAATGTCACACAAACGTTGTCCAGTGTCCTCTACATCATGTGATCTATGCACCTGCAAAGTTTGAAATTGCTACGTTCCACGGTTTATGAGGAGGTGCATTTACAAGAAAAACATATTATTTGACAAGCTCACACTATACGTTGCCAGTGCCCTCTACATTACATGACCTGACCTATACATCTGCAAAGTTTGAAGTTGCTACGCCCAATGGTATAGGAGGAGATGCATTTACAAGAGAATACATTATTTGACATGTGACCATGATTTTGGAGTCAATGTTACACAAAACGTTGCCCAGTGTACTCTACATAATGTGAGTAGCAACTTCAAATATTGCAGGAGCAAAATACCCTTTTAAGAACATATTATGCTCCTGCAATATTTTAAGTTGCTACGTCAAACGGTTAGGAGATGCATTTACAAGAAAATACATTATTTGACCTGTTGTCAAGGTCACACTTAACGTTGCCCAGTACGCTCTACATCACGTGACCTATTCATCTGCAAAGTTTGAAGTTGCTCGTCCAACGGTATAGGAGGAGATGCATTTTCAAGAAAATACATTATTTGTCATTGACCTTGGGCTCAAGGTCACATGAAACGTTGCCCAGTACTCTGTTCATCATGTGTCCTGTGCACCTGCAAAGTTTGAAGTTGCTACGTCCAACTGTTTTAGGAGAAGATCCAGACAGACCGACATTGGTACGAAAGAAAAAAACAACAGTATAGTCTGACAATTATGCTATTGCTATATTTCATCAATATCCCCAGGTTTCCCAATTAATTCTTTATGTACTTCCTTCTGGTTTGATACAATAATCTTGGGATGGTCCGTTGTATATATTGAGGGGTCACATGTTATAATTTCCAAAAAAGAATTATACTTCGTTCTCTGAAGATCGTTCTTGTCTTAGCAATAGAGAAGACCCTCAGGATGATGAAATGCCGCATTTCACCTGGGTTCACTATTTACCAAAGTACTATTTTAGGAGTCACCAGTATACAAAAGGTTAAATATACTATTGGTGAAAACTATAGGTCATTTTTGAACAGATTATAATTGAGCCGTGACATGGAATTTCCAACAATGTGGTATGTGTGACCAGCAAAGGCTCAGACCAGCCTGCGCATACGCGCAGTCTGATCAGAGCCATTGCTAGCCGCTTGAATATTCTATGACTGTAAGCTACTGACGGAACACCATTTGGAGTTTCTAAGCTTAACAGGAGGCTGCACAGGCTCATCTGAGTCTATTCATGTCAAAATGCCACATTGTTGGAAATCACATGTCACAGCTCATATTGTTTCTGTGATGTGCTTCAAATGTGTACACAACCTATCGTTTCGGACAGAAATAATAAACTGTATGGAATCTCCTTAATTGAAATCCCAGTTTTACTAGTTCTAATGGGTTTAAATAATTTTCTAAATAGGATTGGCTTATTCATGTGTGTTATATGAGCGATAAATAGCAAATAGCGAGGGTTTTTCTGTGAGATAAGAATATGTCATTACTTGCAAGTTCGAAGCCTTTAACATTTATGAAGTTTTTATGTTGGTTTAAGCTGACGAAACCCCTTACATTTACAGTAACTACATTTTGAAAATACAACGTTTCTCCTTGAATTAATTAAATAAGGCTTGATATTCCACATATGATCTACATACCATACCTAGCCTTACATGTCCCGAAATAGAAATCATTGTGTGCAATATGTGACAGGACACTCAGTCAGTATGTATGTCTAGTCACAGGAGCTTGAAATTTAGTCCTTATATCACTTCTATAGCCTCAAATTCAAATAATCACAACGTAATGACATTGTGGGCTCTTGGTTTTGAGGCTATAGAAGTGATATAAGGACAAAGTCACTACTATGTAATGACAATGTGGGCTTTCGGTTTTGAGGCTATAGAAGTGATATAAGGACAAAGTCACTACTACGTAATGACGATGTGGGCTTTCGGTTTTGAAGCTATAGCAGTGATATAAGGACAAAGTCACTACTACGTAATGACAATGTGGGCTTTCGGTTTTGAGGCTATAGAAGTGATATAAGGACAAAGTCACTACTACGTAATGACAATGTGGGCTCTTGGTTTTGAGGCTATAGAAGTGATATAAGGACAAAGTCACTACTTCGTAATGACAATATGGGCTTTCGGTTTTGAGGCTATAGAAGTGATATAAGGACAAAGTCACTACTACGTAATGACAATGTGGGCTTTCGGTTTTGAGGCTATAGAAGTGATATAAGGACAAAGTCACTACTACGTAATGACAATGTGGGCTTTCGGTTTTGAGGCTATAGAAGTGATATAAGGACAAAGTCACTACTACGTAATGACAATATGGGCTTTCGGTTTTGAGGCTATAGCAGTGATATAAGGACCAAGTCACTACTACGTAATGACAATGTGGGCTTTCGGTTTTGAGGCTATAGAAGTGATATAAGGACAAAGTCACTACTACGTAATGACAATGTGGGCTCTTGGTTTTGAGGCTATAGAAGTGATATAAGGACCAAGTCACTACTACGTAATGACAATGTGGGCTCTTGGTTTTGAGGCTATAGAAGTGATATAAGGACAAAGTCACTACTACGTAATGACAATGTGGGCTCTTGGTTTTGAGGCTATAGAAGTGATATAAGGACAAAGTCACTACTATGTAATGACAATGTGGGCTCTTGGTTTTGAGGCTATAGAAGTGATATAAGGACAAAGTCACTACTATGTAATGACATTGTTGGCTTTCGGTTTTGAGACTATAGAAGTGATATAAGGACCAAACGTCAAGCTCCTGTGGTTTATTTCAACACCAAATAATGGTTTATAGCTCCTTTTTAAGTATATGGTGGTGAGTCATATCTCAGACTTAATAACGATCAATTATTTATTATGGCTATTATTTTCATTGGTGGACTGGTGTGTGAATCTAATGTTTAGCTGTGGCTCAATTAATGCGTTTCTTTAGCTTTGGTGGTCTATGGTAATGGGCCATTTTCATTGTTTCGTCAGCTATTTAGTTTGGTTATACTGTTTCTCTGTGGTAATACGATATTGGGTGAGCAATTCTTAATGCGAGCAAAACAATTTATGTTTTTACAACACAATCGACGGGCGAAGTATTGGGTTTCAACCTCCAATGGATGTGGCTGCTGTCCGTTCTAAGGAGAAGATTCTGTTATTTCTTGTTTTGTTCGATTGCGTTGCCCCCAGTGTGTGTGGGGGGAGGGGAGTGGGCGGGTATGTAATGTTCTGGTGTTTTTGTGTACGTAGTGTTGTGTACATTGCAGTTCGGTAATCATCTCCCCGAGGAAAAATGGGCTGCCTGTTTGTCGTATTGTGCTTTTGATTTATACGACTTGCTGCATATCGTTAACTTCTGTTTCCCAGCCTCTCGGTAACATATACCCAGAAAAACAATTGAAGTATATTTAGATTCAGTTCCATCTCTAACATTTAATGCAATAAAACCTAAACTAATTATGCATGTATTTCATAGTTCCAGATATTTGCGACCAAAATAAATGTTTGATTTAAGTTATGCTTCAATGATTAAAGTACAGTACATGTCCAAATGGTGCAACCCTCTATACTGAAAAGTCACAAGCATTCAAATATGATTGAAACTAATTTTATCGTTTGTATTCCATAATGGCAAGGTCCAAAATCAATGCTGACTCTCATCCAAAGGTATACCACCTAATTTTGTAGCTTTTTGTAAGTGTTTTGCTTCCAATTGGTTGTAATATTGACTAGGGTATGCCATATCTCTGCATTTTTGTTAAAGAATTTGTCATGTTATTAGGTGCAATTACTGATAAATGGGTGTGAACACTAGTCTGTGGTCAGAATTAGAAGAATTAGAACGCAAGCTATGACCAGGTAAAGGTTTCAGCAAAAAAAAAAAAAAAAAAAAAAAAAAAAAACGCTATTTGTTTTGCTTATGAACTTTGGGTAAAGAGGGTTGGTACATTTGGTGTGGTACTGTATCGTAACCAATGACCCGTAAATTTTATTTTGCATTCTGCTGGAGTGCATATTAATAGTTCTATCAGATACGAAAATGCCTTGTATGCAAATTATTTTCTCAACTGTTATATAGTCAAAAGAATTTTAATATACTTCAATTGTTTTTTTTCTGAGTATATATTGATCTGAAGTCGGTGATAGCGGCGTTCACTTGTTATTTTTAGTTTGAGGGCGAACATTTGCTGGTTCCATGATTTTTGGCCAGCACACGAGACATTTAGGTACTTATCGCGTATGCTCAAAAGGTCTCCTTAAAACATCCCAATCTGAAAACTTCGGCTCAATTCGAGAATCACGCCTCGGATGTATGTAAGGCGTAGTACTATGTATGATAAAGCTGCTTTTTAATGAAAATGTGAGTTCAGGTCTGCTAAAATCCATTATTCTGTCAATAAAGTTTATGTGTGTTTTTTTTCAATAAAATTTTGTTGAAAAAAAACAACTAAACTTCATTTATAGAATCTTGTGGAAATTTGTAACCGTTTGTTTTGCTGCAATCGAGCTTGTTATTGTATTGGCATGGTTTCTGTGAGGCCAGCGTCACGTTATGAAAGTAGACCCTCGATGTACATCCGAGGTCTTATTCCACGGAATTGGCCGAGACAGTTCCGATTGAAAACATCCATGCTGACGTATCCAGTGGAGTTAGAGGTCTAACTTTTGGCCTGAACCTTTATCTACTTTCATACTTTGTGTATGCGAGAAGTGAATGCTTTGGCGAGACTGCGCATATGCGCAGGCTCGTCTGAGCCCTCGCTGTTTGCCTATTTGATACATGTAAGTACCAAAACCATAAAATCAATCCTGCTCTGACCGTCCGCTAGGATGTGTAACAGGAGAAACATTGGCACAATTAATTAGAGTTTGTCTTGTTTAATTGATAATGAGATCTAGCGATGTATTTGAGGTATTAATTTCCGCATGAGTACCGATTATCGACAGAGAAATCTCTAGGTATTTGTAACATGAATAATTTAAATAATTTTTAACTGGTAAGCGTTATTCATAAATACGTATATGAACAGTCGCGTAAAATAGCCAGCGGAACTGAGGTCGTGGATCAAGAAGTGTATCGCAAAGTGGGCCTCAGACTGAAAAATCAAATTGAAGATATGATTCATATTAGGTTCTTAATCTTAGAAGCGATATTCGAGGTGACGTTCATGTTCCATGGTGCAATAAATCAATTTAGGAGATGTTCACCTTAAATATTGACATGAAGGAATCTAAATATAGATACAACGAAGCAGCCATAATTAATAAGTACAAAAAGGTAAAACCTAAAGCCAGCTCATGTAGAAATTAGCATCAACTGTCGAATGAAGATATAAGATACATTATTTGAGGCTAACTTTTCCCATTTGAACGCTAGCGTGACACCAATATACTGATTCCGAGTTGCTGGGTGATTTTTTTTAAAAAAAATTCTGACTGTCGATTTTTTCTTCTACTATATTAACTTTTTTCAAAACATTCTTTTCGGATAGGAATACCAACAGAGTTGCATACAGTCTGGACACAGATCTGACCCAATTTTTTGTGGGGCCTGGCTTAGGATCAAAATGTTTGCAAAGGCGGTCAGTAGATTAAAAAATCGTCAACCATGAGTTAAAGAGTTGAATAAAATCCCGGATCAAAGAACGATAAACTTGATAGACAACGTTTTGGCGTGTTGGACTATAATTTCTCTTATCTGAACTGAAAAACATAAAACCCATCTAAACGTTAAAAAATAGAATAATAACTAAATAGCCCCATAAGGAAATACTGAATGATTAAAACAAGATCAAGTCTTCCAAAGTTAATTTGAGCGTCAATTAAACACACCACAAACTTTAGTCCATTACAACCTAAAGCAGACCAAATTTAAGCATGCGTTATCACTTTTTGTGATTAAAATATGAGTGCCTAGTGTAGTGTAGTTATGTTATGAATTCCTCTGTGTTAATACATTGGAATGATTACACTACATTATATTTCAAATGCAGGCATGTTTAAATTATTTGTAGTAGAAAATATTCTCCTACCAGCCGAACCCATGCGTTTGTTTCCAATATTTGCCTTGGTTCGTTCTGAAAAAAAGAAGACAGAAAACTGATTTTAAGATATGAAATAATACAAATATCAAGTTGTTGCTTACAGACTAATGTTCCAGAAAATATATAACGGTCGTGCAATGCAAAACATATCTTTTTTTAGAAAATTAATCGCATGAAAGGGTGACCAACGGATGAGTAAAGTTATCAATGTTCAGGGCAGTGGCCATAATAGGTTCAATGATATTGCGAGATGTAACGTTTTAGTTGTTACAACTTTATAGCCCGCTCGCTAGAAGAGTTGGCTAATGGGTTTTGGTTAAGATTAGCTTCTCTTAAGACTGGTTTGATTCTAGAAGAAGCAGTTGAGGATATAACTTTGAAAGAAAACAAGCTTAAAAATTGTTACACGAAAGATGCGCATTTCAAATCCCTATTTTCCTATATACTTCGTTTATCGCTGAAGGAATGAAAAAATGATGCATTGTTGATGATGGAAAAGTAGGTGTTGAAGTATGACATTTATATTATTACCATTTCCAAAAGTTAGATAGGTCACAGTATGTAAACTGAAATAAACATCCTGTACCATTCCTCCGCTAGCTCACGCCTTATAAACATGAATAAAAGCACTCGTGCGTAACCAGTAGTCGGAAAATGCGTGTATTTAGGTACATGTACACGTTTCGATTTATATTGTTAGCGATACAGACAATACACATTCGAACAAGGTAAGAAAAGCCATTTTATCTATTCTATTCCGTTTTATTCCATGATTTTAACGGTTTCCTTCTTTGCATTTTGCTTTGTTAAAAAACGACTTGCTCACAATCAGAGCCGTTCTGTGTCGAAAACGAGCTTAAATGCAGATTGCACGGTTTTAGTGGAATTGGCAATCACATGTATACATGATTACATGGTTGTAACTGTAACAGTTACTTAGATCTATGGAAAAATGAATTTTAATAGGTGGGCCCTCGCAATTACAGCTGTACCAACAACTCTCACATCATGATTTCCGACAACTGGTTACGCACGAGTGCTGTAATTCATATCATAATGTATAAGGCGTGAGCTAGGAGGAACGGGTACAGGATGTTTATTTCAGTTTACATACTGTGTAGGTGAAACATTTTAGGGATCAAATCCATTTCAGTATCAATGGAGTTCAACTTCTGGCTCCCTTGGTAAAATGCTTATAAATTCCTTTTTGTTTTGACATTGTTTGTTTTACACCAAATGAGTCCTAATTTAACCCTTAATGCGCCAATTGCAACAAAAGTCGTCTGCTTTTCACGCCTGCTGAAATGTTTAAGAAGCCTCTATGGCAAACAATGTGCACCCAGATCAGACTGATCATATGGAGCAGTCTGTTCTAGGTCCACGCGGTTTGCTTCTATATTCAATTCGTCAGTAACGCTAGACAATTATTTGCAGCCGATGACTTCAGCAGACGTCATTTTCAGATGCATTTTTCTTGGCGCTTTAAGGGTTAACTGTAGAAGTGAGGCTAGACATCTAAATACTTTATTTTACTGACTTTACATATGACAAAAAGTATCATAGTGAAACTCACCAAGTCTACTATCTGTCGAACAGCTAGACCTATCTTTACTTGTACAGCCCCGCCACAATTTGGGCGTACACTGTTATGGTAGTTTTGGAACAATGAGCTAATTAGGTCAGAGTCGTCATGCTCTTTCCCTTCTATTCCTGTAGGAGGAAATAACAGAGCAATGTTAGACATACATTGTAACTTGTGGCTTTGAAATACAGGAAAAAAATAATAAAGCAATTACAAAAATTCAGCCAGCAACGCATCTAAAAAACCTTTTCTGGCTGTTCCTTGTAGGCAGTGAAGGTTTATTTTTTGTATTGTTTTATTTTTGTCAGGAGTACCAGAAGGCTCAATCGGCAGTGGTTCTGGTTTAAAACGTCACAAAGACGGGACAACCATTTTTATCTGACAGACTGTTGGAACCGGGGTCAAATGGTTTCTTTCACTTTTGATTTATGTTTGATGCATGCAAAGTATATGAAACTGATGCAGAGGTGTTATAGGCGTACTTTTTAGTAAAGTAGTGGCACTCGCTAATAGATCGATTCAAGTAAGAAAATGAAGTTTGTGGCGTTAGACATGCTGTGCTGTTATTTATTTCTAGGGTTAAAAAAGGTTTTTAATTGTCAAATTACCTCATAATCCTGAAATACTGGATATTTCTGTAAATCTGGACATAATTATTTATAATGATTTCAGCCTATTTTGTCGGCCATTTTTGTTACCATAGCAACCGTAAAAGTCGAATCAATGTCAGACTTTTACACTTTGGCTATTGTTCTAATGAACTAATATGAAGAAACTTGTGAAGAGCAATGTTTATTTTTTGACCTTGTAGGGGGGCCAAATAGCCTCTTAATGCACGTACCCCTTTCAGAAACGTGGATTTCTGATAGATGTAAATTGGGCCGATTTTGGGGTGCCCCTTTATCGACATGATGTAACCAACCAATAACAAGTGATAGAGAGAAAAAAAATACCAAGCAGTCAATATGAAAAATATCATCAAAATCCATGTCTGCGCAGAACAGAACCCTATATAAATTGAGCATACTGCTGTAAATTTACATTAAAATATGAATTTTTAAGTCTGCACAATTTTGACAGGTATGAGGTTTACCGGTGGTTTACCTGTTGGATTTCTTTTGCTATGGTATTCAGTTTTATTGAGTGTTGTGTTCTTATCTTTGCTTTATCTCCTTGCTATATCTTGATTTATATGTTCTAGGAGATGATGCATTGATAAGTCAGGAGTCTTTCATGCAAACCAAACATCTATGTGTCTTGATCCACATCTGAACTATGGGTGAGGTTGGTGCACCATTAAACCGGTTAAAGCACTCCAGTAAAATAGTTGAACTGACCGTTTCAAGGCGGTGCTTTTTTGTGGATCATTTATGTTATTTCTGTCTTGTTTTGTAATGCTTCCATGCACGTCTGTATGTTGATGCCTTGTGGTCACCTGCTGGGAAAGGGCTGACCTCTTGGCTCTCGTTTGTTATGTCTAATTGTGACGTTGTCACTTTCCCATTGGTATCCTGGGTCAGGTGTGGTGCTTCATTGTACCATTCCCTGATCTTTGCCCTCTTTCAAAGTTAAATTCAGAAAGCATCATTTTACCGGTTTTATTTTCTTGAGATTTTTTTTATAACCAGCACATTTTTGGACAAATTTGATATCAATATCATAGGTTGAAAAGAATTGTAACATGGCAAAGTTGACAATTAAGTTTGTGAAAATACTTAAAAAAGGAAAAATTTAGGGGTACCTTCAAACTAAATTTGATATGGACTTTACTATTTTTACATTGAAATAAATGTACCATACATAATAACAAATTACTAGGCATAATATTGAGAACTAATTAGGTAAAAAGCAAAGGAAATCTGATAGCCACATACAGCACTTAATTAGGGTATCTATTTTTTCTGTTTTAAAAATAAAAAATGCTTAATTTTAACAACTGAAATAGATAAATGGATAAATATCTAAAAAATAGAACACTCATTCGATAAACAATCTTTATGACTTTTTTTTATAAAATTTTGGGCGTGGGCAGAACCCTATGTAAATTTCATAAAGGGTTGCCCCCTCCTTTTAAAACACCTTTTTACAACTATAAGGAATGATATAATCACAAGGGACACACACGGCTTTAAGAAGCAGATTGTCCATGTTTATCTTTCTCGTTCTTATTATCCACTACATTTTTGTTATTGAATATCTTGATGTCTACGTCCTTATATAAATGTAAAAGTGTTGCATTTAAGTTCATATACATGTAGCTATGGTACAGTGTAACAAGAAGCAAAAGACCAGGAAATGCCACAATCATTTTGACGAGTTAAAACTTAATGAATTGCCGAATAATTATGATTACATTGTTATTACAGAATCATGTAGAATATAATACCTAATAAAATGAGTGGAGAGTCTTTCCTATTGCACATATTATTTCAATTTGATATTAATTCATTTTAAAATAACAATAACCCTTTAACTAGCTGGAATTGATGCTAAGTGACAAGTACATACACAACTGAATAAAACAACTCAGGTATGGCTAATCATATGACCTCTAACTTTGACATAGTCTTTATTTGAGCATATAGGGTGTCTTTTTAAAACGTGGTTCTTTTGGAAAATATTGTTGTTGTTTTTTTTTTTACAAAATGGCAATGGAACTTTCAAACATACTCTTTAGTCAGATTTCATTTAAGGTAATAACTAATATTGGTGATCATTCGTTATATTTACAGAATAACCGCCCTTGATTCTAACAATAAGTTTCATAACTTTCAATGTTATTCATTTTCCCCTTCTTTTTCACTTATAGAATGAAAATCTTATATAGAGACAGTGTTTTTTAAAAGTGTCCAAAGGTAATAGAATAGGGCAGTCCGGGCCGCTTTAGCCTACTGTGCTTCCCAGGACAATTTTTCATGGGTGCCAAGACGTTCATTAGGACCCCCTAGAGGCGATAAAAGGCCGTCCTAAAATTTAATCTGTTTGGTTTATGTGAAAATCCTGGTTTCCATGGCAACCAATAGCGGATTCGAGGATGGGGTGCGCCTACAAAATTCAATCTCATTGACTACTAAACTTAGTACAAAATTAAAGATTAAGACATACGCCTTTTATCCATTTGTTCCATATGCAAAGTATCTAATTTTCATATTCATAAATATTTGCGAAAACATTAAAAAATGTGATTCAAGAATGGGTATATACCCACTAAAGTAATAATATCTCTGCTGCTACTTATCACAAAATACTTAAATGGGTACCAGAAGAAAGTCCACACACCAGCCCATTATTCTATGGTCAAATGTAGTCTAGAAAAAACACATCATAAGTTTACTAAGAAGTCTATTTAATTTCGGTAACATAGGTTTAATGAGCTGCAGCAAATCAGCCGACCATTTGGTTTGGGGTCATCAGCAGTGGTCCAGCACACATCTCTAGAACATTACTCAGTCCGGATAAGCATGTTAAACAAATAGTCACAGGCAAGCTGTATATTTAATGCTTGAATTTGAGTGACTGTCCCATGTGCTACATGGCACTAGACACTGATAATTAACTTTGTTTAAAAATTCAAAGTTAATTATTCTAAGCAGAATAAACACATGGTAATAACTCGGGTGATATCTGTATTGCTGTATAATTAGAGATATTGATATTTGAAATATAATGCTTGAATTTGAGTGAATGTCAGACGTGGCACTAGAAACTGATAATTAACGTTGTTTAAAAATTCAAAATTAATTCTTAGCAGAATAAACACATCTAAATAACTCAGATGATATCTGTATTGCTGTATAATTAGAGATTCTGATATCTGAAATATAAATCAAATTGAAAGATGACTACCATGGTAGCTACACTGGTTGCATTAATGTCACATATATGAACCTAAATAATACCCTGATGTCCACAAAAAGTTTCAGTTTAATACAACCAGCTGTTCGGGAGAAGTCAAACATAACATCATGGCGGCCATATTGTATTTAACAAAATCTGAAACTACCCAATGACATTATGTTCCAAACACAGTTTCAGCTTGACCTAAGTCGTTTTGGAAACAAAATAAAAACGTCACTATTTGAACCAATATGAACCTCCAGAATGCCTAAATATCGCAAAATTTCGGCCCGATCTGAAAGGCAGTTTGGAAGAATAATTTGAAAATGCATTTTAAGATGGCCGCCTTGTTGGCAAGGAAAGGGTTCTATAATGAATCAAGGACACTAAATCTGTGAATATCTTTATAATGCACCACCTTATATCAATAAATATGGTGATGTAACATTGCCCTAGTAGAAAAGCAAATAAAAATCCCATATTTTCTACAAAAAACACGGTTTTTTTGTGATTACCTACACATTTTGGGTAATTTAAAGGATTTTCCAAAGCGAAATTAGTCTCGAACGTGAATAAACAATTGGACGGACTGGTGATAACCGCAAGCAGCAGTACTACATTTGTAGTTCGTCTCTAGCACAAACGTGCATTTATTTTCAACGAGTCTGATTTGGCTGATAAGCAGTTTTATTTCTTAATAACAAAGTCTCAAGGGGCCACTTTTAGATATTTGACATTGTATGAAAAAACTAATATATATTGATTTGTTCTAAAAACTAGAACGCTTAATTTCCTTTCCCTGAAGTGACTTTCTATCAATAACTCCCCACTGCTAATTGCGACAAAAATCGTCTGCTGTGATTCGTCTGCTGATTAGTTTGCTGCTTCTGTAGCAAACATTGTGAACAAAGATCATATCACCTCAGTTTGATCTAAGTAAGTAAGGGTGCAAAGATCAGGAATCGATACAATCAAGTACCACACCTGACCTAGGATACCGATGGGAAAGTGACAAACTCACTGTAAGACACCACAAACGAAAGCCAAGAGGTCAACCCTTTCCCAGCAGGTGACCACAAGGCACAAATAAACAGACAGGCACAAAGGCATAAGTCATATGCCGAAACTAGTTATTGATGTTGGCATTTGCATGCAACAGACGATTTTAGCAGATGGCATTTCCAGTAGCAGCCAAAGGCTGAATCACAGTTGAGTCAGCTCAAATAAATGTACAATGGTGGTACAACAAAAACTTATTAATTCGAGCTCCGATAGTTAGAACTGCGCGCTAACTCGAATTAACCGAGATATATTACGTCGGAGGAGTAAAGGAAAACAATGAGTCAACAACAACAGAACCACCACCTTAGCACGACAACAACATGGTAGAAATATACCAGTATACGTTCTTTGGATCGTTTATTTTAACCCATAATACCCCTATTCCACACAGGCCACGAATCGCCCGAATCGCCACGAATTGTTTTTTTTTCATATTCGGGGGGATTCGTGAGGTTTCATTAAATTATTTTCTCCAATCGTGATGTTCTACAAGTCAGTCCCGATTCAGATACGATGTCGTTACGAATATTCGGGGGGAATCGGCTCAATTCGACTGGAATCGCGCAAGAATTCATTACGATTAGCAAAATAACATTAGAACATGCTGCACGAAAGTTAAGGAATCAATTACGAAACAGTTAAGAATATGCCGAATGCAGCAGGAATTGGGCACGAATTAACAGAATTTCGCGACGATTTGCCACGATCCGCGAGATTTTCTCTCACGATAGTTATAAAAAAGGCCCATACATGCTTCGGGGCATCAGTTCCAAAATAAATTTTCCTCGTAAACACCAGTAGAATTGATCCTGCAACTTGAGTGTTGAAAACGGCTTTTTATATAGCTAGATGAAAACAACTACGTTAAAGTCGAGAGGCCCTGACCCAGACTCTTTGACTTGGAAAAATATGACAGTTCGCCATTCGCAAATTCACCAGCCAGGAGCTACTGACTGATCCTGATTGTGCTCCAGAATCTGCCAAATCTGTTTCAACTTCTAGGACTGCTCACATGCGCGTGACGGGGTAATTAATCTTAGGGAAAGTCCTTCTACTATCTCTTTCTTGGTTTTATTGCTTGGCTTAATCTCCCGATTCCCCACGAATGAGCTAAGAGTAGCTAAGAATGCCCTAAAACGCATCCGAATCGATTACGATTCAGTTACGATGTCCAAGAATGCCTTAGGAATTTGGTACGAATCACGCACGATTTTTCGAATCAGGGAATTCGTGGCCAAAGTTTTGAACAGTTCAAAACTTTTGAGTCGAATTCCCGATAGACCTACGAATTGGAAGAACTCACTACGGACTGCGCGAATCAGTTAAGATCTTCACGAACTGAGTACGATTCAGCTACGAATCCAAATATATGTCAATTCGTGGGATTCTGGGCCTGTGTTGAATAGGGGTATAAAGCGCCACCTAGAAGTTGCAGCAGACGACAATTTCAAATTTTGCTGCTTTTTCAAAAATAATACATAAAGCATGATATTTCATGAGAATACAGGCAGACGATTCTCATGAAATATAATAACTTATTTTTAAGAGAAAATTAGGAAAAAAATGTCACAAAAATTGTCGTCTGCTGCAGTCGTGATTGGACCTTTAAGGGTTAACCACTTTGATCCAGCAAGCATTTGTGAACATACCATACACATATGATGAAATCTTTATTAATCATTTTGATACAGTAGATGCAAATGATATATATACTGAACCACACTTCTAGCACAAAATCAAACTGAACATTAAATATTACATATATTAGTTTATCCATTGTAACGCAATTTTATCAAAAATTTAAACATATATTTATGAAAATGAAAGTAGAACTTCATCAATCAATCATTCCCTTTTAATCATAACCTGATTGGTTGAAAATCTGCCATAACCCCTGAACGGTACAACAATTTTGGCAAGACCTCCAAAATCAATTAAAGCTACATTCCTGAAACATTTTGCGTTGGAAGTGTGGGTCAGTATATGTTCCTTTAGTGAAGAAGATCATTTATTAAAATACACTTCTCATACCGGTATGCGAGGAACTTTTAAAGTAAGGAAGAAGGCAAAGATCAGGAATCGATACAATGAAGTACCACACCTGACCCAGGACACCACATGGGAAAGAGGACAAAAAAACACACAAGAAAACATCACATACAAGAAAGCCAAGAAGTTAGCCCTTTCCCAGCAGGTGACCACAAGGCTGCAAGGAACAGATATGACAGCATGACAGACACGAAACATAAATACATGTAACAAAAAGGATCTACTAAAGAAGCACCGCCTTGGAACGGTCAGTAAAATATTCTTACTGGGGGTATAAACTAGTTTTATGGTACCAGCCTCACCCTTATTTCTGAAGTGGATCAAGACAAATAGATGAATGGTTCGCATGAAAGATCCCTAACTTATCGATGTGTCATCTCCTAGTAAATACAAATCGAGACATAAAAGGAGATAACACAATGTAAGAACTCAACAGTATATACAACTGAATACCTGAGTAAAAGAAATTCAACAGTTATACCCTGGTGTGCCTGACCACAGACACAACATCAGGCCCTTACACTTTTCATCTATAAATAAGTTTTTATGTCTTAAAATCAATTTAAAACCAGTATCAACACTGATACTTGTTTGTTTCTAAAACTAGCTATAACCTAGCATATCAGTACAGAATATTTTAACTGAGTTAAGTGTTTTCAGAGTACCTGAATGTCCAGTTTGGCTCTTAAACTAACAAGTTCTAAACTGCAGGCTTCTAAGCCAATTTAACATACTCTAGATTATATTCTATTTCATTAATTAGTGTGTGCCACTATTTATCACATGTAGTGAGTATATGGGTCGTGTTCACTTTATTCTGTTGGTTTGAACTACTTAATACAAGTCAGTTATTTAATTAATATAGGTGCTGCGCTCGAAGCTCATTTACATGTCATGTTGAGTATGATCAGGAAATCCCCAATCGCACTAAACTGCAGGATTCTATGCCAAATAAAACATAATCTAGATTCTATTCTATTTCATTCATCAGTATGTGCCACTATTTATCACATGCTTTGAAGGTTTTCAACAGCCCTGTAAAGTTAAGGCTATTGTTTAGGATAAAACCATGTCTGAATCATAGTAATTAGCTTGTTTAAACACTTCAACTGAGCTTCATTGTTTGGACTGATTTATCAGGATATGATTTCTGTAATATGAAGCACAACTTAATACTGGTCCAGTTAAAGCACCCAATGCACAGTCAATTTGTACATGCAATCGATATTTAAAACAATGCTTTGCATCACCTAATTGTTGTTTGGTTTCTATGAATTCATTTGTTATGTTACATGTTGTCCAACAGCCATGAAATAATGTCATCATGCCAAAACTGTCCAACTAACCATTCTCATTTTGGCAACCATATTGCGGTTTTTCATCATGGTCTGCATTGTTTGCAAGGACAAAAGAGTACTCAAGACAGTAACACTTTATAATTTGGAAATTTCGACCTATGATCCCTAAAAATTGAATGGGCAATTCCAAATTTGGTTTCATTCGGGAAGTCCACCACAAGCACGCACTGCATATCAACCCAGGGCACCGCGAGGAAGAGCCACAGAACACTAACAGTAACAAGACATGAGAAAGACCATTAAAGCAACCAGCCAATCTTCCTCGTCAAGATAATTGCAAAGATAGAAAGGACACACAGTAATGTATGCCAAACCAAAGACCAACACAGAACACCCACAAGCAATGGGAGGTACATAAAACAATAAATCAACAACAACAGAACCAACGCATTAGAACGGACGGCAGCCTAAGCCACAGGGGGGTTTGTATGCATTTTACTGGTACCAAATATTCGCCCTAGATTCTGTTGTCGTTAAAACAACAATTATTAAGCTCGCATGGAGGCTTCATAACTTATGCAATGCATCTCACAGAGAAACAATATAATCAAATACACACTCTACGATGAAACAAAGAAAATGGCCCATGACTCCCAGAGTCAGAGCTCAAGAAAAAATCTCAAGTTGAGCTACGGTGGGCCCAGCCAAAGACAAGCATCGGGCATCAACCAACGGATTGGACCTTTATGTCAAGGCCGTCATTGATTCTGAGGCCTGACCAACCGTCGTGCAATTAAAGAGAAAACCATAGCTATAAACCGTGATTGGGTTTATGACCAGGCATGCAGACTGTTGCATGATATCCATGTTGTATCCGATTCTTTTTATATCGTTTAATTATCTTGTTAAATTGATCATTAAAAATAGGCTTTCTAACAATTCTTTTAAATTTATAAACTAAATTTATATAAAATACAGGTTCTGATATGCCTTATTGCAGAAGATTTTTTAAATTCGTTTAAGTTTTTTCCTGTATGGAATCTATTATCTACTTCTGCCAAATTATTTTGAATTTCTATAAGCTGTTTCGTAGAATTATTTTGAAGTTTATCTCAGCATCAACAAAAGCCATTCCCTCTTGATTGGATCCATTGCCTTATATAATTTATTATGGGCTCGTATATAGTGGCACAACTAGGTAGTACATACATTCATATATCTAATGCGTAACGTCACATTGCATTCAGAAAATTTCTTTTCAAGTGGAATCATGCTCCTGAAGAATAAGAAAGCAAACGGACATGGCCAGTAGGCGCTAATCTTACATGTCACAGCCACGAGAAGAACTTTGCTATCAAATGTTAACCTCGTTTCTAACTTGATGTATGCTTGATTTATACTGGTACTGTCATGCCAGCCAAGAGTGACAGTGACGTCATGTTTTGTTTACAAAGTTATCAGGGACTAATAACCGATGGATCACTTGTGTATATATCCTATCCGCAGGATAGAATTAATACACATGTGATCTTTCGATTCCCGTTAGCTCAAGTGGAGTGTACAAATTAATGTTCAACTTAACAATTGAAAACAAAATATTACGCCACTGTCACTCTTGGTTGGCACGACAGTAGTATTCCCTGGTTAAATGAACACAAATAAAAACCATTACTAGCGGCGTCATTTACTCTTTAGTATGAGGAAGGCAATATGGCGAAAAACATTTAGTATGTAGATAAAATTGGCCAATAGTTCGTGCTGGTGTTGAAAAAAAACTTTCCGGTTAAATTCAGTTATACTGACAGCAACAAAAATTAAATATGATATCTAGCATTCATGCACTATCAAAATTCACAACCATGCTTTTATTTCATAAATTGGTCTATTTGATGCCTCGAAGCATATATACATAGGCTTATATAACTGACCATTGTGGTAGAACATATTGATTGTTAACCTTATAAAAAGTTCAGTAAAGGTTAAATACTCAGAATCAATTTTAATCAAACTACCATTAATAGTAATTTATTATTTAAAGTACTAATGGTCAGTGAAATAAATATTGATTCCAATTACTGAGTCTAGACAACCCACTGTATTGTTTCTTTTACCTTACGCTGGGACATGGCCTTATACAAATTGTATAGCCTCTGTTTGTGGAGGCTTAGATATTAACAGGACATCATGCGCGGATCCAGAAAGTTTTGTCAGAGGGGGTCCAACACTGACAACGTTTTTTTAGTTGATGGGATGGAGAGAGGATCGATATGCCACTAAAAGTAGGCCACCATCGGCCCGCCTGCGAAACGCCACATTGATTGCTGGCTTGGTACTGAGATTTGTGATTTTTAGGGGATCCAGATCAATATTGCTAGGAAACCCTATATTTTTTGTGAATTGTCAGGGGGGGGGGGGGTCCGGACTCCTGATCAGCTCCTCTGGATCCGCCCATGGACATGCAAATAAGCTTTCAGTTCTGCATTAAATAAGTAGCCCAAAATCACAGAATAAAGTAAACATGACCCAAAGATTAAGATAACCTGCTTTTATGTACTTATACTATTAGTTTAAAACAACAAGCACCAGAATCACAGTTTGAGGAAGTAAGTAGGTTATCAAAAGATTACATAAAGGTTTTCTAAAAGTTGTGGAAGGTTTTATGCAAACGCGCAGACTGATCAGAGCCTTTGCTAGTCGCTTAAATATTCTATGACTGTTAAGCTACTGACCGAACATCATTTGGAGTTTCTAAGCTTAATGAAAAAAGTCAATAAGCAATGCTTAGTAGATACCCCCGCACAGTAAGTCAGTGAAAAAACTTGGCAAGTTATACTTCACGCCAGCAGACCTTAGTTATGATAAGAAGATTTCAGTAGAGTCTGTGCAAACAAAAATTATAAACTCCTTCATGCATATGTTCAATATGTCTACATTGTATGAGCAAAGTATCAAATTGCTCCATCAAAAGCTGTAGTAGGAGTTGATCGGCCCATAAAGGCACTATCCGTGCATATACAAAAGCCATATAAGGGAATAATTGTCTAAGTTCTCACAGCTGTCATTTTGTCAAAAATTATTTTTTTCAACCAGACTCCTCCATGCATATGTTCAATGTGTCTATATTGTATAGGCAAAGTATCAAATTGTTCCATCAAAAGCTGTAGCAGGAATTGATCGGCTCACGAAGGCACCATCTATGCATAAATAAAAGCCTTATTAGGGAAAAATTGTCTAAGTTCTCACAGCTGTCTTTTTGTCAAAAATTATTTTTTGTGAACCAAAGTCATTCATGCATATGTTCAATGTGTCTACATTGTATCCACAAAGTATCAAATTGTTCCATCAAAAAGTGTAGTATGAGTTGATCGGCCCATGAAGGCACCATCTATGCATATACAAAAGCCTTATTAGGGAAAAAATGTCTAAGCTCTCACAGCTGTCATTTTGTCAAAAATGTTTTTTTTCTGAACCAAACTCCTTCATGCATTTGTTCAATGAGTCTACATTGTATAGGCTAAGTATCAAATTGCTCCATCAAAAGCTGTGGTAGGAGTTGATCGAAATTATTTTTGTGAACCAAAGTAATTCATGCATATGTTCAATGTGTCTACATTGTATCCGCAAAGTATCAAATTGTTCCATCAAAAAGTGTAGTATGAGTTGATCGGCCCATGAAGGCACCATCTATGCATATACAATTGCCTTATTAGGGAAACATTGTCTAAGTTCTCACAGCTGTCCTTTTGTCAAAACTTATTTTTTGTGAACCAAAGTCATTCATGCATATGTTCAATGTGTCTACATTGAATCCACATAGTATCAAATTGTTCCATCAAAAAGTGAAGTATGAGTTGATCGGCCCATGAAGGCACCATCTATGCATATACAAAAGCCTTATTAGGGAAAAAAATGTCTAAGCTCTCACAGCTGTCATTTTGTCAAAAATGTTTTTTTCTGAACCAAACTACTTCATGCATATGTTCAATGTGTTTACATTCTAAAGGCAAAGTATCAAATTGCTCCATCAAAAGCTGTGGTAGGAATTGATCGGCCCTTGAAGGCACCATCTTTGCATATACAAAAGCCCTATTAGGGAAAAATTGTCAAGTTCTCACAGCTGTCATTTTGTCAAAAATTGTTTTTTCTGAACCAAACTTCTTCATGCATATGTTCAATGTGTCTACATTGTATAGGAAAAGTATCAAATTGTTCCATTAAAAGCTGTGGTAAGAGTTTATCGGCCCATGTATGGCCTATAATAGCATAAGCATAAAACCCTATCTTAAAAGCCATTTAGAACTACAAAGGGAAATAACTCTAATAGAATTGGCCCCTTGCCCTTACTTTTTTGTCTTAAGTATTTGTCTTGCATATATGAAGATGTTTGCAAGGTTTGATGAAAATCCAGTAATGACTCTTCAAGATATTAAGGAAACAAAACGTTACGGACGGACGGATGCACGCACGGACGGACGGACGGACAGAAGTAAAAACAGTATACCCACCACAAACAAAGTTTGCGGGGGGTATAAAAATCTTCAAATTGTTCCATCAAAAGCTGTGGTAAGAGTTGATCGGCCCATGTATGGCCTTTAATAGCATAAGCATAAAACCCTATATTAAAAGCCATTTAGAACTACAAAGGGAAATAACTCTAATAGAATTGGCCTCTTGCTTACTTTTTTGTCTTAAGTATTTGTCTTTCATATATGAACATGTTTGCAAGGTTTGATGAAAATCCAGTAATGACTCTTCAAGATATTAAGGAAACAAAACGTTACGGACGGACGCACGGACGCACGCACGAACGGACGGACAGACGGACGGACAACGTGAAAACAGTATACCAACCACAAACAAAGTTTGCGGGGGGTATAAAAAGAGACTGCAAAGGCTCGTCTTGAGTCTACACTTGTCATAATGCCGCATAGTTGTAAATCACATGTCACAGCTCAATTATGTTGTCTAATAGCTAAAGTGGAATGATTTTCTGTCACTCTTTAACTTTTCAATGTTGTTAAGTATGATAAACACGCACTGTGTACCTTTGATGTCCGCCATTCACATGAAATACAATGCAGCTAAAAACAATACTGTGACGTATGTAGTGCTTGTATTCTGTTATCAGAGACGCTGTTACCTGCATCCATAGAACATAGTTCATAAAGTGTAGCGGTGTGTCATACCAAAATAGATTATCTATAATCTACTAGTGCCCAAATAAACTATTCTTTAACAACAGAAGACTTACTGAGAAGCTTTTTGCTGCTGCTACGTCATAGAAAATACAAACTTGACAATGAACATTTTTCTTGTCAAAAACTGCAAGATTGTTGGATTAACAATGTATAATTACCAGAGGCTGCCTCAATAACGGATGCTGTAAAACATTAAAACATTCACAGCATTACAATTTGGCGATTTTAAAAGACGGTCATGTTGGCGTAGTTTCATTTTGGTGGTTTCTCGATTTAATGTCATTTTTTAATTATCTATTCTCATAGGGGCTACTTGCATAATCTTTCCTTTAATAGTATCCCGGTTTCCTCTGAGTTGAAAAATACTGTACCGTTCAAAAGTTAATTTTGACGACCCAGATACCAACATACCAAGGATGTGTGTTCATATATTGCTTATTGTGTAAAAGAAAGAAAGAGGGCAACGATCAGGAATCGATACAATCAAGCACCATACCTGACTTTACATATACTTAAATTCGAAACTGTAATTCGCGCTCTCAAATTTTGGCGATTTTTGTTTTTACCGCCAATAGCGCCAAATAAAATTACCTGCAAGATACTTCAGTATGGTACCTAGAGGAAGAGACACAAGAACACAGGTAAACTAACTAGACATGGATAAAGCAGTAAAAGAATAAACAAAGCAACCAGCTCTCTCTCTCTTTCCCTCTCTCTCTCCAAGCGAGATGATTATCACAATATAAGGACGGTATAGTTCGACGTTTTCTTCTCTTTTGAATTATCAACAAGGTAAGAATCCACCTGAAAACAAGTAAATGTGTCCGTCACAGATCATACAATAACATATGACACACACACGCACGCACGCACGCACGGAGAGAGAGTGGGGGAGCACAATATCATGGCAACCAGCTCTCCCTTTATCAGCGAGAAGATTGCCAACTTAAAAACATACAACCAGGATTTGCCATGAAACACACGTTGGTTGTGAGCAATAGAAATATGAATTACATAAAAACTAGCATAGCTTTGTTTAACCACAAATTTCATACTTGTTAAATTTTACACTGTGAAGAATTGGTACCAGTTCCTCACATCACGTGAAAAATTGGTACCAATACGTCAATTATCTTGTACCATTATCTCACATATCTTTGTGAAAAATACGCACGAAGTCAAATTTCATATAGCACACATGCGCATTCCTCACATTGATAAAATACCCCCCCCCCCCACCAAAAAAAAATCTGCTGCATTTTGCATTCGATTCCAATTCTTCACAGTTTTGACACTGACATAATTTATGTGACGATTAAGTACTAGTTCTTCACATCTGTGATAATTTGGTACCAATTATTCACATGTATAAGGATTTGGTACCAGTTCTTAATACGTGTGAGATTTGATACCAATTTTTCACATGTGATGATTTGATACCAGTTTTTCACAGATATGAGGATTCGGTACCGATTTTTCACACGTATGAGGATTTGGCACCGATTCATAAATTTTACACACCAAAAAAGTATCGACATTGATCGTACTTAATTTTCACATTTGCCAAAAGTGACGATTTGGTACCAATTCTTTACATGGTGTGAAATTTACGAAGTGTGAAATTTGCGGTTCAACATAGGTTTATTACCTAATATGTGACCAATTAGTAAAACCAGCATCGAAATCTTGCAGGTCATATCCATGTCTTGCCAGATGTATGCAGCGGTTCAATTTTATCTGAAATAGACATTGAGATCGGAATACTATTTGTAGGATGTAGATGAACATGACTCGGGAATAAGCTGCATATTTTTATGATCTAAGTTATTTAGAGCGTTTAACCAGCTCCTTTTGTCGTTGCCTAGATAGTATATTTAATACTCTTACTTGCCAAATCCTAAATTTGAAGACTGAAACTGGTCTCTGGGGCTGAGTATGCCAGTTTGAATTGTTATAGGATTTATAAGCACCAAAGACAGGTTTGCCCATGGCTAATAATGTTGCATTGACATAAGTTGCCTATTTACCTGCATTTTACACATGTACTTGATGATAGTAATAAGGTCCTTACTTAATTTTCAATCTGTATACATCGTAGAAAGCCACATAAGCCACTCCCAAATATAGTAAGTGAGTATGATCAGGAAATACCACAATCACAAACTGCAGACAACCCCCCGGCACCGCGAGGAAGAGCCGCCCAACCACCACGAGACACCAGGAAGACAATTTAAGCAAAGCAACCAGATCTCTCTTCCCCATCAAGATGATTGCAATACTAGAACGGACATAAAGTAACATACAACAAAACATAGAAAAGTTACAGACTCCCACAATGGGAGTAACAATAAACAAAAAAGTCAACAACAACAGAACCACCGCCTTAGAACGGACAGCAGCCTAAGCCACTGGGGGGGGGGCTTCAATGCATTTTACTGGTACCAAATCTTCGCCCTAGATTCTGCTGTTGTTGAAGTACAAGAAATGTTCAGCTCGCATGGAGGCCATCCAACTAATGCAATGTATCATCATTGAGAAACACTCTAATCAAATTAACACACCATGATGAAACAAAGAAAAGGGCTCATGACTCACAGATAGTCAGAGCTAAAGAAAAACTCAAGTTGAGCCACGGTGAGTCCAGCTACAGATAAGGCACCAACCCACCAATTAAAGCTTTACGTCAGAGCCGTCATAGTGTCTAAGGCCTGACCCACCGTCGTGCAATTAAAGAGGAAACCATAGCTATAAACCGTGATTGGGTTTAAAACTAGGCATGCGGACTGTCGCATGATATCCAAGTTATATCCAACGCTTATATAACGTTTTACTATCTTTTTGAATTGATCACTAAAATTAGGTTTTCTAACAATACGTTTGAATTTATAAACTAAATCACCATAAAATATCGATTCTGATATGCCTTGTTGCAGAAGAGTTTTTAACCCAATATTGTATTCAACAATTAACTCTGAGTGTCTGTGGTAGAATTTAGAAAATGCTTTTCGATTTTTATGATATCTATAACCTTGTTTTAATAACTAAGCAGTTAAAATCAAATTTCTGCTGTTGAAGTCATCAACATAAGAACACACTCTCGCAAAACGAATAAGCTGAGAAATATATACACAATAGGAAGGAGAGCGAGGAACATCTCCATCAAGAAAGGGGGAATTTACTATTTCAAAATTAAAATCATCCCGTTTATCATAAATTTTATAAGAAACTATGCCATTTGTTATTGACAAGTTCAAGTCCAAAAACGGAGCTTCAGTATCAGAAGAATTCGCCTTATTTAACTGAAGTTCAGTGGGATATATCTGACCAACCATTTGTTCAAAATAAGGATTATCAACATTAAGTAAGTCATGTAAATATCTGGAGGTTGAGTTAAAAGCTTCAATAATATCAGTATGATTATTGTTAAACAAAGACAACATGAAGTCTCTCTCATAACAAAACAAAAACAAATCTGCAACAAGAGGAGCACAATAAGTACCCATTGGAATACCTACAATTTGTCTATATAATTTCGAGCCAAATCTTATCGATATATTGTCCAAAAGATAATGGAGCGCATCACACATTTTCTGACATGACCATAATTTATATCGTTTAGGTTGTTCAGAAGTAAAAAGGCTTTTTATCATTACAAGCCAAATAAAGGGAGCCCTCTCTATTAAATGTTTGTTCAATCAATTCTGTTAGTTTTTCTTTGATTAGATTATGAGGCTGTAGTATAGAGAGTAGAGAAATCATATGTAGACAAACCAGATGCTAGAAAACCTCAACACTTCAATTTATTAAGAATTTCACCTGAATTTTTAATAGACCAAAATTAATTTTTACCATTTCTTTCATAAACAGTTGTGCTATATTTAATGACATGGTTTTTAATCTCAGTGAGGCAGGGAGTCAAAAAATATAGACAACTCAGTAGTTGTACATGCACTAGAATTAGCAATAAAACGCGATTTATAGGGCCGTTTATGAATTCTAGGTAACCAGTATAACGTAGGAAGCTTGCTATGGTCCTCATCAACAAACAACCCAAACTTAGCTGCCATATGGCATCGATGCCTATCAACGATAGACGTCTCATCAAGCCTGTTATGCTCATATGTGTTTGCAGTGCTAAGTTCATTCTTAAGGGTGTTAATATAGTATCTTTTTTCAAACGACCACAACATTGTTGGCAGCCTTATCTGCGGGGGCCAAAACAAACCTCCTATGGCATTTTTGGATCCCTTTCTTCAAGTGTCTAAAAGTGAATTTAGGTTTAGGTGGTAGAAGATCTAAATTGTTGCAGTAAAATGAAATTCTACCATCAATAATTTTAAAAATATTTAGTTTCCAACTATTTAAGGCATAAGACTCAACGTGCTCTCGTTTACACCAGCGATTACAAAATTCTTGTAAGGCTCCTGCAATTTCCTCCCGACATGATTTGAAGTCTATTGGCACAGGAAACTTTTTTGATCTGGAACAACTCTTATGTGTTTTGTTCTGGTGTTCAAGAAGACAGGGATATATACAGTTGCATTATTTTATGCTAAAGGCTTCCTAGTGAAAGGGTGTGTGTGTGTTTAAATTCTCTAAAACCTCCAAATTCTCTAAAACCTCTGGGCCAACTGAAGCCAAATATCATGTGACACCATGGGATATGGGGAAATACGGAAAGCTTATTCAAATGATTTAGGTCATTTGTTGTTATTCATTATTGTCAACCCCCGGGGGCGGGGACATTTAGCGGGGATTTTACCACAAATTTAGGCCTTCAGTGCAGGACTTATTGCAGGGCTTCGAAAATTGAAAACTAAAAGCCCCGCTCATGATAACCCGGCCCTGAGGGGGCGGGGGATACAAATGACTGGTGCATAGTATGCAATATTATCAGATGGCATGAACCATTGGATTTATTGCCATTTTTTCAATTCGGCCTTAGATTTGACACACAGTTAGACATTTTAAATGGCTCAAGCTGCTGCAATTGGACATGAGCGGACCCAAAGGGGTACAGGGGGTCTGGAATTCCATCGGAAATTCACAAGTGGTTAAAGTTTTCCATAGATATACTGGTATGGTCCCATTGGGTCCAATTGCTTCTCATACGGCCCTCTATGCAATACGTTGATGACTAAAATGCTGTCAGGACTCCCCCTCCCCCTGGCGGAATTTTCAGGATCCGCCCATGCTGGACCTATAAAATAATATGATATATTGGTTTTGTGACAGAAACCCATTGTTTGCTTTGACGATATTGAAATTGTTAGATGGATGGTACTAAATGTGCGCTTAAAGCAATAATTTACTAATAAAATGCACCACATCGTTGTATTGGTTTATTTCACTGACCTTCCCATTTCTCCTAATTTCTAGAGTTTTGAAATAGAAAATACAATTCTCATCCTATGTTAAATTCACGTTTGTATTAGTGTGCGTCTTATTATATACATTTAGTTTGTGCTTCCCTGTCTGTATCATTTCCAACAGTAGGGGAGACAGGTGAAGATAAGTAGTCCGGACAGTGTCCATTTATCATTTTTTAAAACAATGTTAGGCTAGCTTATGCTTTTCTTCTTAAAATAACATGTCTTTGAAAGACATTTTACTGGCCATTCCTAAACTGCAAACAGCTTGTTACTATCACAAGAATCCTAAGAATTATAAGCTGTTGAATATGACAACCCTGAAGAAAACGTTGTGTGAGTTAAGAATCTTATCTTAAAATACAGCAGGAAATCCTATCTGTATGCTTTAAAACACAATATATGAGCATTCTATTGATAAGCAAGACTGAAAGGGGATATTAAACATTGTTTCTGGTGTAAAATAGCATTTTGATGTTTGATTGCCAATATGCTTTTTATGTTATATTAACTTTAAGGCGTTTTATATATTAATTAATACCCTAAATGATTCACCATAGTTTTTTTTAAATTTATTTCAAAACCTTTTGTGTGTTTGATAGATATAAAGATAATAATTTGTCTGAAATGGAATTTATCAGCTCGTATTAAGAGACTATATCAAATTGTCAAACTATATTTGCTTTTGTGAAATAATAAACATTCGAACTTTATAAAAAGGCAAAATATTTTACCAATTTGGCAAAATTTATAGCTTTTAAACTTCATTAACAAATAATATTAGAGCTCTCAAGTGATAGCTGAATACAAATATATTCCCACGTTTTGTCAAAACTGTTAAAGTGTCGTATATTTCCATATTAAAAATAGCATAAGGTACTATGTGTGATGCCAAAGACAGTATAAATTGAGTCTAATCTGGTAGTTCTGAAGACTGTTGGTACTAAGTTTAATTCAATAACTTATTTAATAGCAACCAAATAATTTTAGTGCAACCAGTTAACTGTTGTTTATATTATACAAAAATAGTCAGTAACATAATACAGGCTAATATTCCTGCTTTTTAACTTAATGTTGTGTTGGAGGTGGTAGCACACAAAAATGTGTGCTAACAATCCAGAGAAATCAAGCATGTATAAGTTCGTACAATAAAATTTGATATGTGTTACGTAAGATACTATGCGTTATAAGTGAATGTAATCAGAAACTTTTTCAGAATTTGTCTCCAAATGAAATTTTATAATGACATCTTATTTGCATATGCATATGGTAACACATTATGTTTAGTTTTGTTATCTTCAGCATAGCTTGCACTGTTTAGTGAATAAAACTGTTAATGAAATCAACATAGTATTTCTGATCAATTGCTCAAGCAATGTAAACTTTACATAAATAAGTAAATGATTTACAAACAACAAACTTCCATGAAAATGGGGGAAAAGTGTTGGGTGATGATGGGTTTTTACGTGACAATGATCGCATGTGATAGGATCATATCCTCAGAATCAGGCCAGTTGTTACCTACGATACCAATTTGAATTTATAAGACTTTATCAGCCAGAATAAGGGCAGACCAAATTTGGCCAGCTGACATTCAAGTTAATGTAAAATAGATTTAACGATGTTCTTTTAGCATGTGGGATGAAAAAGTAAACAGTGCTGTCATGAGATCTTACTTATTTTTATATGCAATGTCAAAAAAGCTGATGCTACTTTCTACTATACAGAATGTGACATAACCAAAATTATTGCAGGAATCCTCAATAGCAAAACATACAAAAAAAATAAATGTTCTGACAAAAATAGCAGTGAGAAGTCACTATCAACAGTGTTACCATGATAAACTTACATGCAATGTTAACAAAGTATACATGGATTTGTTGATAAGTATCTATGTATTTCTGATTTCCATGGGTCTTTTTCCTCAATTATCTCAATCATATTTCTTTCACAATTAAAAAGATATCATAACTATCAGATATATTGCAGTGCGTCTATTGTCATATGTGTTCGTGTGTGTGATATGGTATACCAAATATTGAAACCATATCTCAGATTTGTCCTTAGACAGTAGCAAAAGTATGAAAATTATTGCTTTTAGATGGAAACAATAATTGCTGATCTTATTTAATGTAATATATACAGTGCTAAAATGAAGATTTGATCAGCACGTGAGATTTTGGTACTTATCAAATATTGGCAAAAGTCAGCATTAATTGTCCATGCTGACGCAGTGGAGCCATCTGTCTTAATTCTGGTCTACATCTATACTTAGTGTATGCAGGCAGCAAAGGCTCTGGTGAGTCTACACATTTACACAGGCTAACATTAGCCTTCATTTCTTGAAACTGTGATAAGCACCAAAATCAAATGTGCTGGCTCATTTGATTTATTCTTTGCGTCACTAGTTATAATCTATTTAGCTTGATTTGAATTATGCAAATGATTAGAAGAATGTAATTTTGTAACCATGATCAAATTTTCATTTGGCATGCCAAATACGAATAAAACAAAATTGCACTGTTAGACTAAGAATAATTGACAGAAATAACTCAAAGCAAAATTACCAATGAATTATTTAAGTACATTCATTTAGTCATGTCTACAATACAATACTAACAATGCAAGGGAGCTTTCTATGTATTATCCCTTTTAAATATATGTCTAACAAAGAACCTTCAGAACAAATTTTATTCTGTCATGTTTCATTGCTTCACAAAATTGCATAACCAGATGACACAGATGACAAGTGTTATATTCTCCTAAAATATTGTGTTATGCTTGTTACCGAGATAAACTGAATACTGGACATGCTTTAGCTATAGATGGACTCATTAAATAGGGTATATAACCATAGGTTTGGCATGGTCGGTGCCATATATGGATCAGAAATAACTATGATTTAAAAAAAACCCCTTTAGATTCTGTTTAAGGATGAACACCTGTTTTAATTCTTCAATTTTTCATAATTGCACAATCTTCACTGGAAAAATGCCAAAATCCAATGAATCTTATATCTTTACCTTACGAGTTAAAAATAACCCAGTTGTCACAGTGATGCCTGATTTTGTAGCAAGGGTTTATAAAAAAAAGGCTTTACCTAACCCTAGTGACTCTCGGTCACGGAGCCTTGTCAGTTGGTCCTGGTGTGGTTAATCACTGAAGTGTTCGTGTTGTATTCTACCGAATAGCACTAAATTGTTTATGCTCTACCGAAAATAATGACCACCAGCGCATAAGATAGAAATATCTTTAAACCACATCCACTAAATCTCCACCCAAATAATATCAAAAAGTGTTCCTCATAATGCCCTCTACCAAAATAGCGCTAACAGTTATGTGCAGTTTACTTTGCACCACCCTTATTCACCAGGGCCTGGAATTACAATGCCTCCTTAGAGTTAAGGAAGACTTAAGTTAAGTGTTGATATTTTAACAGCTATATTAGATACTAAATAAATTGCCTGGATCGATGCAGTACTTGTGGTCAAAGATATCATTGTGATCTACAGAGAAAATGAAACTATTTTGATTTTAATCAGTTTGAAACGTTATTTTTCGCATCCTGAAAAATCAATACTTAAACAAACAAACGCTCAACGCCCACTTGGAACATACCAATTAAATTGTGAAAAAAGGAAATAATGTTTATGAAACACTATGCCCCCAACCATTAGTTTGTCGATAAGGATGATCTCACCATCATTTTCACAAGGGTATTTTTTTAATCTTAGCTCACAATCCAGACTTATTTTTTTTAATTCTACTCATAATCCTCTAACATCTATCCAAATCTGAGGCTACTAGCTGTATTAGTATTTAAAATATCTCTATTATAAGTTTTCGTTGACCAAATTTGCAAACGCAATCACTCGAAAAAATGTAAAAGGCAATTACTCGAAAAAAAAAATAACTTTTTTTTAATTTTCATCATGAAATCTACTTATTGTCCTCTATTAGCTGACAAAGTTTGAAGCTCATAGCTGTAATAGTTTTTGAGATATCTTGATTACACAATTTCATTATGACCCTTTAAAAGGAGCATAGCTCCCCGGAGACAGATAATCCAGACCAAATTTTTAATCTACTCATAATCTTCTATCATCTATCCAAATCTGAGGCGACTAGCTGTAATACTTTTCGAAATATCTCTATAAGTTTTCGATGACCAAATTCGCAAAGGGCAATCACTCAAAAAATGTAAAAGGCAATAACTAAAAAAACAACAAAACTTTTTCTTAAATTTTCACCAGATTATTTACTAATCATCCTCTATCAGGTATCCAAGTTGAAGCTCCTAGAGGTAATAGTTTTTAGGACATCAAGTTTTCTATTTCCATATTGTCAAATGCAATAACTCGGAAAAAATATAATATACTTTTTTTATTTTCACCAGTTAATTTACTCATTGTCCTCTATTAGCTGACCAAGTTTGAAGCACATAGCTGTAATATTCTTTAGATATCTTGATAACAAAATTTCATTATGACCCTTTAAAAGGGGCATAACTCCACAAAGGGTGATAATCCAGACTTTAAAAAATATGTGTCAATTATTTTTTTATGAGGAATCCTTATATGAATTTTTAAAACTGTATCTTAATAAATTTTAACGGACGCACGGACGGACGGACGGACAAGCCCAAAGCAATATGCCCCTTCAACTTTTCCAAAGTTGGGGGCATAACAAATGTTGGCATCTTGATCATATCATTCTTAGAAGTATACAATTGAATGTATATTTATTGAATAACCAACGCCTAGAAAATATTTATAATACGAGCTTGCGTTTTTTGACATAAAAGAGGTACAGCCCTATGCCACAGTTCATATATACCCTAATAGTATTGAAAATTCACAAAAATAACTTTTAAACTCCATTTACACTTCTATTATGTTTCGAACTAGCTTCATGTATAACAACCTCCTGTAAGTGTCACGGACATATTTGATATTTTAAATACTGCAGGTTAATTCACGCGCCATAGGACGTCAAACAATGCATCAATGAATTATTGATAACTATTCCCCAATCGTATTGGAATTATAGGCCATCGTAGATTATCTTAAATAACTTGATTTGTTTAATATGAAATGCAAATGATTTCCTCTGCTTGAAGAACGATTTCAATTAAATATCCTATAGACGGGTGTGGAAGTAGAAATTATTATTGGTACATAGCGGTCGACGTATATAGAAATAACAATCAATGTCCTGGATACGTGCAGCCGGACCAGGGTAATGTGATGATAGAGGTAGCATGTTTATAATACACAATTTGCCATATAATGACATATCTTAAACTGACATGTGGTAAAGAGGCAAATACAATCGACATGATACTTGATTAGCGTTAATTTAAAAATGGGTTTCTTTATTTTTCCAGTATAAGTTGTTGGTACACATTGCAATTGCCTCATAGAAGCAATTCAAGCATGTACTGACACATTAAAGATTTTACAGCATAAAACTTTTTGTTTTAGGGCAACTAGCATGGCGAAATGAACACGTTTTCTTGTAGTTTGGTGTACACCTGGATGACATAATGGACTACACTTTTTTATGTTACTAACAGCTTATCCTGTCTGACGCGCATGTACAACTGGTAGTTGCGAGGTTGTATATAAACTGAGATGGTAAACTACCTTTGACACAAAGAGAAAGAATATCAAGAACAGGACTGAACAACGAGTAACCTACACATGTACTAACAACTGAAGCTTGACAACTCTCTCTACCTCATATGCTCAAATGATAAAACAGAACAGAATATACCTTGTCAAAACCAACATAAGGAGGAGTGCTAAATTATACACAATATAAGTAGGTATACCAAAGTAAGTAAGGTTGCAAAGATCAGGAATCGATACAATCAAGTACCACACCTGACCCAGGATACCAATGGGAAAGTGACAAACTCACAGAAGACACCACAAACGAGAGCCAAGAGGTCAGCCCTTTCCCAGCAGGTGACCACGAAGCACATATAAACAGACGCGCACAAAACATAGCAAACACAAGACAGAACAAAAACATAAAAGATCCACAAAAGAAGTACCGCCTTGGAACGGTCAGTAAAATATTTTACTGGAGGGCTTAAACCGGTTTAACGGCGCCAACCTCACCCTTAATTCAGATGTGGATCAAGACACATAGATATTTGGTTTGCATGAAAGACCCCTAACTTATCAATGCATCATCTCCTAAAACATATAAATCAAGATATAACAAGGAGATAAAGCAAGGATAAGGACTCAACAGTAAATTAAACTGAATACCGGAGCAAAAGAAATCCAACAGGTAAACCCCGGTGGGCCCGACAAACAGCCAAAGCATCAGGCCCCTACCATCTCATCAATAGATAAGTCTTTAAGTCGGAACCATCATAGAGTCTGAAGTCCGACCCACCGGCGTGCAATTAAAGAGGAAAGCAAAGTTGCCAACTGTGATTGGGTTGACTACCAAGCATGCAGTCTGTTGCAATACATTAATGTTATAGCCAATCTTTTTATAATGGGAAATTATTTTAATGAACTGCGCTGAAAAATTATTAGAGCCAACAATCTTCTTCAACTTATACACCAAGTCACCATAGAAATCAGGTTCCCAAAGTCCTTGGCGCAAGAGAGATTTAAGTCCAACTTGGAATTTAGAAATCAAATCAAAGTATCGTCTATAAAATTTTGAAAATGTTTTGCGAAGTTTATGATACCGATAACCCTGTTTAAGAAGTTTCTGAGTTAACAGTTTATTGCGAGTGTTGAAGTCAGTAACATAGCTAGATGCCCTAGCAAAACGAATGAGTTGAGAGATATAGACTCCATAGGATGTAGAACGAGGAACATCACCAACTAAAAATGGGAAATTGACAATTTCAAAATCAAAGTCGTCACGTTTATCATAAATTTTGGTAGAAACAATACCATTAGAAATTGACAAATGCAAGTCTAAAAATGCGGCTTCGGTATCAGAGGCATTGGCTTTATTAAGTTGGAGCTCTGAAGGGTATATTTGACTAACCATATTTTCAAAATAAACATTATTAATATTTAAAATATCGTCCAAATATCTGGAAGTAGTGTTAAACGCATCAATAACATCAGCCTGCTTATCATCAGAAAGAGACATCATAAAGTCCCTTTCATAACAAAACAGGAATAAATCTGCAACCAGGGGAGCACAATTAGTGCCCATAGGAATCCCAACTACTTGTCTATAGAGCTTGGTGCCAAATCGAATAAAAATGTTGTCCAACAAAAAGGTCAGCGCATCACATACATTTTGACACGACCATGCATGATATTTTTTAGGTTTTTCTGAAGTAAAAAATGCATTTCTGTCACTACATGCAAGGTAAGGAGAGCTTTCTCTCTGGAAGGTTCTTTCAATAAGATCAATAACTTTATCTTTAATTAAATTATGAGGTAAAGTAGTGTAAAGAGTAGCAAATCATAAGTAGACAAACTGGTCGCATTGAAATCTCTAGCTTTAAGTTTATCTAAAATTTCACCTGAATTTTTAATCGACCAAAATAGGTTTTTACCGGATCTCTCATATACTTTTTCACAATATTTGATAACATGTTTTTAACAGCTGTAAGACACAAGGTTTATAATTTAGAAAGTTCTGTTGTCGTACAAGAACTAGAATTTGCAATAAATCTTGCTTTATAGGGTTTTTTATGGAGTTTAGGTAACCAGTACAACGTAGGAACTTTGTCTTGATTTTCTTTAGCTTTGACACCAAAATGTAGGGCTGTATGACAACCATGCCCATCAACAATCACTCTTTCACTTAAAGAAGGCTGCAGTTTATAGGCATTAGTGTCAACAAGCTCACGCTTAAGAGTATTAATATAATACAATCGTCATACAACTACAACATTGTTAGCAGCTTTATCTGCTGGAACCAATACATAGTTCATATGAAAATCCTGGATACCTCGTTTAAGATGACGAAAAGAAGATTTAGGTTTAGGGGGCAAAAGATGTGTATTACGAGAGTAAAATGAAATACGAGTATCAATAATTTTAAAAATGTTAATCTTCCATTCCTTCAAAGCATCAGGTTCAACATTTTCCCGTTTGCACCATCGATTACTGAAGTCATTTAAAGAAGCAGCGATCTCTCTACGACATTTAGAGAAATCAATATTAGAGGGAAATCTATATTTAGGACCTTTAGAAATGATATTGCGAACTCTAGCGTCAGGAATGACATTTAGATTACCTGTAATAACATGCCCTGCAGATGGATATAAATAATTTGAATTTTTACAATCTCAGGAGGCAGGAGTATTGGAATCTATATCTAAATCATTTACAATTTTATTAAAGTTAAATATCGTAGACCTTATTGGTTTGTTATATTTATAACAAATGATAGGAGTTTCAGAATTATTAAAGTAATTTGGAATAGATGAAATCACTGAATTATCCTTGAAGATACTATGTAAATCAATAAACTCAATACCTTTGTTAATGAATGGAATTTTGATAAAATGTCGTTTATGGTTGACCTCAGAATCGATATAAGGACTAAGGAAATGTTGAACATAACACCTTGTAAGGAGTGCTGCTTTATATAATTTATTTGCTCTATCATAAAGTTTATTAGCCTCTAACTCTAAATTGCGTAAAACTGAGATAGGCAAGGAACTTAAAAATGAAAATAAGCCATGTCGACCATGATTAGTTAAAGCCAAAGAAAGATCCTTTAGAGAAGTATTTAAGCGTTTTTCAGTACAAATTTTGCGCTTAATGTTGCCATTTTTACGTTTACCATGAGATCTACTTTTACGTTTTTTACATTCCAAAACAGAAAAAACATCAAAATCTGGCATTTTAGAAATGTTGCCTTCATGGTATATATTATCATTAAAGCCTAAAGGAAAAGGTGATTGCAAAAATTTAATCCATTTAAGTTCAGTTTCATGTCTCATAATATTTTTAATCTAGTTGATGAATTAGGATCATATATAATTTTTTCAACAGGCTGAAATACAATTTTACTAGGTGAATGACCATTATTTTTGAAATGGCGATAAAGAAATGTGTCAAATTTTTTAGGCTTTTTCATTTTACGAAAGTGCTCACGAAACCTAGTCTTGAGGGATCGGCCAGTTTGTCCAACATATTGCATTCCACAGTTAGTTTCAGTTCAAGTTATAACATAAATCAGATCCGATGAAGTTCAGTCCAAATCATTATTATTAATTATGGAGAATTTTCTTCCATTTACAGAAGATGTAATGGTAGTTTTAGTACATAAATGTGCGCAACAGACACACCTCTTGGCATTGCACTTAGAAACATTAGGATACATTCCGCGTCTTTTGAATGCATTAAATGGTTTAGTATACTTCCTGATAATAGGTGACCCAAGAGGAGACAACCTAATGGTAGGAAGCATATCCCGAAAATTGTTAACTGAACTAGGAATACGAACAGAGGACGCCGAATGTAAACTAATGGGAGATAAATGTAATTTTGTTATTTTCGTTCTTATCATTAAAAGTTGTTTGGGTAAGTACCATCCCAAGACAAGCAATCAACACACTGGTTATTAAAATGACAAGCCAGTATAATATGAGTCTTTAAAAGCAAAGGAAGGTATAACAAATGCAAGCGATAATCCAAATGGCTAATACAAGTCCACAGGTATATAGAAAGCAGAAGTTATACAACGGGGTATGAAAATCGGTCATCTAGTGATCTTAAATGCGGTACAAGACATAGAGGATATCCAGGGACAGGAATAATGGAAGGAGATTGTACACACAATCCTGAGGATTGGAAAAATAAGAGCATTAAATGAAAGTGCGGGGAGACTTTTTAGGGCCGCCACACAGCACAGACAAAACAACTCTGATAATCAAAGTAAGTAAGGTTGCAAAGATCAGGAATCGATACAATCAAGTACCACACCTGACCCAGGATACCAATGGGAAAGTGACAAACTCACAGAAGACACCACAAACGAGAGCCAAGAGGTCAGCCCTTTCCCAGCAGGTGACCACGAAGCACATACAAACAGACGCGCACAAAACATAGCAAACACAAGACAGAACAAAAACATAAAAGATCCACAAAAGAAGTACCGCCTTGGAACGGTCAGTAGAATATTTTACTGGAGGGCTTAAACCGGTTTAACGGCGCCAACCTCACCCTTAATTCAGATGTGGATCAAGTCATAAAAGTCTTAGGTAGAAAAACCAACACAACAGGGTGTACACATGGTAAAAATCTTTGATAGGTATACATTGTACAAACACAAGGAGCGATTACAAATTCTGCACATTACAGGTACTATGTAGGTATACAAGATAAGGAGTATTCCAAGTTCAACACAATACAAGTAGGCATACCAACACAACGAGGTGTTCATTTCTAAATCATAATAACACAAGTATAGGAGATATTCCGAATTCTGCACATTATAAGTACGTATATAGGTATACAAAATAAGGAGTATTTCAAGTTCTACACAATATAAGTAGGCATACCAACAAAACGAGGTGTCTAGTTCTAAAGCTCATAGGTGGGTATAAAATTACACAAGGAGATACATGTTTAAAATTCTGCACATTATAGATTCATTTAAGAAATAATTTCGATTTTTTGAATGTTCATGGAATCATGAATACTTCGGGTCTCTTGCAAAGTAATTGAAGCACGTAGGGCAGGGCTTCACTTTTACTGTGCAAGAGACCCGAAGTAGTAATGATCCTATGAACAAACCAAAAATTAAATGTAATGCTGATATTTTCATTTAATTATAAAAATCTAAAATATAGATATTATTTATAATTTAGGAAATAAAACTGATTCAAGAATTCGGTCTATTATATGTAAAGGACCTAAATATAGGTTTCCTGTGCCAATAGACTTCAGATCATGTCGTGAGGAAATTGCAGGAGCCTTACAAGAATTTTATTATCGCTGGTATAAACGAGAGCATGTTGAGTCTAATGCCTTAAATAGTTGGAAACTAAATATTTTTTAAAACTATTGATGGTAGAATTTCATTTTATTGCAACAATTTAGATCTTTTACCACCTAAATCTAAATTCACTTTTAGACACTTGAAGAAAGGGATCCAGGAGTTCCATAGGAGGTTTGTTTTGGCCCCCGCAGATAAGGCTGCTAACAATGTTGTGGTTGTTTGAAAAAGATACTATATTAACACCCTTAAACAAGAACTAATAGGCATCGATGCCATATGGCAGCTAAGTTTGGGTATTTTTGTTGATGAGGACCATAGCAACCTTCCTAGGTTACACTGGTTACCTAAAATTCATAAACGGCCCTATAACGACCTGGCATGTGACTATGAAACAGATTTGGCAATAATGAAACATGCGATCACTGGCGTGAAGCGTGTCAGCGACGCCTGAGCAAGCAGGCTTTTTGCTCACTGTTCAGTGAGATAGACTGTTTTTATCTCGTTTTGATAATTTATGATACACATGTACCTGAGCACAAAAGCTGTCTCTTAAACCATAAAATATTTTCATTTGTCATAAGTAGATTTTGTCGGTCCTTGGTTCTCTTCACTATTGATATTATTCAAATTTTATTCAATTGTGTTGTCTCTACATTCAACAATCTATTTACAGCCAGAGATAAACACATTAATTAATTGCTTAACACTCACTATCTTCAAATATTGGATCAGTAAAATCAAACAAATAGAGTGTATTAATTTTAAATGTTTTGAAAATAGACAATCAATAAGCATGTACTTTAAATGATGTTTCTTGTCTTATTTATTGACAAATATGACCATCTGAATCATTATTTTTGTGTGCAATTAACTCTTAAAATACTTGAAACTAAAATGGATACGTTGTCGGCGCACTTCTGGTTTACTGGGCGCTGTTTATGCTGTATTAAAGAGATAGATAAATATATATTCTTTATTTCCTCTAGAATGAAGAGTTTTCAATACAAAGAATTATACAAATACATACAACATACTAACAATGAACATAGCACACATGTGATCATTTAATGAAATAAGAGATGCATGCACGAATGCATATCAAATTTATGATCAGTGTACAGATATAAGGCACACAGGAACAGCCTGTCTCCTCCTGTATACGTTAACAACTGTGCAAAGAATGAGCACAAACGCTTATACAATATACTGTCTGAATCTGCATCAGTTTCTGATCCTGTGTAACTCGAAAGTAATGATGTTTGTGAAATTATATTTCCGCACTTCTGATATTTATCTAATTTCACTTGTATCCTTGGACCCATCAGGCTTTCACTTGCGAACGAAATAGATGCAATCCATTGAAAAAGAACCAATATACGACGTGTACTGCATCAGTCGTCGTCAATATCAGCGCTTCCTGAGCATCCTTTCTTGGGGATGTCTCAGTGGCGCAGTTGGTAGCGTCGGCGTCTGGTGTAGTGCTAGGCGGTGTTGCGGAGGTCGTGGGTTCGAATCTCGCTAGAATCAAAATATTTACAGCATCTATCGGCTTAGTTGATTCACTATATCCCTATATATATATATATACATACAACGATTTTCTCCCCACATGAGACAGTTTCAATCCAAAGATATATACGACTAAATTATTCGACCCAAGCAGCGAATAGGAGATCCACTTAAGTTTTTGTATGTGCTGGCTGGCACGCACATTCTCGCCTATGTACACACTCATTGTCGATGCATGTACATACGACAATGTTATTACATCGCAAGCCCTGATGACAGGTTTTTTTTAGCGTCAAGCCGCATGTGATCCTCGACGAATATACCCAAAAGATTCAAAGCAGCATCAATGCGTGTTCTTATGCTTAATCACAGCATGTATTTGACACGAAACCTATGCGCCCTTTCTAGCAAATTAAAATACTTGCAGTTGATGAAGACCAAATTTAGCATCCATAGAGGGCTTTAGGCAAAGCAACAGACTCATAAATCTTTTTGCATGATAATGTGTGTGGACTTTCTGAATGTATCAGAACACAGTAAACTAAGCTTAAGAAAGTACCTTTCATTTTGTTTGCTGCTTCCTTAAGGTTAATGTCAATATTGAGATATTTATTGCAATTGTCGCCCAAGTGTTTATAATTCACATCTTCATTCACAATATGTGGTCCTAATCGCCATTGCCTTTTATGTCTATCGTACGCAAACTTGGTCTCATTAAAACAAGCACAGAACATTTGACGGGAACATATTCAAATCGCCATTTACATGAGTATTGATAACATAATCTTATCAGCATATCAAGACCATTCTTAGAAAGAGACAGTAGCACCATGCCATCTGCTACGGCTAGTACACAAAACACAAAGCCTAGCTACATAAATCTGCTAACACATCTGCAAAGTTTATTGTATAGTAGAGATAAATAAAAGGAGAGACAACACCACCCTGACGGGCACCTTGCAATATAGGAAACAAAACTGAATAATGACCATTATAAACTACACGACTGGTCATGTTTTTGTGAAGATTGATGATAATCAGAAGCAAATTAGATTACCTTTCTCGTACAGTTTAAAAATAAACCATTATGCCAAATTTTATCGAAAGCTTTTCGTACATCTATAAAACAAGCATATACATTACTGTGATTGTCTTAAGCAAAAAGACAACACTCTTTAAACATCACAGAAGTCATATTACATCCAGTTTTTTTGCCTAAAACCACCTTGCAAACCATTTAGCGGCACACGTAGATTGTTTTCAAGAAGTTTTAATAAAATTCGTCCAAAAAGTTTCAAAATTGCTGACGAAAGAGTGATTGTGCGATAATTATTGGGATCTTCTTTGGATTTTCTGCCGCCTATATGAAGAATTATGATCAGCTCTGCCTAAGCGTATCTGGGATATAGCCATGTTTGAGAATATCTGAATAAAGCAATGACAGCTGTTTAAATAATCCATTACCACCATTAATCAAGTGCTCGTTATAGACACCATCATTATCACATGTTTTTTTGTTTTTAACAGTTTGGCAGCTTTCTTAATTTCAGAGACAGAGAAACTATCAGAATCAAGATCTGAACAAGACTGAGATAACCCATTCAGTATGTCTTGCATTTGATGATCTACTTGCCTTTAAATTGTGCGTCAAAATGCTCTCTTTCAGTATCAGAATATAAATTTTGAAAATATTGCCACAACCTGTTACAATTTGCTGAGGGTCGCGACAAATTTGTCCATTGAATTCTACTTCTGAACCTACGCTTAAAGATTTTGATTTTCGCCTATTGTTAATATTCTTCCAGAAAATAGAACTTTCAAATTCAACGGCATCATCTATTTCCCTATTTAATTCATTCACGACAGATAGTTTTGTGCGCATTTCCGGTGTTGTAAACGGAATAAACATTTGTTACCTTTGTACCTACGATATGAACTAAATATGGTCATCGTTACGAGATCTACCATCAAAAATCCTTTTACGACGTCTTTGTTGCATAGCAGCATGCAAATCTTTCAACTGCTGATCCCAGTATGGCTTAAGAAAATGCCTAAAGGAGCTCTAGCGATAAGGCGTATATTTTCCCTAGTTGACATGATTAAGAAACCTGAATTTTCAAATTGCCCTAATGTTTTTAAAATTGGACTGTTTCGGTAGTAAAATATGCATAGCAAGCATCAAAATAGGTTTCAAAGCGATTCATCATTTACAAAGCCATGAAAATTTGCGCCTTCTACTCCCACCCCTCATTTTACGTCTTTAGACTGGGTGCCGTTAGACGATAGTTTAAGTAAATCCTTTGCAGGTTTTCAAAAAGCAAAAGTGCTAAAATTTTAAGGATATAAGTGCCCTTTGCGGTATTCCTTCTGCGCATGCGTACGAAATATACTTAAAATTGTGACGTTTGTCATTGAAAAGATGAAACTGGCGTCTTTCAGTTTGTTTCTAGATGCTTCCCCCCCCCCTAGACCCAAGATGCCCTTTGGACAACTAAATGTCGCTATACAAATATATAACATATGTAAATGGCGTCTTGGGTCTAGGGGGGGGGGAAGGGGTTGTATAAGCGAAAGAAGACATCAAATATCTGACAAAAATAGACCACTTTGCACGATGGTCGCTTTTATTGTACATCAACTGTATAAAAAGTTTTACTGTACATAGCGTGGTTCCCTGTTTAACGGTCTAGTTCCCATATATGTTACTGAATAACGTTAACAAGCACAGTTGATGATCGAAATAAATTCTCATTCAATAAGAAGTAGCGTTATAACATGCATGAAGGAAACCCAGTTTTAGATATACAAATTTGGGGCAATGGTGCATCGACGGCTCGTCTATATATATTTGTTGAATGTGCCTAGTTTCTCCAGTCGTTATTTCAACAAATAAAACGAACGTCTCGTTTAGGGAGGTTGCTCGCCTTATCGCTAGAAATTCTTTAGTTTTTGGCAAAACACTGTCTGAAATATTAACTATGCTTGTTACAATATTTTTACAGCGATTGTCGATCCTGTTATGAATATCTACTAAACTGTGACATTCGTTGCACGACGATGGGTCAGGCCTCAGACTCTATGACGGCTCTGACGTAAAGCTTTAATCGGTGGGTTGGTGCCTGATGCGTACCTGTAGCTGGACCCACCGTGGCTCAACTTGAGGTTTTCTTTAGCTCTGACTATCTGTACTGAAGTCATGAGCCCTTTTCTTTGTTTCATCATGGAGTATTAATTTGATTAGAGTGTTTCCATGATGATAACATGCATTAGATGGCCTCTATGCGAGCTGAACATTTCTTGTACTTCAACAACAGCAGAATCTAGGGCGAAGATTTGGTAGCAGTAAAATGCATTTAAGCCCTCCCGGTGGCTTAGGCTGCTGTCCGTTCTAAGGCGGTGGTTCTGTTGTTGTTGACTTTTTGTTTATTGCTACTCCCATTGTGGGAGTCTGTAATTGTTCTATGTTTTGTTGTACGTTACTTTATGTCCATTCAAGTATTGCAATCATCTTGATGGGGAAGAGAGAGCTGATTGCTTTGCTTAATTTGTCTTCCTGGTGTCTCGTGATGGTTGATCGGCTCTTCCTCGCGGTGCCACGGGGTAGTCTGCAGTTTGTGATTGTGGTATTTCCTGATCATACTCACTTACTATTTTTAAAAGAGCACCATCTAATTGGGGTTTATAAAGCTGTAATATATGCTCATCTACTTTTTTCCATTTGATATGTGATTCGTCATTGAAATTAAGATTTTCAAAACTCCTGTTGAGATAACACATACAACTGGTCGATGCCTAGATACATTCAAAACATGATCGTCAGTAATTTCACAGGATGTAACAACATCAAGCCTCACATCAGGAATTACGAGGACTGTTCAAATATGAATACAAGTAGCTTCATAACTTTCGTCACATATATGCTACGACAAAATGGTATACGTTTCTATAAAGGATTATATGTTACCTTTAAACTGGCACCATACCTAAAGAAAAATACAATATACTTATCGAGTTATAGCCCTTTGAATAAGGGTTACTTTAGTATACTAACAAACTCAATACTTTGAACATAACAGTGATATAGACGAGCGTATAATTCTTCGATAAACTGGTGAAATTTCTTGATTTTTTAAGGAAGTATCCCCATATACTTATTAAATGATTCTGTAAAGGTTGCGAACATCCGACATGTTTTTGTTAAATTACATCGAATCGTTTTCAGTAATGTCTCCTTATGTTTGCAAATAAATGGTAAACAATTCAACACCTTTCAGTTTTCAGTCAAACTTTTCTCTAACAAAATGCACGAAGCAACATTTATACTACGTTTTAACTCAAAGACAATATGTTGATCGCTCATACTGAGTTGTTGCCACAAATCATTGAAAGATAGTGGGTAACTTTTAAACGCTGAAAAGCATTTTTATTTAGTCAAAACTGCTTTAGGTGAAGGGGTAATAGAACTTATACTTAATTTTGTTACCATAACTATTACGGTTTTTATCTAAATTTGAACGTTAACTTTAAGATTTACCAAAATAGGCATTATTTACAATAAAATTACTCACCTGATCTTGACGACTAGATAGATTGAACATATTTTAGTTAATGTAAATACGTCATTAAGTAACAGAAAAATGCTTGAAAAATTATATAAAATGTCATAACTCTGTAAATAGAGGACAGTGCGATTTGAAAACTTCCTTATGACACATTACTAGTCTGGCCCAGGAAATATGCACACTCTAGTTTCAGTTCCTTGGTGCAGTCTTTGCTTCCAAAAGATACCCCTTTAAGAACATATTTAAGCAAAACGCAAAGAAAAAGAAACAGCGATGTTCATTATTGCATCACCAGTAGATAACTCAAAGTGACGTTTATCATAAAACTAATGACGTCACAAACGCACCTGTTTACTCGAGATTGAAACAGGATTTTATAAACTGTTTCCTGCAAGAAACTTTGTCAATGTACCTTAAACTTGCATCTAAAATTTGGTGCCATTTTGTCTAAAACTTACAAAGATATGACACTATATCCGTACAAGTACCAAAATGTGTATGAAAAACTTCAGTATACAGGAATGGCCTTTAACTGTAACTCGAGAAATATAGTGAGTGTTTCTTTATGTTTGGTGCCATTTTAAAGACGACAAATAGTTCTTTCCAGAAAGGTATGACATTTTGTCGTAGCATATATGTGAAGAAAGTTATGAAGCTACTTGTATTCATATTTGAACAGTCCTCGTAAGTTATGATCTTTAAGTGATTCGTAAATATCCCCATAAGACACAAAACTAGCAGTAACACCTGTACAAAATGGGAGTGTACAGCTACCAAATTATGATAACTTACCATATTTTGAAAACAGATACCTCTAGCACCGGTGGGTTTAATATATGTTTGGCCTTGTAAGTGGGCGTTAAAATCGTTCATGAAGACTATATGTCCCATTTCAGAATACATCGACATGACTGACTGTAGTAGGTCAATATATTCCCTAAAATGTGTATGGGATGATGCATACACCTGTATAAAATACAAACTTGCATTGTTTAGTATATATTTTACACCACAAGTTCGGTCACTGTCAATATCAAGGTGTGATATATAGTTAGATAAAGAACCACGTCACAATATTGCAACGCCCCCTTACCAACCTGTCTATTGCTATTTAGAAGCAAATCATTGTCTGCAATACCAAAACCCACATAATGATTATATGAACCCGCTTAACGGTCAATATGATAACTAAATCTTCTTCACGAGATACTACGAAATAACGCCTTACATCTATATACAAGAACTGTTGCTCGTGTATATGAAAGGCATTCGTTCGATAATTCTTCTATCCTGTAAATAGTTATCTTTCAACATTTTTTTTCAGATCATTTTTGAAGGCTATACATCCCTATAGCATGCCCTTATACTTAACCTTGTATGCATGAATGTTCTCTTGTAAATAAAGATAAAGAAGAAGTGAATATGAAAATCTTTGTTGCAAGTTTTTTTTTTTATTTCTTATTAGAAGATTTTTTTTATCAATTTAACATTTTCAAATTGAACTGACCATGGTTTACCATTTGTATTCGCCATGGTCAGTTCATGGTCAGTATTGAATATGTATGATAATTATGGGATCTTAAAAGACATTATTTTTTTATGATTTCATATAAGATTTATATCAATGTGGGAATAGTTTGGGATAAAAACAAATTCTTTCAGCATCACATAATGTCTGTTATCTACAACAGTATTAAGCACTTATAATATGATGAACTAGTAAATTTTCAACTGTGAGCAGGGGTTAAGTACTTGTCTTTTTAAATTGACAACATCACTACAATGGCTATTATGGAAGAGAGGCTAAGAAGACTTAATCCTACGGGCCCCAAGAGATGGCAATTTATGCTCAGCAAGCATTTCCCTGACATTACCTGTGCTTCCAGTACTCCTGCACAATCCAGCATTAAGAAGTAAATTTTCAACTGTGAGCAGGGGTTAAGTACTTGTCTTTTTAAATTGACAACATCACCACAATGGCTATTATGGAAGAGAGGCTAAGAAGACTTAATCCTACGGGCCCCAAGAGATGGCAATTTATGCTCAGCAAGTAGATCATGTTATGATCATGTTCAACCAAGTTTTGACTATGGTCAACCAGGTTTATTTGTCATTTTACATTTACCTTGGGTGAAGGTCACGTAAATACTCTCTACATCATGTGACCTGTCCACCTGTAAAATTGAAGTTGCTACGTCCAACGGGTTTGGAGGAGATACATTTACAAATAAAAATACATTATTACACCTTGTGAGGTTACATAAAACATTATCCAGTACCCATTATATATCATGTGAATTATGCACCGGCAAAGTTTGAAGTTTCTACGTTCAATGGTTAAGGAGGTAATGCATTTACAAGAACAAAATGTTATTGATCTTTGTCCATAATCAAAAAAGTAATTTAACCAAAAAATTTGGTAATGTAACAGGTTAGAGTGATGTCCAGAAACTTTGGGGCCTGGGGATCAATACCAGCTGATGACTAACTTTTACTATTATTTTTACTCCAAACTGACAATGTTTTACCATGTTTGGCCATGGCTAGCATAATCTTTGGTTAGCGATTTTTGGCCATTTTTTTACATTGATTAGCGATTTTAGCCAAGAAATAATCATTTATTTAAACAAATTAAAAAAATAACGAGCACATCGAAAAATGGCAATTTTAGGTTTTAGTGATCAATCAACGATTATACGATATATACAGTGCATTCGAAAGACATAGACGCATACAATTTCAACCGTGAACAGAATGCTCCCTTTGGGTCCATAGTGTTTGCAATATAGACTACCTAGCATGTGCAGGCGAGAGGGCAGGATATTCATGGTATCATTGAGGAGGATGGTCTGTGTTATGTCCTCGTGAAGGTTGCTTAGCTAAAGTCTGTCATTAAACAAATCCTACGAGTATATTAACTCTTTCATTGCTAGTGGGGAATCTTGTCGTCTGCTGGTGACATTTTCAAACAGTTTGGACCAGATTTGTACCGACACAACGTCCGTCGTGATCTGGATCCAAACTCTTTGACACTTTGAAAGTGTTCCTGAAAAAATGTTTTGAAAAAGTAAATTTGAAAAATAAGTCATTAGACGACGACAAAAGCATGGAAAAATTACCCAGCATGTAAATAGTTAATCAACACTCCTCGGTTCTCGTCAATCTGTTGTACTCTAATTCAACTTTTGTTTACTTGTTTAGTATTCATAGCAATGCCAATTTATAACAGGAAGTGAGAGTATAAGCTGTGTGCCTTGACATACATATTGTGTACCCGTTTATTGGCATATGTTTCTAAAAGCACTGATTGGTTTAATAACATTATTCGTTAGCGCTCTAGTAAGAATCAATGTTAGCTATACCCGAGGGAATTTCATTAAAACTCGAATAACATACTAATACAACCCTGGTAGTAATAATGCTCCGTTATAGGCATTTGTGAGTAAACATAAACATACAGTTTAAATATTTGTTCACGTTGTCATGGCAATCATCTAGCGGGCTGTATCAGAAAATATATCCTAGAATTGTTTTGTCGCATGGCATTTGTAGAATGTGTTTACTTTCTACATAGAGATAGCAAACTGTGTTTCCTTGATATAAAAATAATGTCACAAATAAATGGCGGTGATTCGGTAAACAACGAGTTCGCAATTCCTTCGTGTCATAATTTTTACCACAGTTTACTATTCTGTTTATTATATAATACTTTCAAGTGATGGTTTAATTGGGGTAAAAAGATTCACATTTTTAACCACCAACGATGGTTAATTGTGCGAAATAATACATTGACACTCATGAGACATCTGTTGTTACACGCATCGCTGCATCGCATCGAGCGGCGTGTTTATGTGTAACTCGTCGACTGCAACCAAACACGCAACGACTGCGCTGTTCGAGTACATGGTTCTTTAGCGTGACTCAGAATTATGTACATTGTAAGTGACACTCCTGACCTCATTTTATCAGACATAACTGACACAGGAATCATTTGAATTAGCGAACTAAGAAAACGTTTGTTTCTGTTTGCGTGGATGAACATTCCTGAACTCCTCTGAAACATTTTGTGGAGTCTTATAATATTTGCGTACACGTATGTATTGGAAAAGTAGTTTGGGCAAAATCAAATCATCACTAGTATGATATCAAAATATAATATCATCACTAGTGAAATAATTCACTCCCGAAGATACATGTACTAAAATTATCTCATTGCAAGACAATATGATATTCATACTACTCAAAACAAGTTTTGCAACAGTTATAAAAACGTATTTATTTTTTTATATTGGCGAAACAATGAAACTTACATACATTTAGAGGAACCCTTTTATTTACTCTCAAAGACCTGGAAGTATGGTGGATGTGTGTTTGGTCCAGAGGTTGCTGGATGAGCACAAAGAGAGTGACCCCCTAAATGTGACTTGAATTATTTTAGGTTTGATAACTAATCATTATGGATGATTACATGCAACTATTTGAGCAAAATGATCCAGAATGTGGGAATTATCGATATCTAGGCTTCAATTTGGAAGATTAACAAAATCCCAAAAGTGTTGTTTTTTGGTCAAAAATGACATTTTTCGCCCAAAATTTTAATTTTTAGTTTTTTGGCTAAATTAATTCTTCTTAACCCCCAAATTTGAAATTTGAATACAAAACTGAATTTTTAAGTCCCTAAAAAGAGTTGCCAAGTTTTTTTTTTCTAAAAAAGCAATTTAGTTCTGTTTTACAGATTTATTGTAGCAACACATATAGGGTTAGACTTCCTTATGTGTTTGCTGCAATTGACTGCCAAAACGAAATAATGTAGAAATCTGTAAAATGCATTTTTCTGCAAATGCAGAAATTTAGGGTTGCTTAAAAAAGCTCACAATCTTTATCATGCCTTGGGCTTCAGAGCTCAGCTTTGTTTTCCAGTTTAAACTTGTAGTAGGGGAGCCAGGGATTCAAAAATTGGAAAAAAGTGGCCGGAAAGTAGCAGAATTTTAGACTATATCCTCAGTTAGTATGGTGTTTCAGAAGTATGAAAACAGATATTGCACAAATTTTAAGTCTTGCAAAAGATGTTTATTTATGGGGTAACCATACCTACCCTCATACAGGCTTCATGTAGTAGGCTATTCGCAACATTACTGAAAAGAAAAGTTATTTAGACCAGATAGGTCACATTTCCTTCTATCTGCATATTGCTTTACAGTAACTTAATTAAAAGCACCAAATTGACAATAAGTTTAAATGATTTACGCTTACGTAGTTGTTATATACGTTACTACCATTCAAATATATTACTATTGTTTACTTGGCCATGGGCTGCCAAAAGACTTGTCGGGGGGGGGGGGGGGGGAGATTTTTGTACATTAAGATTTTCTTAGCTACTTTATATATTATAAATTGTCAGTTTGCTTTTGATGAATATGTGCATTAACCATGCGATAGCCAAGTCTAATACGTTTATTACGTTAGCATTGGATAATAAGGAAATTCCAAGTATAGTGTTATTATCATTTGCATCGTTTTCTTCCATAAAGTTATGATTGATATTTTAGTTAGATGGAGCTTAATATCAGATTAATAATATTAGTTTAGGCCCTTGGAAGTTCTGTTATATACGTTACTTTCTTTTACAACAATATCTTTGTGCAATGTTGTGTATATATGCGTTCAAACAGCTAGTAGGTGAAAATGAAATTGACTACCATCTGGGTGCTCAAAATTAGATTGGAAATATTGTATTTATAAACATTTTATATGAATGAGATGCAACATCAACAAAGCCATATTTGGTTTAAAGGGAAAAACTTGAAAAAATAAAACACATAGATGCCATTAAGTATATGTTTTAGGATCCATGTAAATAGGATAATTGATACCTATTTATTATTCATAACTAAATTGTTTAAAAAAACTTAAATGATTCTTTAAAATCTGTGCCACTACCATGTATTTGCTTCTTTTAATGCACTCGATGGCGTTAAATGACAGCTCAATGAATGAATAAAAAGCACACAGTAACATAATCAGATCCATCACACATTGTAAAAGCCATCAAATATATGCATTTATAAACAGTTATTCGTTACAACAGCTATATTTAAGGCACAAAATATACCATAAAACTCTAAAAAATGTAAAATTTTCCAAGCAAAAGTCCAAATCAAGAAGTGAAACATTATAGATACCTTCATCGGTGTCATGTGAAGCAAAACTGAAGTTTGTGGAAATCGTGATGATTTCTATCTCTGATTTAGCACCCGCCTTAGCTATCCTTGGGGTTATAATATTTTAGTATCTACAGTGTGTCCACTTTGGAAAAAGAATATCATTTATGTTGGTAACATATATAACAAAAATATAAAGATCATTACTTTAATCATTGTGTTGCCTGGTTCTACATGTTTGTGAAGCAACGAAACAGGATAACATTTATTCTAAATTACTATTTTAATACTTTAGAAACAGACACGTGTCTGTTAATAAGTCGGAAAAGCTCCCTGCATTGTTATTATTGTAGACATTTCTAAATGATTAGACTTCAATAATCAGGACCTTGAGCAAACAAATTTCTAGGATAAGACTTGATTGATCATATATTCCAGAACGTTTGCAGATGTTTGCTTTTTAGCTATAAACCTTATCAGCATACGCGATAGAATCTGCAATTAATGCTTGTTTTATTCAGCAGGACACTATTAATTTTTTACACTCACAATAAGTAACCATAGTAACCGTCATTCAGTCCTTAAAACTAAATAATAAATACCCATCAAACATGTACCAACTTGTTAAACGATACTATATTTATGGTATATTGATAGTTCATGTATAAGAAACAAAATCCATACTTATGCTACTTTCAAAGAATACTTTCAGATAGTATACTCAACAAATGCTATGCTGTATCATACTTACATATAGTGCAATTGGCAATAGAGAAAAAGTTATCACTAAGTGAGATGTATCATGATACTTTTACGAATCGAAAGAAATAAAATTTCTTATGCAGACGATTGATAAAAAGAGCAACAGACAAATTAAGCATGCATACATACTATTTGTTAAGTTTATGCATACTTTCTTAGCATAACATTTAAATCTATTATTTGTGTAATTAATGATACTAATTATTATGCCTTCTCTATTGTCCATATTATTATTATTTTATTAGCACAGTAGATAATTTAATGTATGCCTTTTGTCTCTATACCCTGATGTGTTAACAACTCATCTATTATTTAATGCACATAAAAGGAATCAACTGGCAGGATTCCTGCAACAGTTTGTTTAAAATGGGATCCAATGACTGCTATGGTAATGTGATAGAACTTAATATCAGCTATATTAGCACTAATTGCTAAAACTAAGTTTGATCTTATGACTGCTATTTTTACTCTAAGATATTGCTATTCCAATGAACTTTCTGAATAACGTAAATAATCTTTTAAACGGTAATTTGATGCGTCCTAGTTAAATTTGGCTTAAATATTTTCTCTCTGTTGAAATTTATAGTGTAAATTTGGTATCGTAAATTACAACTGAAAAAATCTAGATTTCTTAGATATGATCACTGCCTTGCCATGTTAAATCCATCCTTATGGATGATTTCCCCAATTTCCACGACAATTATTCATTTTGAATAACTAAAACTTTCAGTTTTAAAGTGCATTGCCTTGACAAATGATTAGTAGTGTTAAGTTAAAATGACCATCAGTTTCATTAATCAAACAAAGAAAGCCATGTTTAAATTGAGCTGAAATAAAAGTTCATAGCTAGAATAAATTCAAAAGTCGCCTTCTGAGTTTTGATATATGCATGAATAGATGTGGCTTAAATAATTTGCATAACAGAGCCACTCTCTTAAAGAATAATTGATAACAAACACTTATGTTTCCTTAACTTTTATGTAACGTAAATAACTTTTTATTTGATATATTCATAAAGGAGTGATGCTGTCTAGATTGCCAGCAAACGTCTTCTTTCTATAAGTTAACATGACTAGGAAATGCCACAATCACAGACTCCTGACTGACCCACTGCACCTTAAGGAATGGACAACGGAACACAGATATCTACAATATAATTAAAGTGAATCAACCAGCTCTCTTCCTTGTCAAGATGATTGCTGAACTAGAAATAATAAGAAACAAAGGCCTGATACAAAACTCCCACAACCAATAGGAACAACAACAAACAAAGTTTCCAACATCCACACATCATTTCAGAAAAATATTAGATATTTTATCATAAATGAATCTGATTTGATAGAACATATATGTTATTTACTATTTTATATATTAAGATGAGTGTGAACAGGTTTGACACAAAGCTTTGGCTGCTTCTGAATAGCTTATTAGAGTGATTTGTTCAATTAAAAGAAATAAAATGTGCAAATTTGTTTTAGGTTTTCAGGGTCAGTTGTATATGGAAAACGGTTGAGACAAATATGTAATCATGATATATATTTCGTTTATTTATAGTTATATATGTTACTTAAGCAAATTTGACTGAACAAGCTTAAGGGAATGTATCCTAGTTGAGATGTTGCATCAGACTTATCATTTTATAAGTTTATAAATTGCATAACATAACATAGAAAAACTAGCAAACAGTGTGTTTTTTTAAGTCCAGAAGTATACCATTTCTTAAAAGAAAAATTTACAACCATATACACGGTCTCCTAATTAGTACTGATAACTTCTTCTTTTGGAACAAATGCTCTTTTTATGCCTTTTCAACACAGCCCCCCCCCCTTTTAATGAAATAAACTTTCCAGTGATGTATAATTCAAGCTATTAAGCAATATTTGTTTGTCTTCAACTTTGTTTTATACGTTACATATTAAAAATTGAACAAAAAAAATGATTTTTTACCTCAGAAATGTTGTTAAGTATTGCTCCAAAGTCGGTGATATCAAAACAATTATTATAAGGTGTTAAAAAGCTAATAGAAAAAATTGTATGCTTATTTTCAAGCTTAAGAGGTTCTTAACTTATATAAAATTGTATATATGGTCATCTAATTAAACAGCATATAACTGACAAAGTATTTACGTTAGAATGTATCTGTTTGCAGTTTTGAAATGGTCAGTTAACGTTCTTTTAATTACATGATATCCTGTAGTTAAACACATATTGAAAAATTTGTCAAATGAAACTTTTTAACAAAATATCAATAATTTTAATGGTATAGTTGAAAATGTAACGTAAATGACATCATAATGGACCCAAACAATTTTTAAAAGCATCAATATGTGTAGAAAACAGCATGTTCTTACAGATTGCATAAATGTTTTGTTCATTTAAACATTTCAACTTCTACCTAAATAGACTTAATTACATATTTTTGTTTTTAAGAAAATGAGGGGTAACGTATTAATACACTGTTACAGGTATGTTTGCAAGACTTAAATTCATTGCAACATCTGATTTCATACTGCCTATACTATGTACTAAAGGATAAAACAAGTGAAAATTCTGCTAAAAAGGGGACATACCTTAATGCTTATTTTTGACATTTTTGAACCCTGGCTCCTCTACTATTGAGAATCATTTTTGAAAAAAAAAGTAAATGTGACCCGTCACACGAAAAGGGACGAGTTGGGTGTCATATAGTGAAATTCACTTTTTCCGCGTTTTGAATAGAGAATTTTATGACGAATCAAGAAATATTAACATGTTGGTGGGTTCTTGATCATTTTGGGTCTCAAAATGTCCAAAGAAGATGGGTACCGTCCTGAAGCGTCACAAACTTTCTATTGACGTTATTGTAACGTTACATGTACATCATAAAATCCAGCAGATTAACACGCGTTATAAAATATTGCAAAGGACGTTACAATGTATTTGTTGTAATCAATTTTCTCTTGTCTTTTTCTATTTATTCTTCCTCTCATTCTCCCTCCTCTATTTCTTCTTCAAATGTCGCACCAGATATTTTTCAGCTACACTATAGTGTCAACACTCAGTCAACTTAAAAAACAAAAAAAAAACCTTCACACTGACATATTTTATGTGTTGTTTATAAATTATTTTCCTCGTTGTTAATGCATCAAACTTGATAATAAGGATACCATTTAAAAGGAAATTGAAAGACGCAATGAACAAAATTTATTTATTAACCAAGGTGTCTTACTTCCTGAAAAATGATATAGTAAAACTGCAAAATACTGAAAAACTGAGTTTTCGTTGACGTCAACGGGAACGTCGCAGAGCCATTACGTAAAAGATTTTTTTCTCAAACATGTGTACATTTACTACATTATCAGTTGAATGAATTTAGCAAATATTAGAATATGTATACATTGTTATGCTATTTCCACCAGCTTTCTGCTAGTATATTGCTTATTGTCGCCCGCCTTTTAGAGAAAGTGATAAGCATAGTATCCGTGGTGTCTTGTTTGTGGAGCGTGGTTCAGCTCGGGTACCATGTGTGTGCAGCTTCTCGTACAGAGAGTTGAAACTTGCCATTGCTAACAGATCATTCAGATGCGCAAGTGGTTTATATACAATACTCAGTCACATTGATTTCAATCACTTTTTTTTAGTTGTGACCATGTCTCATGATATTGATTGTTGGTATGGGTTTAAATATGATTCTCAATTTTTTGTCACTATTTTATATTTTGCACTTAACACAAGTCTGAGGCTTGCATAGTGACTATACTATAAGCATGTGAAAAAACTTTACCTATACGGTTTATGGCCTACTGATTGTTTGAAACTATGCATGTACAGTCACGGGACATAAGTATTCGCCTACTTGGGAAAGTATTCTTCTACTTGTGACGTCGCCGTTTAAATTAGCGTAATTCCAGATTTTTTGCAAAAATTATTGTCGCAAAACTACAGAAGCTACAATCATGGAAAAAGTACCAAATGAAAGCAAATTGATTTACGCAATAAACAAATTTATTCTAGCTTCCTGGTGTCTATTGTTTTCGCATGGTAGTCATTTAAACACAAAGACAAATTAAAATTTCATTTTTTCGGTGACGTTAACGTCAGCGTAAATGGGAATCGTGATATTTGAAATTGTACGTCAAATTTAAACGCGTTCTCTTGAGAACCAAAAGCATAATTATTTTAATATTTAATTGTATATTACTATTTTCTACGGAAGCCCTGGAGGGACATTTTTACTTATTACTTACTACTTATTACTTATCACTTATTACTTATTACTTATTACTTATTACTTACTACTTATCACTTATTACTTACTACTTATTACTTATCATATCATTTATCACCCCTATAACGGCGGGAAACTCCAAATATACATTCCCTGTAACAGCCGTAGCTTTAGTAGTAGTAGTAGTTGTAGTAGCAGTATATTTGTAGTGGATGTTGCTGTTTTCGCTGTCATAGTAGTAGTAGTAGTAGTAGTAGTAGTAGTAGTAGAAGTAGTTGTAGTAGTAGTATATGTGTAGTTGGTGTTGCTGGTTTTGCTGTAGAAGTAGTAGTCGTAGTAGAAGTAGTAGTAGTAGTAGTAGTAGTAGTAGTAGTAGTAGTAGTAGTAGTAGTAGTAGTTGTAGTAGTAGTAGTAGTAGTAGTAGTAGTAGTAGCAGCAGCAGTAGTAGTGTTGTAGTAGTAGGAGTAGTAGGAGTAGTAGTAGCAGTAGTAGTAATAGTAGCAGCAGCAGTAGTAGTGTAGTAGTACTAGTAGTTATAGTAGTAGCAGCAGTAGTATAAGTGGTGGTAGTGATTATTGTTGTTGTTGTAGTAGTAGTAGAAGTAGTAATATATTTGTTTAATTTGATTCTTAATGTTCCATCAACAATCTTTCATTTATATTGGGACGGGTATTCCTTGGTTGAACCTGTACTAAGCTAGGATACCTGGGTCTTGCTCAAGGACCACAACGTAGTGACGCCTGTGAGGCTCAAACCCGTGGCTTCTCGGTCTCGAGGCGAGCACTCTACCACTGAGCCATTGCGCTCCAGGGTAGTAATATAAGTGGTGGTAATGATTGTAGTAGTTGTAGTAGTAGTAGTAGTAGTAGTAGTAGTAGTAGTAGTAGACGAAGTACTACAGCTACTATTACTACTTATTTGTAATCACTTACTACTTATTTGTTATTACTTACTACTTATTAGTTATTACTTACTACTTATTAGTTATTACTTACTACTTATTAGTTATTACTTACTACTTATTAGTTATTACTTACTACTTATCAGTTATTACTTACTACTTATTAGTTATTACTTACTACTTATTAGTTATTACTTACTACTTATTTGTTACTACTTACTACTTTTTTGGTAGTAGTAGTAGTAGTAGTAGTAGTAGTAGTAGTAGTAGTAGTAGTACCACCACTTCTACTAGTACTTCTACTACTACTACTACTACTACTACTACTAGGGAGTGCAGTGGCTCATTTGTAGATTGCTTGACTCGTTACCGAGGGGGCACGGGTTCGAGCCTCACCAGCGTCACTGCGTTGCTTTCCATGAGCAAGACACATTTATCCTTGCTTAGTACTGGTTCAACCCAGGAAGACCCGTCCCATTTTAACTGAAAGATTGTTGATGGGACATAAATAATCAAATCAAACAAACAAACAAACTACTTCTACTACTACTACAGTCATTACCACCACTAATATAAATACTACTACTACTGCAACAACAACAACTTCTACTACTGCTAAGTACTACTACTACTACTTCTACTACTACTGCAACAACTACTGCTACTATTACTACTACTACTACTGCTACTACTTCTACTACTACTACAACTACTGCTACTACTTCTACTACTACTACTACTTCTACTACTACTACAATCATTACCACCACTAATATTTAACTACTACTACTTCTTTTACTGCTACTACTACTACCACTACTACTACTACTACTACTACTACTGCTGCTGCTGCTGCTGCTACTGCTACTACTACAGCTTACCGCTATTACATGGAATGTACAATGGAGTTTCCCGCCATTATACGGGTGATATAATGATATGATAAGTTTTGTTTGCTTGTTTGTTTGTTTTGTTGCTTTACGTCCCAAGTCAACAGCTATTGTTATTGCGGGATGGTTCACCTAACCACATATTATCCTGGGCAAGCTCGAACAAGCAGTTAACCAGTACTTCGTGCACATAATTTCACTTGTAACTGACAACAACCCTTCTTGAATGATTCAGCGGAAGGGAGGAGGATGACCGTAGAAATTATTCCATGATCAATCTCCACGAAAGTATGGAACCGGGCCGGGATCGAACTTGCGACCCCTGGATCTGCAATCAGACTCACATCTGTTGCCAGACACGTTACTGACTGCGCTACGCGGCCCGGTGATATGATAAGTAATAAGTAGTAAGTAATAAGTGATAAGTAGTAAGTAATAAGTAATAAGTGATAAGTAATAAGTAGTAAGTAATAAGTGATAATTAATAAGTTAAAATGTCCCTCCAGGGCTTCCGTAATTTTCTATTTGCTTTTCATCCGTGTAAGTTTTGTAAAAATGCACCCATTAACTTCGTCGTAATAATTTTTGCAAAAAATCTGGAAGTGCACTGTTTTAAACGGCGACGTCACAAATGTCTGTCCAGGCAAAGTATTGCGGGTCAGATCGTCGCTGCATGGTACATGTATATACATATGCGAAGCTCTTCGGGACTGTTTCACGTTCATATCAATGCTAAAAGCGGCAGGTAAGCGTAAATTTACTCCGCCTAGTTTTGGGGCAATGCCGTGAAGATGCTGCTGTAAAATTAAAGCCCTCTACCCTTAGTCCCACAGGTGCCGTAGCTCCTAATGAAAGATGCATAACCGGTATTTTTGTATCTTATGACGGAGAGGGAATTAAAAATGCAGATACTATTGGTCTGTCAATATCATTTTGTCTACAGCAAAAAAAAAGTATATAAAAAAAGCCTAAAAAGAAGCAAAAATTAAATTGGAATACCGAAGCTCGGAATCGAACTTGGGCCGTTTGCGTGAGAGTCAGGTATCGTAGCCTTACACCATTGCAGAAATTTTAATTAATTTGCTTATAATCATTTCAAATCACATTGCATAATCATGAATTATTTTTTCATATGTTTTTTTTTTTTCACTTTAAGTTCCCAAAGGCCATTTTGAATTTTTCACAAAACACTTCTTATGCCTCTGCTGTACTCATAATACACTAAATTATTCGTTAAAGAAAAACGGTAGCAAAAATTCGTTCTTTCCCGATGACATCATCACTACGTCATCATATAAACTTAAATATATCATTCAGTATCTTGCCACGGCTTTGGAAAAGAAATAATTTTCACTTTTCCTTAGAAGCTTGATGTCGTCCCAGGGGGGTACTCTGACATTTTTGTACATACGTAGGCTCGGGTTAATTTTTGGGTTCAAAATTTTGAATTTCAATATTTTTGGGGGTTTTCAAAAAAAATATTTTTGGGGGTATGAAGATTTTCTGGATATTTTTTTTGGGTGTCACCACAAAATTGGCCTATATTTAGGGAGTCATTTCTATGCATTTTAGGGTCTTTTATTAAGGGCAAGGTACAGAATGGGGGATATTTTTGGGGGTTCCTAAAATTTCAAACATTTTTGGGGTGCCTGAAATTCCTGATATTTTTTGGGGTGAACGGTAGATGCTGGGCCCGAGCCTACGTATACAGAAAAAAATAAGAGCAGGCTTACCCCGAGTAATAGTTGACTTAGTAATCAGGACATCGGGGTTTTTTTTCAGAAATTTTGCAAAATGCTGAAAACTTCCATGTGAGATTATGAAAAATCTAGCGCGATGACATATCGTTTTTATTTCATAAATTGACAGTCCATACATAGAACAAGCTGTATGCAAAGAATTAAAAAGATTTTAATGTGGGAAGTATTACCCGCAACTACCCTTAAATTAGTAGGCATAAACCATGTAAACCCGATGAGAAATAGATATAATCATAAACTGAACTGCGTGGACGATTCTCGACCCATCTTTAACTTACGAACATTCAAAAGGGAACATTTAATATCGTACAAAATGTTTGACAGTCTGGTGGCAGAAAACCTCAACATGAAAAACGCTTTTGATCCGGTTTTATAATAAGTTAAACTTCTCTTTGAAACACGCTTAGGTGTGCTATTTTTGCGCGACGCGACGTTAACTTTAAGACGTATTTTCTCGAAATGACGTCGTCCACCCAACTCGTACCTTTTTGCGTGACGGGTCACAAATAAAATTTTGGAAGCAAAATGCCACTTTTGACCAAAAAACAATATTTTTTAGAATGTGCAAAATCTTTCAAATTTTAGCTTAAATACCGATAATTCCCACATAATGGGTCATTTTGGCACAAACAGTTGCATGTAATCATCCATAATGATTAGCTAAAAGGCAATAGTTATCAAACGTGAAATCGTTCCAATCGCGTCTACTCTGAGCTCATTCAGCATCCCCTGGACCAAACACACAACGACCATACTTTCAGGTCTTTGTGAGCAATTAAAAAGGTTCCTCTAAATGTATTTTAGTTTCATTTTTTCACTAAAATAAAAAAAAATATATGTTTATAACTGTTGCAAAACTTGTTTTGATTAGTATATAGGTATATGATATTAATAAATAGCGTTTTCAAAGGCATACCTTTTATATTTCAATGCTAATTTGATATTAGAATATGGTAGTCTGCAATTGAGTTATTTCTATAAGTTCAATGCAAAATTTTCTTACAGCAGTATTCAAATGGGCCAGGCTTCTATAGGAACTAGTATATGCAGACATTTTGGTACTTATCGGATGGTTGAGCAACGAAGACCAAGGCGAGCCTGCGCATATGCGCAGATTCACCAGAACCTTCGTTGCTCGCACATACAAAGTTTGGATGAAGTCTAAGACCAAAGTTTATGCCTCTACCCTCTTGATATGTAAAAGGAGGTATTTGCAGGAATAAAATAAGTACCAAGATATCATATGCTAGCCCATATATTAACCCATTGTCTTATAGCATCTAAGGCAAGTCTGGTACATATTGCAAAGCAGGGGTAACAACCTTCGTCACAGCACAATTATCGGTTGCATTTGATATTCAACCATTTTAAAGGAACAGCGCTCTTGATAATGGCATTTAAGTGAAGGGAGTTTTCATTCAATGAGGAGCCAATGCGGTACCTACAAGTGCATAAGATCGACATACAATATGACTTTATTTTATTATAAACACCTTGATAAAACTTTCGAAGCGAGTTTGTTAAAAATCGACCTTGTGTGTCCAGCCTGTTTGACTGTACTGAGGCGTTGATAAAATCAGCGATATGTCGGTATATCAGGCACCGCCAAAATTCCTTTTTATTATGATTTTACGGGCGGAACAACTGACCTTGCAATTCAAAGATGGCCCGCCGATTGAATGGTAACGACATCTGTGCTATGACGTAGATTAGTACATGTACCCCTGGCATAGGCGATCAGCGAAGACTCGGATTAGAGAGTGTATACACAATAATAGTCTCGACAGAACCTGCACTTCTCGCATATACTGATATTTTCTTGTCTGGATCGAAAAACGAAACAGGATGTTTCACACAACATGTTAACATACACAAATGTACATAGCCCCATTAAATCGCTAATTATGGCACTTAAAGAAAAAACAACATATGTACGGTTAATATTTTTTTCCACATGCGGGCATTTGAGTTTAAATGTACCAGCTACCTAATCACTATTTTAGGATAGCATATATTTGTGTATTGAGAATATCTAGATATTTGCATTATTAGCAAAATTCCAGTTAGATATTGATGTTCACGGATGATAATTTCGAGTGGCTTAAGCGAACTTATTTATCTATTATTTCCCTGTCATAAAGCAAGTTTCCAAAATTGAAACGGTCTGCGCGTTTTTCAACACTATTGTGTGCCCGTTCGCTTAATAATTTGCTTTGCAAATAACAACAAAGAAAACCCTCATCGCTTAGCATTTATATTTATGAGCAATGCGTACAAACTTGAACCTTTGAAACAATCGAATGCACTCTAAAATGATTTGACAGAAATAGTCTTTAAACATTTTGATTCGTTGAAAGCATGGGTACCAACTGTAAACTAAAAGATCGTCTCTCAAACGTCTTTCAAAACAACATGGCGATTCATATCCTGCTGAAGAGCTAATATTCTATAAGTGAAAACGCTACAGGAATAAATGTGTTAAAAAACTGTTTCTTCATTATTTTATATATATAAGCAATGCTGTTTGTGAAATTATATTTCCGCACTTCTGATATTTATCTAATTTCATATTTGTATCCTTGGATCCATCAGACTTTCACTTGCGAACGAAATAGATGTCATGCATTGAAAAGGAACCAATATACGACATGTACTGCATCAGGTGTCGTCAATATCAGCGCTTCCTGAACATCCTTTTTTTGGGAGCGTCAATGTCTGGTGTAGTGCTAGGCGGTGTTGTCGAGGTCGTGGGTTCGAATCTCGCTAGAGGCAAAATATTTACAGCATCTATCGGCTCAGTTGATTCACTATATCGCTCTGTATATATCTACTGTCTGAATCTGCATCAGTTTCTGATCCTGTGTAGCTCGAAAGCAATGATGTTTGTGAAATTATATTTCTGCACTCCTGATATTTATCTAATTTCACTTGTATCCTTGGATCCATCAGGCTTTCACTTGC